>CM053790.1:711966865-712301865 GCA_028749045.1 Cupressus sempervirens
AGTCTATCCTTATAAACAACATCTTTATCCTCATATTGTACAAACAACTCTTCTTCACAACTTTTAACCTCAAGCTGATTTGCATAATTCTGAAATGGAACTTCATTTTCAGATTTAGAAATAGAACTCATACCTTTACTGACATAAGAGCACACACTTCCGTCATTTCTTTCTTCTGCCCAATTTGGATCTGATTCATATGAAGACAAACATATACTAGCATTGTCTTCTTCTCGACTTGAGCAACAACTCTTGCCATTGTCTTCACATAATGCTTCTTCACAATACATTGGGTCAGAAACTTCACCTTCATCACTTGACACATCACTTCCAACTTCTTCATCCTCAAACTGAGATGAACACATTTCCTCTTCATGATTGGTTATGTTTTCAACATAATGCAAATCATCAATAGAAGAATGAATAATTGAACTTATATCTTGCATGTATAACTTGTCAAATGAATCAACTCTATCATATGCTGTTGTAAGCCTAGAAACATGTGCATTCAATTCATCAGGGATAGGTTCAGTTCCTTTTTGCAACAAAGAGACTTCATATTCACATATATTTAATTCTGAATTTTCAACCAAATCATTTACAACAATAGTAGTATCTACTTGTTGATCTGAAATTAAACACTCTTTATGACATTGATTCTTCCTTTGAACCTAATCTTGCCAGTAAACACTCTTAGAGAAGTGACTCTGAGTTAATTTGTACTTTATGTTATTCTTAATCTCTATGGTTATCACGAAAGCCTGATATAATGTCCTAGGTTCTTTATCCCTTAACCGATAACTCATTTTCTTATCAAATGCATCTAGGTAAACTATTAGACACGCTTGATCTTCTAGTCTACATTTCTTAGGGATCTCATTCAAGGTTCTTGCAAATATGATATTGAATTGAGTCACAAGTTCATCACACTTAACATGAATCTTCAAGAACTTATCATAAGAATTAGATATGCTTACTCTTTCTCCAAATTGCTCTGTGAAGGCAGAATGCAACTCACCCCAAGATGAAATAAGACATGCTGGTAGAAAAGAAAACCAATCTCTAGCATCACCTTCCAAAGTTTGAACAAATAATTTCATGTGCACATCCTCATGAGCAATATCATAGTCACCCATCAAATCACTGAAAACTTGAACATGATGACTAGCTGAAACAAGATGGTTCCCAGTAAACTTGGGCAATTTATTTCTAACATCATTAGGAATGACATTTGGGAAACTATGAATGCCATTGAAATTTAATGGCATATACTACTTGGTAGAAATTGATCTAGAAATTTCACTGATAGGCTACATACTAGATGAAAGAAAACTTGGCATTCTTTAAAGATTTGGAACTCATTCACCCATAATAAATCTTAGATTCACAATTTGCAGTGGATCTATACAACCTTCTGCCAAATAAATCTCTTCAAATACACTTCACAAACTCAAATACAACAAGCTGAAACTCAATCCAATGAAGGGTATGAAACTTGTCAAACTATTCTCCTCCTCCTATTGTTGAAACTCACTTGATGGAGAACACTGCCTTTTAACAATAAATTTTCATGAAATGATAATACATGAAAATAAAAATACCTCAAGATCTAGATGGCTTAAGGTTCTCTGTCCACTATTTACAATAGCAGATCCAAAATCTCATCAATTCTTTACTGAACTATTTGAACTAGCACATCAAAAATCTTACCAACCATTTGAATGTTTCAACCTCTTCGAATCTACTCTTCTCCTATAGCAACTAATCACAATTCATGTATAGAACTGCACTGGTATGGAGATTAACTTTGAGTCACCACTCACATTAAGTGAGACATGAATTGCATTAGTCTTGAAGATACCACAAATTGACTTGAAACAATAATAGATAGAAGATAGATCTTCAGATTTATCTTGAATTTGAAACCTCTACACAAAGTTGAAACATGACTTTCTTAACTCTGAAATTACAATAGCAACTCACACTAAATTGAAATGATTGAAAGAATACTCATTTCTCAACACAATTTACATC
Source organism: Cupressus sempervirens (assembly GCA_028749045.1). Taxonomy (NCBI): domain Eukaryota; kingdom Viridiplantae; phylum Streptophyta; class Pinopsida; order Cupressales; family Cupressaceae; genus Cupressus; species Cupressus sempervirens. Next base: position 711,968,900 of record CM053790.1, read on the forward strand.
CAATTTAAGAACTACTACTGTAAGAGAATAAAGCTTAATGGGGAACACAAAACCTTGCATACAATACTGAATATGCAAAATATATCAGAGGTTTCCAACTCCATAGTTCAGGCATTTACAACCGTTGTCCCCAGAAAAGTCACCATTTTGTTGGTGACTCAAATGGACAAAACCATATTGAAAAATAGGACTGAAGTATTCACTTCACACTAGAGGTTTTTGTCCTTTTAACAAGATGTATTGACATCTTATCTCCCTAGTAGAGTTGCCATTTTTTTGGTGTTTTGAAATGTTATAGGTTTCAAATTACCCTAATGAGAACAAAACACATTTAGAGGCAGCTAACTCCCATCTTCAACATGTCATTTTAGACACCAGGCCAGCTATAAGGCTAGACCCTTCTTCTACTTCAAGCTCTGCAAAACCTAGGCGGGTGGGCCTTAGATTCAATTATATGGTAGTAGTGCAAAAACATTTTCCTGAATCTAATAAGCAGATTTAGCCCTTATCTCTCCTAATAACTCATGCAATAACACATATCTGTAGTAGCTAAATACAAATCTATGAAATTCACAAGTTGAATGAGGGCATTCTATTATAGCTCTTCAACATGAAAGGGAAATACATTTGATTAATGATGTTGAATTTAGTAAAACCCCAAATATGTAGCAATAAGCACAAATGATCCTGTAGATGATCAGTGCCTTGTCTATTAGGCAAATCAATCAATCAAACACATACATATAGATACATGAGACATACTCATACATTCAAATATCTGATCTATCCATTCACCTTGTAAATAGATATCTATGTTCATAAAGATCTCACTACTTACCGAAAATCCTCCTGATGAAACCTATAACCCTATCAAGGTAAATAAGCATTTACTTGGCTCTTTGTTCCAATAGAAAACTTATCAAATGAGTCTAAGCTCTTTGTTCTTAAACACAAAACATTGCAGATAACAGAGGAAGGAGGTGAGAATCAGAATGAAACTAAAGAGATTTCTGCTCAATTGTATTCATTTCCTTGAAATTATACATTCATATGCATGAAATAAAAACATGAAAAACACCTAATAGGTTTGAACTTTCTATATTATCTCTTCACTACTATTGTTCATACAAAAGAAATTGTTGAAAGAATGGTGTCTCAGCAGTGAGAAGTTTCTCTCAAAAACCTAGAACCCATACAATGAGAAAGAAAGAGAATGATATAGGAGCAAGTGAATTCCCATATCTGATTTGAAGATGGCATGTGTCCACTTGAAATTACCTCTCCTAGTAGTGAAAAGAATCTCTCTTTGAAATTGCATATCAAATCTTCAATCATTCTAGCCTCCAAAAGCATGAAATAGTTTAGATATTTTGCTAGAAATCATAATTGATTGCAAAATACAAAAATTTTGAGAAGTTCCATCAAAAAGCAAGCAAATTGTGAAATACTTGAAGCAAAATTCATCATTATGTGTCAAATTTTGACAAACTGAGCCAACCAAGAAAATCAGATGCATCCCAACTAAATTATGATGCTTCATGATGAGAACTGCCTATTCTGTTGAGAATGCCCCAAAAATCACAAATTCACCTATAACTCAAACTGGTGAATAGCTGTGCAAAAACTTACCTCAGAAATGGATAGCTTGTCTTCTCCCAGTTTTGACAGTTTATTGGAGTGTATATTTTGAGCAAAAAACATGCCTATAGAAACCATTTGAAGTTTCAAGCTTGTGCTATGGCCTTGCACATTAAAAAGAATGAATTTGAACTTTTTTATAAAAAAATCCATAATTTAAACTATAGAAATTCATTTTTTGAAACCATATCTTTCAATCTTAGATTGAATGTGCAAACAAGGGATGTTATTTTAAATTTAAAACTCCTTTATATCCCATCAACCTCTCCAATGGCACCACGCTTCATCATGTTACTGGTCCTTTGACTGCTACGGGTCCCACATATATTTCTCAACTCCTCGCAAGATTTTTAATTTTTTAGGCCAGATTTTTGATTTCCTAGGAGGTAGCCATGTCGCTACCAGCGAGACCATCACATTTTTTGGTGGTGACATGGCAACCACCAGAATCCTTCAACTTTTCTAGCAAACCTTCCTTTTCCAGCAAACCTTCCTTTTTGACCATGTCGTCACCACCTCTGCACCACATCTGCACCCGCTCATTGCCACATCAGCTCCATCTATCTTGGTCATTATGTTTCCATGGTTATCTAGTCTGCATCTTCACTTGGTGACATAGCACCTACTATAGGATCATCCACGTGGCATCATCTGGGTACTCAAATTCCATGTCATCATGGCAGCATATTGGGTTAAAACTCTATCATTTGCATAGTCCAACTGTCATCCATGTGTCCAACTATCTTCATTGTTCACCCAAGTGGGGGTCCTTGCATGTGAGGCTTTCCTTTTAGAAGGAACCATCTTTTAGACATGCAGTCATATGAGTGGAGAAGTACTTAAATAGGCTAAAGATCCACTACGGGAGCAATGTGGGATAAAGGTTTTAAAATGCCTCCTTTGACTTGTGTTACCTGTAGCCTCCTCTGCTAAATCCACTATTGAAACTTCCACCAAAGAAGGATTAGAAAATGTCAAATGGATCATGGCCACCACCCCACCCATTCCTTCTTTAAGTGCATCCTCTCCATTTTGATCATAAATTTCTCACTTCTCGGGATCACTGAGTACCTCAGAAGCTTGTGCAAGTTCTTTAAACTTGTCAAGGTCCCTCTTTTCTATGCATGCATCAATGTGTGGTTTTTTCTTTTTCCTTTTGTCATTTTGCCCATATTCCATTGGCAGCTTCCACATAACACTATGTATTTGAAGTATGAAATCATAGCATCTTAATAATTCTTTCTCCTCCTCCCGACCCTATGACATCCTCAATTCATAACATCCTGTTGTAGCATTGCGCACCTCAAACTGAGCCTCCCTGATCTTATGATAAATTCAAAATTCAGAATATCTTACCATTGAAATTTTGGCCCTTTGACCATATGGCAATCATATCATTTTCGTAGCATTGGGGCACTTCAAATTTTGCTTGGTGATCCTACAATTGGTCGTAAGATCATAGATCCTTGCTTTGAGCTTCCTAACATGATGATGTGCCTCTCAGGGCTTCCATGTGGCACTCCTCCATTTGAATAGTCAAAATTGGACTGGCATTTCCCATCTTGGCCAACTGGGCCCCTCCATCACATTATTATTTAAAATAGTATGCATTTATGATATTACGATGATACAATAAATTGTATCATTGTAAGCCTTACCCATCACCTTCCCGATCACTTGACAAGAGGTCTTACCTTCCCATAACATCTTATTCCATGAATTTGACTTTCTCAATGTCCCAGCCTCCTAATCTTATGGAAAAATCATAGCATTGTGCATCTTTAAAAATTGACTCCCGATCCTACGATAAAGGGAGAATGTCATGACATCTCAAAACTTGAGCTGAGGCCTCTGAATTTTATGATCTTGGTGTAACATCGTGAACCTCCAAACTAAGCCTCTCGATCCTATGATGACATCATGGGATTGTAGACCTCCATATTTGCACCTGGTGATCTCATGATGGGTTCCATTTTTGTAGCTTCATAGGGCTTCAATCTTTGGCTCCCAACCTTTCTATCTCATGGTTTCATCATAGTATCGCACAACTCCATTTTGATCTTTCTGACAATACGATGGGCACCCAATCATAACATTGTAGCACTTCCTACTACATCTCTCGATCACATGATTCCCACCATGTGGAAGGTCAAAATTTATTTGAGTGTGCACTTCACTACTGACCATGGTGGATGGGCCCCTCCACACCTTTCCTACACTTATCAAAGAACTCGGTGTCTTTGAAGACACTATTGCATCAAATCTCTGGGGTTTTAAAATACAAGGAAAACTAACCTCCCATGCATATAGGATTAAACATCTGACAACTGCTTGGATATGCTTTTCCTTCACATGAGGCTCCCTATTCTACATTTTGCATGGGACTTCATTGGGCGTCTTTCTTTGATGTCATCCTCCACTATGCTCCAAACTATGGTTCTAATGTTGTCTTCTTGCTCTATGCCATTAGTGCTCTATCTCTTTGGTGTAGATGCCAAGATACTTGTGGATGTCACCATGGCATTTTTTTCTTGCATGGGGTGTTTGATTTTATCAATATTACTCAAAATCAGGGCTTCAATTTTGAGTCCTAACAGTCTTGTTCTTTCTCTTTGCAACCCCATTATGTTGAGGGGTATGGGGAACTATGAATTAATGTTGTAAACCATGCTCAATGCAAAAAGTTTTGTAAGACTAATTGACGTATTCCCTTTCATTGCTAGTGCATATATGCCTAGCAGAAAGACTAGTCTACTTCTCAACAAATGTCTTAAAGATTCAAAATGAATCAAAGACATCAAACTTGTACTTGAAAAGTACACCCATGTGCATCTACAAAAGTCATCTATGAAGGTAAGTACATATCAAGCACCTAAAAAGGATGGAGTGGGAAATTACATAAGATGATTGTGTATCAACTCTAATGGTGCCTTTGAATGTTTGGATCTACCTGTCGAAAATGGATCTCTGTGATATTTGTCAAGTGCACAACCTTGACAAACATCGTCAATACAAGAGATCTAAGGTAGCCCAATCACTATCTCCTATGTACTCATTTATTATAGATGTATGTGGTTGACATGGCCAAAGTGCTCATGCCAAATATTGCTAACTATGTCTACATGAGCAATAAGAGAAACACCTATAGAATTGTTGGGTGATGCAACACGCTCCCCTACCCACAAGTGGTTAATTATGTGGTGTTCCATGTTCACTAACAGTCATGGCTTTTGGTGCAACGGAAAATGGGCCCTAAAATTGGTATCAGAGCCTAGTTTTGGCCTGGTCATGGGTTCAAATTTCCCCGATGCCTTCCCGACCCGCATAAGCACCTGGTATGCGCGTCGAGGGGGAGATTGTTGGGTGATGCGACGCGCTCCCCTACCCATAGGTGGTTAATTATGTGGTGTTCCATGCTCACTAACAGTCATGGCTTTTGGTGCAACGGCAAATGGGCCCTACAAGAATCAGAGCTCTTGAAGCCATCAAACTAATATAAGTGAGACTGAAGATCAACACTCCCAATAGAAACAACCAAGTCAGGATCATAGAGATCTTGAATGACCACATCATGTGGTAAGAACTCAACTGTTTTACCATAGACAGAATGACAAATCTAAAAGATAGATAGAAGGTTTCTAGAAATGGTTGGAACCAAGAGAACATCCTATAAGGAAGCAACCTCTAAAGAGATAGTTCTTGAACTTTGAAAGTAAAAGTTGTGCAAAGTCACCAACTATAATCTATGTAGTAACACTCTCACTAAGTGAGGTAACCAAAGCAGGTGAGTGTCTCATCTGGTGGGAAGCACCTGAATCAAGAATCCAAGTAGCTGATGAAGACAATATTCATGTAGAAAGAGTATGCCTTTTCCTTGAAGAAGGTGGTGGTGGCTTATGAGAAGAAATACTATGTTGTTGCATGGCCTCCTCTAAAGCCTCAAGACATTTCCAACACCTAGAAACTAGATGTCCTTCCTTGCCACAAAAACTGCAAAGATCACCTGTAAACTTCTTAGTCTTGGAGGAAGACTCGCTAGACTTAGAAGATTTACCTTTTGGAGTGAATTTTTGAGCATCTAATTCAGGAGAAGGCTTGGAGGATCTCTTGCTATCTGCTAAATTTGATTTGGGCTTTGATTTCTACTTCGGCTTCCCTATAGATGTCTGAGAAACCAATGCCTCATTCTTTGGTCATGTTAGAGAGTCCAACTATGAAAGCTCAGCTTGCTCTCTAATCAAATGATCACAAAATACCTTAAATGTGGGCATGGTAAATCTATGACCCAAAGCATCCATAATGGAATGGAAGGTAAAAGAGAAAATCTTAAAGCTTCCTCAAAGCTTTGATAATATTAGATAAATCCACTCCTTATTGTTATGATTTGGAGCCTAATTAGAGTTAGAGGTTTATTCAGCACAATTTTCTCCCCATATTATTTCTATGGGGGTTTTGGAGCAACACTTCCAAGACAGGGTCAAGGGGCAACACCCCAATTGCACTTCCTATTGCAGTATAAAGTGGGGTCGAGGGGCAATGCCCTTGTAGGGGTTTTTGAGGGTAGTGCCCCTGAAGCCAAAACTTCCCTTATATTGTAAAACACATTGGCTGCTATTTTTCCTATTGGATGACCTATTCTACCCCTAATTTTGTAAGTGGCAAAAGCTTGTATAAAAAGGCTCAGGGTTAGGGATTTCATAATGTAATGGTGATATTGTAGCCTCTTGCAGCGATATTGAGCTGTAAGGGATTTTAGATTCTAATCACTTGATAATAATAATATTGGACTTGTTGTTGGTGAATGTAGCCTAGAAATTGGGTGAACCATGTTAAATCTTGGTGTCTCGTTTTCTCTTTTATGTGATCTACCATTTTCTAGTATTGGTTATATTTGCATATAACTATTATTTATGTCTAAGGTTAATCCTAACAAGTTGTATCAGAGCCAGATGATCATTGCTTTTTTTAGCTTAGACTGTCGTCATTTTTCTTTTTGCCAGACCATCATCATTTTTTTTTTTTTTCCAAACCATCATCATTTTTTTATTTGTATTTTTTTTTATGATCCTCTGTAGGAAGGTCTCATAGTTGAGTGGAAGTGATGATAGATGAGGGTAAGCTAAAGGTGGAGAAGTTTAATGGGTAGAACATTTAGTTATAGAAGATGCAAATGGAGGACTATTTTTATCAGAAGGATTTATGGTAGTCATTGGAAGGGAAAACTAAGAACCAAGGAACTATGATAGAGTAGGAATGGAAAGTTTTAGATAGAAAGGCACTTGGAATTATTTGATTATGCCTAGCACCATCGGTGGAATTTAACATTACAAAAGTGAATATGATGGAAGAGTTCATGCAAACCCTAGCAACGTTGTATGAAAAACCCTCTACTTCAAACAAGGTATTTCTCATGAAGTGTTTATTTAATATGAAGATGACAGAAGGTGGATCTATTGTAGATCATTTAAATGAGTTCAATATTGTTACTAGTTAGCTATCTTCTTTGGGTATTAATTTTGATGAAGAAATTAGGGCTCTCTTGATTTTGTGTTCTTTTCCTAAAAGCTAGAATGGCTTGGTAATGGTTGTGAGTAATTCTCTTTCTGGGTCTAATACCCTAAAATATGATGATGTGATCGGTATTATTTTGAGTGAGAAAACTCGTAGGAAATCCTTAGGTGGATCTACATTAGGAAATGCTTTGAATGCACAAAGCAAAGGTAAAATGACTAAGAGAGGAAATAATTCTAGAAATTGTGAAAAATCAAGAGGAAAGTAAAAGGGGAAGAGGTCCCAATCCAAAGGACCAAGAGATTGCTAGTAATATGGTAAAATAGGGCATAAGAAGAAAGATTGTTGGACTCGAAAGAACCATGAAGGAGATAAACCAAAAGGGAACAAGGAGGAAAATGTGGTAAGTAACAAATTCAAAGATGATGCTTTGCTTCTGTCTTTAGAAAGTGTTGATGATTCATGGGTTTTAGATTCTAGTGCTTCATTTCATGCTACACCTCATAGAGGTTATTTCATTGATTATGTCCAAGGGGATTTTGAGCTTGTTTATTTGGGGGATAATGAACCCTGTCATATTGTTGGAAAGAAAAAAGCTAAGATTAAGTTGTAGATTGGGAATCATTGGCTACTACATGAGGTAAGACATGTTCCAAGGCTAAGTGAGAATTTAATTTCAGTAGGGCAAGTTGGTGATGAGGGTTGTGTGGTTACTTTTAATGATAAAAATTGGAAGGTTTCAAAAGGTTCCCTTGTAATAGAAAAAGGTGTGAAAGTAGGCACCTTATATTTTGTACAGGTCATATTGTTCCTTCTACTTTAATTGATTCATAGAAGAATGGATGTTTAGGAACAGTTGTTGCAGCTGAGTAGGGAGAACAAATAATTGTTGTAGATTTTGATACAACATTATGGCACCACAGACTTGGGCACATGAGTAAAAAAGGTATGAAAATACTTCATTCAAAGAAAGTTTTACCAGGTCTAAAATGTGTTAATATGGATTTCTATGAAAGTTCCATGTATGGAAAACATAAGAGAGTGAGTTTTGTGAAGAGTGGAAAGAAAAAAAAAGTGAAAAATTAGAGCTTGTGCATATAGATGTATGGGGACTTGTTCAAGTATCTTCTCTTGGTAACTCTATTTATTGATGATGCAATTAGAAAAGTATAGGTTTATTTTCTTAGACATAAATCTGATGTATTTCAAACTTTTAAGAAATGGAAATGCTTGGTTGAGAATGAGACTGGTAAAAAGCTAAAACGTCTTAGATCTGATAATGGTGGTGAGTATTGCATTCATGAATTTGAATATTATTACTCCACTAATGGTATTCATAGATAGAAAACTATTCCAAGGACTCCACAGGAAAATGGAGTGGCTGAATGCATGAACAAGGCTATAACAAAGTGTACAAAAAGCATGAGGTTGCATCCAAGGTTGCCCTTAAACATGTGGGTGGAGGCTATCAATACTATTGTATATTTTATTAATAGAGGTCCCTCTACTCCTTTGGGTTGTGGTATATCAGAGGAAACATGAACTGGTAAGAAGGTGAGTTATTCTTTACTCAAAGCCTTCAGTTGTGAAGCATTTTCTCATATAGATTCTAGAAATAGATGGAAGCTAAGTCAAAGAAATGTGTATTTATTGGATATTGCATTGATGAATTTGGTTATATGCTTTGAGATTTTGAAAATCATAAAATTGTAAGAAGTAGGGTGTCATATTCAATGAGAAAGTGTTGTACAAAGATCTATTGTAGCAACATGAGAAGAAAGAAAATGATTATGTAGTGTTGGATGATACTCCAAAAGATGATATTCCAACAATTCCTCATGATGTACAACAACCGCAACAACAAATACCACACACCCCAGTGAATTGTGAAGAACCTCCTTATAGCAATATCGTGAGAATGCTCGAAATAACAGAATACCAAGTGATAGCAGAACTCAGAATGAATCTACTGATCGCAGGCCACTTCGAGGGGGTAACCTCCTTTGAGCAAGCTCAATACAATAAATTCGTCCGTACCCATCAAGGGCCTCAACCTATTCTTATATACTGGGTACGATCTAGAAAAGTAATACTACCTATGCATGTGGGATAATAAAATATACTCACGGGACGACTTACAAAGCATATGCGTCCAACAACACTACTCTAACAAAATAAACAGAAGGAACACACAGGTTCCTAACATCCCCTCTCCCTTAGAAAAAAGCTTTGTCCTCAAAGCTTAAGGTGTGGAAATTGTTGTTGAATCTGAAGAAGGGGTTCCCAGGTAGCATCCTCTGGTTGCATGCCATGCCACTGAATCAAGACCTCAGAGATGGAGTGAGAGCGAAGCTGGCGAGTGCGCTGGTCAATGATTGCCACCGGCTCCAGGATAATGGATCCTTCCGTATCCATTTCAGGGAGAGTAGTTTGTGCTCTGACAGTGGTACCCAAAACTTTCTTTAGACAAGAAACATGAAAGACTGGATGAATGCGGGAAGAAGGAGGAAGTTCCAGTTTATAAGCAACTGAACCAATCTTCTGCAGAACCTTATAAGGCCCATAAAATTTTGGGGCCAGCTTATGACGCCCTTTCAGCTTTAGGGAGGATTGTTTGTATGGCTGTAGACGAAGAAAAACCATATCCCCAACTTGAAATGAGCGCTCAGAACGGTGTTGATCTGCTTGCTGTTTCATCCGATTACGGGCCATGTGAAGATTATCCTGTAAGGTACGAAGAATCTGATCCCTGCTGCGGAGAACTATGTCAACTGCCTGGACTGGTGAGCTGTTGGGAGTGTAGGGAAGGAGCACTGGAGGTGCCTGACCATAGACTGCTTCATATGGAGTCATTTTAGAGGTAGTGTGGTAAGAGGTATTGTACCACCATTCAGCTAAAGGGAGCCACTTGGCCCACTGATGTTGCTGCTCGGAAGTGAAGCAACGAAGATAAGTTTCCAAGCATTTATTGACAATTTCAGTTTGACCATCAGTTTGTGGGTGATAGCCCGAACTCATCTTCAGTTTGGTGCCAGTTTTCTGAAACAGTTCAGTCCAAAAATGACTGGTAAAAGTTGCATCACGATCAGAGACAATGGAAGAAGGGAGTCCATGAAGACAAAATATCTGGTCCATGAAGATTTGTGCAACAGAGGAGGCAGTATAGGGGTGGCTGAGGGCACAAAAATGACTATATTTCGAGAGACAATCAACCACAACCAAGATCACTGTCTTGCCACCGGATTTAGGAAGCCCTTCAATGAAATCCATAGAAATATCAGTCCAAATCCGTGTAGGGATGGCCAATGGTTCGAGCAAGCCAGGAAGGTGGGTCGTTTCACCCTTGTGGCGTTGGCAAGTATCACATTCAGCCACCATCTATTGAATCGTCTGTTTCATCCCTTTCCAAAAGAAGTTTCTCCTTGCTCGCTCATAAGTTTTGAGGAAGCCTGAGTGCCCTGCTGAAGGAGAAGCATGGAGTTCATAAAAAATAGCCTGATGTAGAGCTGGGTTCTGAGGAAGCACTAGCCGACCCTTGTATCGAAGAGAAGCACCATCCCAAGAGTAATGTGGTATAGCAGAAGGATTATTGGCTAGCTGGTGAATGATTTGAGATAAAGAAGAGTCACTGTCATAGCCCTGCTGAACAGATGCTAACCAATTGGGAATGGGCATAGAAATAGCGGAAAGGGAAGCTTGATTATCAAATGTGCGAGAAAGAGCATCTGCCACAATATTCTCCTTACCCTTCTTGTAGGTGATCTCATAATCATACCCCATGAGTTTGCTGACCCATTTCTGTTGTGTAGGAGAGGATACCCGTTGTTCCAGGAAGTATTTCAGACTTTGGTGATCGGTTCTGATGCAAAAATGACTCCCTAAGAGGTATGGCCGCCACTTCTGTACAGCATGCAAAATAGCCATCATTTCTTTTTCATAAGTAGAGAGGGCTAGATTCTTACCAGAGAGGGCTTTGCTAGTGAACGCAATAGGATGGTCATCTTGCAGGAGAACAACACCCAATCCATTGCCGCAAGCATCACTCTCAATAGTGAAGGGTTTGGAAAAATTTGGCATCGCGAGAACAGGTGTACTGCACATAGCCTGTTTCAGTTGTTCAAATGCAGTCTCAGCAACAGGGGTCCAGGAGAAGGCATCCTTTTTTAACAGAGCTGTCAATGGTGCTGCAATTTTCCCGTAATCTTTGACAAACTTGCGGTAGTAGCCAGTCAACTCCAAAAAACCCCGAAGGCTCTTGAGAGTTTTAGGATGCGGCCAAGTTTTCATGGCATCTATTTTTGTAGGATCCACCCGCACTCCATGGTGTGCAACAATATGCCCGAGATACTCCACTTCCTCCTGGCCAAACACACATTTAGATAGTTTTGCACAGAGTTGATGATCAGAGAGGAGTTGCAAGACAAGCTCCAGATGATGGAGATGCTCAGCCCAAGTTTTGCTATATATGAGGATATCATCAAAGAAGACTAGAATGAATTTCCGGAGGTATGGCCGAAATATGTTATTCATCACTGCCTGAAATGTTGAAGGAGCATTCGTGAGGCCGAAGGGCATGACTAAAAATTCATAGTGACCATCATGTGTGCGGAAGGCAGTTTTAGGTATATCCTCCTCATGAACCCGAATTTGATGATACCCAGAATGAAGATCTAACTTGGAGAAAAAATGAGCCCCATGAAGTTCATCAAGAAGTTCATCAACAACTGGAATGGGAAACTTGTCCTTTATAGTGAGATGATTAAGTGCTCGGAAATCAATGCAGAGTCGCCATGACCCATCTTTTTTGCGAACAAGCAGAACTGGAGAAGAAAAGGAACTGGTACTAGGGCGAATAATACCTTGCTTCAGTAAGTCACGGACAAGTATCTCGATTTCGGTCTTCTGATGAAATGGGTAGCGGTAGGGCCTGATGTTGGGCGGAACACTGCCAGGAAGGAGCTGAATACGGTGGTCCTCTGGACGAGAAGGAGGTAATCCCACAGGTTCAGCAAATATACCAGAATACTTGTCCAAAATGTGTTGGAGATCGGCAGGAGTGCTAGAGACTGCTGATGGCTGCATCTGAATGGAATGGAGCTGAGCGATGACACCATGTGAATTCTTCTTAAGAAGTTTTTCCATACGGTGTGAACTGATGATGCTGAGAGACCCTGGTTGTAAGCCTTTCAAAGTGTGTTGGTGCCCCTCGGCTGAAAACTGCATCCAAAGTTCAGCAAAATCCCAGAGAATGGGGCCAAGAGTGTGTAACCATTGGGCACCCAAAACCACATCAAAGCCACCTAAGGGTAAGGCAAACATGTCAGAGCGCATGTTATAATCTCCAATAGAGAGACGCACATTGCGACATTTCCCTTTACAAGGTAAAGTGCCCCCATTGGCAATCATGACTTCAAAGCTAGAGCAGGGATGGATAAAGCAATCAGCCTGTTTGGCTATTCGTGGATCAATGAAGTTATGAGTGCTACCAGAATCAATGAGTATAGTAAGAGGGATCTTCTTGAAGAAACCCTGGACCCGCATGGTTTGTGGAGTAGTGACTCCTGTCAAAGCATGGACAGATATCTCTGGTGGAGCTTCTGGTGAAGGAGGTTCAGGCTGGTGAGGCTCAACCTCATCATCCACTGTTTCCTGAGCATCTACATATTCTTCCAGTTCCGATGGAGAATCCACATCCAAGAGATAGAGCTTTTGCTGAACACATCTATGGCCCCGAGACCATTTCTCATCACAATTATAACAAAGCCCTTTGTCTCGCCTGACTCGCATCTCTGTTTCAGACAAGTGCTTGATCGGAGTAGTTCTGGGAGCTGGTATGACTGGAGGGTTGTGAGAACCTGTATTTCTGAATGGAACAAAATTAGATCTGGAGCGTTGGAGAGCACTAATCTTGTCTTCCGCTAACTTAGCCAACCCAAGGGCTTCCATCATTGTAGTAGGTCGAAACATTTTGACTTCTGAGCGAAGTGCATCCTTCAGACCACTGACAAAACAACTACGGAAGAATTCATCAGACAAGCCCTCTGTGTGATTAGCTAATTTTTCAAACTCTGTCTGGTATTCTCTTACAGTGCCTGTTTGACGCAGTTTAGTGAGTGCTCCTGTGAAATCATCAAAGGAACTAGGGCCAAAGCGCTCCAAAATGAGGGTGCACAATTCGCTCCACGTTGGGCCTACATTAGCCTTGATGTACCAACGGAACCATTGAAGAGCTTCATGTTCCAAATGAAAAGATGCAAGGGGGACTTTGTGGTTATCCAAAGTATTATGCAAGCTGAAATACTGCTCTGCCCTATAGATCCATCCAGTCGGATCAGAACCATCGAAGCGTGGAAAATCAAGCTTTGGTCCACGGAAATTGCCAGAAGAGGACCCAGTATCTCCTGAATGGTTTCGGCTCATGGCTGACTGCTGAAAGTTAAGACCCAGAATTTTGTCATCCAGATCTTGAAGTTTGGTTTTGAGGGATGCAATTTCCTCTTCCATGATTTTTGCTCCTGTACGCATAACAACCATAAAACAAGGTTTTTTTTTTTTTTTTTTTTGGTTTTTTTTTTTTTTTTTTTTTTTTTTTTTGGAATGGGTAGAAGATGAGAAACAAAAACTTTTTTAGTTACGGCAAACTTGGATTTGGGTAAAACTCATATAGGAAATGGGTGTTCGACGGGTGGTGGGAGACTACCTGGGGACAAGGGAAAAAGAAAAATGAGGGTTTCAAGGGTAGGGAGGCGAAATGAGGCGAACAGTCCAAGAGGGATAAGGGAGCAAAATGAGGAATCGAATCTTGTGGCTCAGTTTGGTGGCGATTGGATGAGAGGTGAAAAAGATAGGGCAAACCCTAAAATTAGAGAAATGAGGGATTTAGGGCTTTGATATGTAAAATTTGGGGTTGGGTCGCCAAGGAAGGAAGTATGCGAAATGATATTGCAGACGTTCTGCGGAAGTATGAGCAGAAACAGAAAGCAAACAAGGAAGCTACGACTAAAAAACAGAAAAATTAAAAATTTGATGTAATTTCCACCCAGCGAGCCCAAGAGAGTGCTCTGATACCAGATGTGAAGAACCTCCTTATAGCAATATCGTGAGAATGCTCGAAATAACAGAATACCAAGTGATAGCAGAACTCAGAATGAATCTACTGATCGCAGGCCACTTTGAGGGGGTAACCTCCTTTGAGCAAGCTCAATACAATAAATTCGTCCGTACCCATCAAGGGCCTCAACCTATTCTTATATACTGGGTACGATCTAGAAAAGTAATACTACCTATGCATGTGGGATAATAAAATATACTCACGGGACGACTTACAAAGCATATGCGTCCAACAACACTACTCTAACAAAATAAACAGAAGGAACACACAGGTTCCTAACATGAATGTTAAATGGTCAACAAGGCTAAGTAGACCTCCAGAAAGATTTTCTCCTTCCTTGTATTCTATTTTACTTACTGATGCTAGTGAACTTGAATGTTATGATGAAGCTATGCAGGTGGATACTAAGATTCAATGGGAGTCTGCAATGAAGAATGAAATGGATTCCTTGTTGAAAAATAAGACATGGGATTTATGCAAGTTTCTTGTAGGTAAATGGGATTTACAGAATAAATGGATTTATAGGTTGAAAGAAGAGGATGGAGCTAAGAAAAGATTTAAAGCTAGATTAGTGGTAAAAGGATTTGCATAGAAAAAAGGCATTGATTTTGATGAGATATTCTCTCTTGTTATAAAAATTACTTCTATTTGCACTATTTTAAGTATTGTGGCTACTAAAGATTTACATTTGGAGCAGATTGATGTTAAAACAACCTTTTTTCATAGTGATTTGGATGAAGAGATATATATGGCACAGCCATAGGGATTTGAGGTCAAAAGTAAGGAGAACTTAGTGTGCAGATTGAAGAAAATTTTATATTGCTTGAAGCAAGCACCTCGGTAATGGTATCTAAAATTTGACAAGTTTATGCATGAGCATGGATATAGGTGTCACTTAGATCATTGTATTTATTTTAAGAGGTTGGATGATAGCAGTTACATTATTTTATGTTTATATGTTGATAATATGCTTGTAGCTAGGTTTAACATGGATCACATTAAGGGGCTGAAATGTCAATTATCACATGCATTTACTATGAAGGATTTGGGGGCAGCAAAACAAATCCTTGGTATGAAGATTTGCAAAGATAGGAAGAACAAGAAACTGACATTATCTTAGGTTGATTATATTGAGAAGGTGTTTCAACATTTCTCTATAGAGAATGCTAAAGCTGTCAATACACCCTTACCTAGTCATTTGAAGTTGACTAAGGAGATGTGTCCCAAGACATAGGAAGAGGAGGATAAGATGTCTAAGGTACCTTATGCTTCAGCTATAGGAAGCTTGATGTATGTTATGGTATGTACACGGCTAGATATTGCACATATAGTGGGAGTTGTTAGCAAGTATACGAGTCATCCAGAACTTGAGCATTGGAATACAATTAAATGGATTCTCAAATACTTGAGAGGTACATCCAATAAGTGTTTACATTTTGGGGGCTCTACTACAGATTTATAGGGATATGTTGACTCAGATTTGGCAGGGGATATGATACTAGGTAAAGTACTATAGGTTATGTATTTACTATTGGTGGGGCAGTAGTGAGATGGGTTTCTCAATTACAGAAGGTTATGCTTTATCTACTATAGAGGCAGAATATATTGCTGCTATAGAGGCAACCAATGAGATGATATGGCTTCAGTTCTTCTTGGAAGAATTGGGACACCCTAAAAGGGATAAATATTTTTTTACAGATAGCTAGAGTGTCATTCATCTTGCAAAGAATTATGCTTTCCATTCAAAGACAAAACACATGCAGATGGGTACCATTATATTCAGTTAGTTTTGGATGATAGATAGTTAAAGCTAGAGAAGATGCATACAAATAGCTGATTTTTTTACAAAAGTAGTGACAAGGGAGAAGCTCAATTCCTATTTAGCTTTGGTTGGTCTTCTTGACTAAATACAATAAAAGAACAATAGAGTCTAGGGTGGTTTGATATTCTAGTGTGAGCTATAGGTTTAGCAGTGCAATGATCAATCTCCAAGTGGGAGGTTATTATTGTGGAGTTTGATTAGTCTCCAAGTGAGAGATTGATGTGATGTAGAGCCTAATCAGACTTGGAGGTTTTTTCAGCACAATTTTCTCCCCATATTATTTCTATGGGGGTTTGGGGTTAGTGCCCCCAAGATGGGGTCAAGGGGTAACACCCCTATAGGGTCCTGGGGCAACACCCAAGTGTGCTCCCTGTTGTAGTACAGGGTGGGATCAAGGGAAAATGCCCTTGTAGGGGTTTCCAGGGACGTAGCCTAAGGATTGGGTGAACCATGTTAAAACTTGGTGTCTTGTGTTCTCTTTTATGTGATCTACTATTTTCTGGTATTGGTTATATTTGCATGTAATTGTTATTTCTGTTTGAGGTTAATCCTAATACTTATTAGTCTTCACTTTCCCACTATCATGTAACAAAGATATATGTTGTTTAAACCTCATCAAGATGTCCTTAATAGAGGGAAAAACATTTGGTACAAGTGATGAAAGCTCACCCTCAATCTAAAGTTCCCTAAACTCAATGATGGTACTAAAAAAATCATTGAACTTGACCCAAATTTCTCAAGGGGTATTTAACACATTAAGATGAGATTGCAAGCTGTCTAAAACATTCAAAGAAATCAAACCCATGGCCTCATCTATCTTAGTATTGTGTTGAATAACCTCAAAAGGCCTCTATAAAACATGTTGTACTTCATCTAAACAAGACCACAACCCCTTTGAATGGAGAAGTCATGTTATAGAAGATGTCCATGTGTGATAGTTGTGTGGGTTTAGAGGAACTAGACAAGAAGAGGTCTTGGGCATTGTTTTAAAAGGTGTTTGATTTTTTAAAAATAATTTTGGTTTACTAATATAAAAGATAGAAACAATAATATAAAACACTCCCACAATGCAAAAAATTAAACCCTAGATGATAGAAAGAATGCATATACAAGAAAAAAGAATAAAAGATTTAGTTTAGAACCACGTGTACCTATTGAAAAATAATGATAAAAATAACAGAGAATTTGGAAAGTACTTGAGAAGAGTTTTTTGGCACTTCTTTGGGATCAAAAAATGGAGCTAAAATGAGCAAGTTATGACCCCTAGAAGATTAAAAAAACCATCAGACTTTGACTACAAAAAGGTACCATTCTAGAAAAAATTATTAGCAAAACCTACACCAATGTCACTGTCTCAGAATCAGCCTTTCGATGATATATCGTTTTCCCATAAATGATATTGTATGTTTAAGTTATTGTGAAAAAAATAAATAGGACCCCAAAATAGCAAAACAATTGCCAAAGAACCACCTTTAGCCTTAAGTTTTAGCCCCCTGATCACCCATGTGATTACAAGCGGGTGGGACAGGGTAGAGGTGGCCTGGTGGCACAATGGCAAAGATCCAAAGGAGGCACACTCATAGAGGTGGTAGTGGCTTGTGGTGATGGTAGCTGCTAGCAGTGACTACATGGTTTGGGGATGGTTTAGAACACTGTGTGGTTTTAATAAACTATAGTGGTGTTAATAAAGCACATGCAGTGTTAATATACCACAACATTATTTTTAATATGGGTTGCACTTCTTTAAAAAAAATCTTTAAAATAAAAATAAAAAAATTGTGATTTTAAAAAAATTGTGTTGATTTGCATGGAAAGGTCGCACGACCTTGGTATGCAAAATTTGATTTGCCTCCCCAGTCAACGTTGTCCAAAGTTTGAAGTGTTTTATTTAAAAATAGGGGTTTTGACACACTCTAATTCCAATTGTGAAGTTCATTTTGACTCAAAGAGCTTCGAATTTTAGAAACCCCCATATTTTCATAAAAGATACCTAAAAATAGCTAGATATGTTATATCAAACCCTTGTTCCTCTTTTTCTTCAAATAAGAACAAGCTACAATAGATCGGACTCTTATAATATGAAGAATTTGATGAGAACAAATCCAATAGAACACCTTCATGCAAGAACATGTCACAGAGAAGAAAAAGACAAGAGAAGGCATGGGTTTGGCTATGAAAACATGCAAGAATATATTATCAATTTGAAAGAATGAATGAATATATAATAGATCAATCCTAATAAAGGAGATCGCAAAATGCTAATAGGGAAACCCTAAGAGGTAAATGACATTTAATAATTAATATTTAATTATTAAATGGAAATGCATGTGCATAAAGTGAAATCTTAAGTAATGAGTACATATAATTTAGTAAATGAACATAAATAAATCCTTTAACAAATAATTTCCTTCTCAAAGCTGATTTGTATTACAAAACATTAATATGTTGACATTATTTTTTTCAATTTATTTTGTCATATGTTTACTAAATTTAGAGAAACTTTACAAAAGTTCTCTTATAACACTATTTACTACCCTCTCCAACTTATTAATGTTTAAAGTTGTCACTAGTTTTTCTACCCATACTCTCACATGTTTACTAAATCTAGAGAAGCTTTGCAGAAGTTCTCTTATAACACTCTTTACTACCTCTCTTAAGCTCTCTTTGTTGGCTACTTTAGGCCTTTAAAGGTAATACTTTGATTGTAATGTTTTTGATGTATTAAAAATCAGTTATAGGGGGCTTGACCCCGAAGTACACTAGGTTAGAGATCAACCAGAAGTCATACCACTAAAATTTCAGCTATTCCTTTTCTAGACATCAAAAAAAACTTATCAACCCAAAAAAGATCAAACTCTTTCTTACTAGCATTATTAACTGAAACAAACATACTGCCATAATATCTAAACCAAAAAAAATGTAGTAGCATAATCTACGAGTGCTACTATGGAACCAACAATGTTTCAACTCATACAAATTTGCCTCGTAGGGCACAAAGTTCATAAAATACCACATCATAACAAAAATTTAAAAGAGAAAAAAAAACATAGGGGTTGGCTCCCCTCTCTATCACCTAGGTCCTCCTTAATAGGTTTGTCATCCTCCTTCCTAGGGCAGGGTCTTGAACCAGTCATCTGCCAGGAAGCTATAGAGGGAGCGGGTGGATTCACTTTCTTTTCCCACATCCTTATCCTCATTGTCAACCTTTGTAGCAAACTTAGCAAGGGTCTCAAATTTTCTATACAAGATACAAGGCCTCTTGGTTGTATGTTAGATCATTCATAGATTTCTCCAACATATCCATCTTAGTTTTACTTTTCTCTTTGTCCCGGTGGAGACCCCCCATCTTCTCCCCACGCCTCTTTGCCTCCTTCATGGGGGAGGTGATATCCTCACCCAAGCTCTTGTTTGGGGATGGGTTACCTTCCATGGTATTAGAAACATGGGATGGGCTAGGGTTATCCTTACTCCTGGAGGCAGGGGGAATCAATTTTATTTTCCTTCCTAGTAGGTTTAGTTTCTATCCCCGTGGATTCTAAACTCATCCTTTTTGAGAGGGGTTCTAAATTTATCCATTTTGAGCCTCTTGCTAGATCTCCTAGCCATTGTGATTGTAATGTTATTGTAAGAATTTATTGAGCTTTCTAGCAATTTAGAATATTACATCATTCATTTCAGTGTTATAACACTATATAACAATGTTGACCATTCTTAAACGGTCTTGGGTTGGAAGTATTCATATACTTTTTATACTCATTTGTCTATTTTACTTATTAGAGAGGTGGAACTATCAATGTAGGAATGTGGTTGTCAAATTTTCGGTCTTAGATAGCTTTCCTTTTTAATTGTGATTACAAATATCTATTCACTCAACTAAATAGAATCTTTTAAAATGTTTATTTATTGTTCATGGTTGTTATGGAGAATACCTCCTAATATACATGCTTTGCAGTTTCATACATATTGCTTACATATAGCTTTTTGAATCATTTACTATTGCATTTTATGTGGGATAAGGATACATAGTTTAAATTGAATGCTATGCTTCAATGATGTTATAACTGTGTAAATTTGTTTACGTCATATGTTTCAACTTGTTAGAAAAATTAAATAATCTCATCATTTTGTGTCATTGTCCTTATATGTTATGTAATCATTGGCTTGTTATAAAAATTAAATAATCTCATTAATTTGTGTGGCATTGTTCTTATATGTTATGTAGTAATCTTTATTAGATATATTAAATGATTGCTCTTGTATTTTACATAATTATATTAAATGTGTGGGGGACATGCATGCTTACTAATATATTCTTATTTTACAATTTAAAAACTAGGCATGGAATAAGTTTCTCCTTCCTTTGGTCTAGAATTTCATTGTAAAATAAACACTTAGATCATGTAAGGTACATTATTCTATTGGGATCCCATGGGCTTTATGGGTCTTATCATTTTTGTGTAGAAACATTAACTTTAGTACACATACATAGTTATGTGTGTTATATACTTGAAAATGCATAATCATTTAGTATTCATGTGTGTCTCAAAGTAGGTCCAAAATGTTACTCAGAAATTACAATTATTGGCCTCTCATTTAATTGTATGCCAATAGTTAAGAAATGTCTTGATAAATAGTTATGATGATAAACGATACTATCTTGTGCAAAGTTGAATCCATGCAATTGTCACTTATCTACATACAATTATATGTTTATTCTTTTTTTCTTTCTCTTATAGTCAAACATCTATATACCTTTGACCTAATTGACTAACTTCCAGATTAAATCAAACACTATTACCTAAATGAACATAGTTTATCATGACCATATTGGTCTTTTGTACTACAACTAAGTCCATAGTTTTGAGGACATCCCTACATGAACAAATTTGAGGCACTAAAACAATCCATTAGTGCTTTTTAGGGAGAAAATAAACTGCGCTTTTTTCTGTCTTTGATCTTGTAATCTATCAAGGGGTTCATTAAGTTGAAGAGCCCTTACAACTTGCTTATAGGATAATTTAGCAGAGATATTTAATATTACTTGAGGTAAAAGATTCAAAAAAGAGATTATAAAAACATATAAAAGATAGAATATATAGTTAAATAGAGGTCAAATCCACTAATACTAGTATAGATTTTGGTTACAATAGTTGATGAGATAAGCTGATAAAAGACAAAATAAGAATGGTTTCTTTACGATTCTTCAATTCTAAAGTCAAGAAACTTATTCATCTAATTCTCCCCTCTAAAAATGGTAAGGTACATTATTCTATTGGGATCCCATGGGCTTTATGGGTCTTATCATTTTTGTGTAGAAACATTAACTTTAGTACACATACATAGCTATGTGTGTTATATACTTGAAAATGCATAATCATTTAGTATTCATGTGTGTCTCAAAGTAGGTCCAAAATGTTACTCAGAAATTACAATTATTGGCCTCTCATTTAATTGTATGCCAATAGTTAAGAAATGTCTTGATAAATAGTTATGATGATAAACGATACTATCTTGTGCAAAGTTGAATCCATGCAATTGTCACTTATCTACATACAATTATATGTTTATTCTTTTTTTCTTTCTCTTATAGTCAAACATCTATATGCCTTGGACCTAATTGACTAACTTCCAGATTAAATCAAACAATATTACCTAAATGAACATAGTTTATCATGACCATATTGGTCTTTTGTACTACAACTAAGTCCATAGTTTTGAGGACATCCCTACATGAACAAATTTGAGGCACTAAAACAATTCATTAGTGCTTTTTAGGGAGAAAATAAACTGCGCTTTTTTCTGTCTTTGATCTTGTAATCTATCAAGGGGTTCATTAAGTTGAAGATCCCTTACAACTTGCTTATAGGATAATTTAGCAGAGATATTTAATATTACTTGAGGTAAAAGATTCAAAAAAGAGATTATAAAAACATATAAAAGATAGAATATATAGTTAAATAGAGGTCAAATCCACTAATACTAGTATAGATTTTGGTTACAATAGTTGATGAGATAAGCTGATAAAATACAAAATAAGAATGGTTTCTTTACGATTCTTCAATTCTAAAGTCAAGAAACTTATTCATCTTATTCTCCCCTCTAAAAATGGTAAAGATGACTCATTCATGTGGTTAACTCAATCTTCTAATTTATTTTTAGTCTAAGCTAATGTGCTTTTAGGTTTCTGAATTCTACAAGATTAGCCTTTAGGCTAACCATCTGATTGTATCATTTTCTATTTGAAAGACATTTAATATTTACATATGACATGTACATTTTAAAACAGAAAAAACTATAAAAGATGTAATTTAGAAATGGCCATTGAATTAATGTTAACAGATTTTACAATACACAGTGTTATTAGACTGCACATTTTAATGTCATTAATGATCAAATAAATAAATAAAAAATTTAAAAAATTATTTGCAAAACCCTATAAAATATGTCCAAAACAATAGAATTCTAATTTATATTTTTCCCTAAGATTATATAAATTAATTTAACTATTAAGATTTCAAGAATGTATAGGTTTATCAGAATTTTAGAACTCTGAAACTGTTTATAGATTTATCAAGGTAATTAATTTTGGATCAGGCTTTCATAAAAAAAACATAAACGAAAAACATAACTGTCATATAATCCACCCACCAATAAGGGCATTGTTGGTATAAGAGACCACTAAGTCTTTTAAGTAGAGAATACTATAGCAGACCAGTATACAAACACAACCCATATATCCGTTTACTATAAAAATGATTACCAAATTGAAGCTTACTGTAACAATTCATCTTTTTTCGTTTGAACATACTTAAACGCATATTCATACTAGATGACCTCCCTGTTTCTATTAGCGAAGTTTGTTATAACATAGAGACCACCAAAGAGTTTGATGTCTGGTTGATCGAAGAAGTTGTAGTTATTTTGATTCTTAGGTTTGGATCCTGTTATTCGTTAGCTGTTCTAACTTACAGAAATAATACAACATAAGGCTACAGGCATATTAAATGCACACTACGACTGCTGCTCTATTACAAGAGCTTCTACTGAAGCTTTTCCTCGAGTATCCTTGCTCATATAACTTGTTCCATACTCTTCAGCTAACGTAGATTGATACAATCTGGGATGAGTTTCATCAATCAATTCAGGGGCTGGAGCAATAAGTGCACCATCTTGTGGAACTAAGAACATGACGACTGACATCCTGTACTGATTGGTATTCACCACCGCCCTGTGCTCTGCACTCTTGTATTTTCCATTGCTTATAATCTGCCATTGTAGTGCACAGAAATCATCCTAACAAATCTTATGTATTTAAAAGCAATATATTTTCTATGTAAACTAAAAGAACAAAAATGTTCAACATCTATTACTAGAAGCATTAAGCAAACCTGAAAAGTTGATTCATCAGTAGGAAATTTTAAAATCAGAGTGCATTTCATTACCAATGTAAACCAAATCCATACACAAGTACCAAGCAAACCTGGACAGTTGCTGAATTGGAATTTACAAGCCATAATTCATTCTGATGCAAATTGGTTTAGATTTTCTCTCAACTACCCATGTTGCAAAACTAATTATTCCTACAAGCATTAAGAAAACCTGAAAAGTTGATTTATTAGTAGGATATTTTAAAAATCAAAGTGCATTCATTACCAGTGTAAACCAAATCTATATAAAAGTACCAAGCAAACCTACACAGTTGCTGAATTGGAATTTACAAGCCATAATTCATTTTGATGCAAATTGGTTTAGATTTTCTCTCAACTACCCATGTTGCAAAACTACTTATTCCTACAAGCATTAAGCAAACCTGAAAAGTTGATTCATCAGTAGGATATTTTAAAAATCAAAGTGCATTTCATTACCAGTGTAACCCAGATCCATATACAAGTACTAAGCAAACCTGCATAGTTGTTGAATTGGAATTTACAAGCCATAACTCATTCTGATGTAAATTGGTTTAGATTTTCTCTCAACTACCCATGTTGCAAAACTACTTATTCAGATAAGCTGTAAAACTGTGATGCATGAGAAAGAGATTTTACACTCTAGGCTGCACTTCATAAGCAAGGAAACCTATAAATTAGTTTTTACAGACTAGAGTGGAATCGAACTTAGGGAAACATATATGTTATATTTTACGTACTAGGTTGGAGTCAAACTTAGGGAAACCCATATGTTAGTTTTTACATACCAACTTGGACTCATACTTAGGATCTCCTAGCAAAGCAGAAATACCTTACCGCCCCCATCTTCTTATCTTTTCAAATTCAGACTATAAAGTGTTTTTCCTGTATTCCAAAGCCAGATTTATTTGCTTGGATTTCCTACTCTTAACTCTGATTCATCGGTAGGATATTTTAAAACCAAAACGAATTTCATTACTGGTGCAAATTTATGCCTAAAAGCTAAGTTGCCGGTTCGCGGTTCGGTTCCGGGTTCGGGTTTGAGAACCGGTTCGCTGGTTCGACAAAATTTTGAAAAGGGGTTTGGGTTCGTTAGTACAAAAACATGTAAAATTTTTTTTTTTTTTTAAATATATATATATATATATATACATCTTTACGAAGCATGAGTTAGAATTAGAATGTAGCATAGTAGCATAAACACATTTGAACAACAAAAAACTTTAAAACAGCATAAACAATATAGTAGCAAACCACAGCGATCATTGGAACCCCTAGCGACTAGATCTCTTCCCTTTCATTTAAAAAATTCATAACTGTATCTGATTAGTTTATGCAGATCAACAGTAAGTTTTAATAAAAATTTCTTCTTTTCATAAATTTATTTACCAAACTCTTATTATGATTAACATAATCGATTGAACGTGGTTAAAAACTAATTAGATCTAGCTTGCAGAAGGTAAATCCTTTGACCAGCTGAATATTCTTCAATCTCTTTGGGCACAATCTCCCAAGCACGGATCAACAACAGTAAACTGGAAAAAGACCATTCATGGAGGCCTTTGGCTAACACAGTCTGACGTCCCAAATTCAATATTCTTTAATACAATTTTTAATATACCTAGAGGAGAAATAATCAGCCAAACAGTGATAGACAATGTGGTAAGTAGCTGCCCCACCTGACCATATTCATGTGACCGTAACTTTCTTCTGCAGGACAACATTTCCCAATAAAACGTTGTTTATTGTTTAGTGTTTGAAAAATTCATATTGCTACTCAAATAGGCCCTGAAATTCCTCGAAATTGGTCATGGTGGTCGCCACATGTTGAGCATCTTCTCTTGTGGGTGTCTCAAATTTAGTAGCATTTTGATTCAAATAGAAAGTGTTTTACAGCTAGGGATTACTCAACACTAAAAAACTGTGGCATTGTAATGCCTACCAACCCAAACCCAAGATGTATCAACATAAATTAAATTAAAACATGTTGTAATGTGGAAAATTTATATGTGTGGTTCTCCTGGGTTCGAACCCTGGTCCGAAATTTTATATGTGGTTCTCTTGGGTTCCAACCCTGGTTCGAACCAGATCGAACCAGGCCTCCAAAAACGAACCCAGGTCGAACCGGACCAGAACCACGAACCGGTCCGAACCGGTACGTGGTCCGGAGGGGGGGGGGAGGTACCCGTGCAACTTAGCCTAAAAGTATTAAGGAAACCTGCACGGTTGCTGATTTGAAACTTACAAGCCATAAGTCAACTCCGGCAGCTTGGTTAAGATTTCCTCCAAACTAGTACAAATAAAAAAGGAGAACTGTTGATGCATAAGAAAGATATTTTACACTCTGCACCGTGCTGAAACATATAAAGCGGATGTGATGCAATTTGCATACCATCCCTGATGCAAATTTATTCATAGAACACAGTTTGATGTGGTGCAGTTTGTATGCTATATATCTTTCCCCATACAAAGTATGTAACCTACTAAGTTCTGTTCAGGGTTATGTCTGCACCACTTTGTTGAGATGTACCCTGAACTACCCTACCTACCAGAAAGATAAAGCCTGTAAGCTTGATTGATATACGAATATATGGAATGCCAATTACATATTAAATTTTGTTACTAATCAGGGCTTTTAGTCTATTGGTGAAGTTGAATAGTTTCAAGAGAGTCCATAAGAGATCAAGTCTTATTGAGTGTAAGGCTCTGACATCATAAAGAATGAAAATGGAATAGATTACTAGCACGATGCCTCTACTGAGCAGCCATGCTTGCAAATAATCTCCATAAAAAGAAATTACAAGCCCCTAGCAAAGCAAGAACACTTTAAAACCCAGCTACTCATCCCTTAGGTATCTAGACTACGGAGGATTCTCCTAGCATTGCAGAAGCCACATTTATTTGCTTGGTTTAACTATTGGTTTTCTAGGAACTTCAATTAACATGATGGTCAGTATGAACAACCTACTCTAGAGCAGTATAGAATTGGTTAAAAAATTGATGATCTACTAAATGGAATCAGTGTTTAAGTGTGTACCCTCTAAGCTCATGAGCATTGAGCAATGGGTTATGAAGACTGTCTTAACATTAAACTCCAATTGCATATAAACAAGATGATTAAGACATGATAAAATTCTATAAATTTTACTTACCTGCAAGAGATCACCAATGTTGACAATGAGTGATCCAGGAACAGGGGATACAGTAAACCATTCTTCCCCTTTCTTAACTTGAAGACCCTCAACCTGATCATCTAGCAGGGCAGTGATCACACTCCCATCTGAATGGGGTCTCAGTCCATTCACCAAATTTGGCTGAGGGCAAGGAGGATAATAATTGATTCTGAGCTGAAGCAGTGGTTGCTTGATAAGGGTTTGAACATAATCAGTATCCAACCCCAAACCCTCAGAAAGCATACCCAGCAACTTATCTGTAAGATTGAGTACCTCTTCTCCATATTTTTCATAGGTTTCCCTTCATTGTCCACCACCAATCAATCAGCATCAATTTATACTCCTAATTACAAATTGTTTATGCATGTTGTAATTAAATTTACTTACCTGTATGCGAGGGGTGTTTTTGGCCAATGGTCAACTGCCTTTACAGAGGGTGGGGAGATAAAATGAACAAGGGCATCGACCCAATCCAAGACTGTGTCATCGGATATGTCAAAGAAGCGACCGTAGCCTTCAAGCATACGAGTACCGGGTCTTACTGGACACTGTCTTCTTTTTTCTTCCAAAGGAAGATCAAAAAAATCTTTTGACACGCCTTTAACCCTCTCCAACAATGAAAGATCTATCCCGTGATTTATTATCTTCAAAAGCAGAAGCCAAACCCCTGTAATCATTGAGCCAGATAGAAAATATTTAAAATACCTAATGGGTATGTATGTTTTAATGGTGTTAGGGTACAAACCTGGAAGAATCCCCAGCCTTGGGCTGCTTGGGTCAATTGTGTTACTATCTCGGAGTGTTCACCTGCTAAATCGATGACAGGAATAGATTGAGGAGCTTGAAGAGCAAGGGACGGCCTTTTATCAGATGGAAGAATATATCGAGCAGGAACTTCTTTGATTTGACGGTCATGGAAAGTTTGGACCAGGTCTATTGGCCTCTGCAGCCTCTCATATTGCTTCAGAAGAGCTTCCATCGCTTAGAAAAACATCTAGCGCAATGAAATGGACTTCAGAAAAGAAATGACTCAGTAATCAATGAAGCCTTTCTTTTACTTGCGCCCGCTTATCCTGTTTATTATTATTATTATTTTTTTTAAATTATTACTGTGATTTGTTTGTTCAATTTAAAAAACCCGAGAAGGGAAACTTCAAATCGAGTGTAAATATAAAACATTTGTATTAATAATAATAATAATAATAATATATTACAATTAGGATTGAGAATCTTATAGCTGGTGCTTTGAGGTGGCCAACAAATATTATAAGTTAGATATTTCAATCCCACCATTATATATTTTTGCATGTAGATTTATTTGGAGAGGAGATAAAATGGACATTTATTTATTATTTAATGTTAAATTTATATTATAATACAATTGTTTTTATAAATTTCAAATGATTAATAGATTACAATAATTGTCGGTTGGATAGCCAAAGGAACTGTTTACTACACACGTAATTAGAATCTGATACAATAGGCATTCAAGCATTAATTCTTTCTTCACTCGAGAGTTGAAATAAGATGTTTGGGGGAAGGTCTTTGCAAGCTAGTTTCTAAATGGGCACGAAGGGAAGGCACAAAAGGTAGGGTGTATGCAGGAGCCAAAATGTATCTACTTAGACAATTTATTTGCATTTATTAATGAATTAAAAAATTGCAGTACAATAGCTTGATCAAAATTAATTCATTTAGTTTATAGGCTATTACCTTGGCGAATCTCCATCAAAAAAAAATCATGTCATCTTGAAACCCTGTCATCAATGAACCGCACTACCGAAATAGTAGAAGACATGTGGTGTTTTTGCAATCAAATTCTTTGTGATGATAAGGTTTTTTTTTCCTTATTAGTTTTGTTTTATCTTTAAGCATGTCTATAACAATACTCTTGTAAACTCTTGATAAACATCCATTATACAATAGCAGAAGCTTATAGTTAACAAATAACACATGAGGTTGAACATAAAGAAACTCTTTAGTCGGGGATTTAATCCTTTGCCAATACCTAAGAGTGTTGGAAGGTTCAAAACCATTTTACACTGACCATCGACGATGTAGTAATTCTTGAAGGAAAACAATAATGGAGGCCACCGTACAAACAACATCCTCCACTGCTTCTTACTTATTTACATTTTTACCTATTCCTCAAAGAATTAGGGACACAAGATTGTCAACATCTTCTTCTAAATCCTCATGTTCCTAATCTTATAGATTAGCAACAAAACATTAAATCAGAACTCAGAAAACCAAGATGACATTCAAGCAACCTTAAAAGATCCAACTCACTTGAGCAAAGGAAGTAGGCATTGTCTTAACATCTTTGTCCATATAATAGAAATATCTTGGATAATGAAATCTATAAAGTATATAGATTAAAAAAATATAAGGTAAAAAAATAAATAGAACATTTAATAAATAACTAATCTAGATATTAGATGATGTGTAATGTGATTAATTTTTACTTAGTAGCTTATCTCGTGTAGATTCGATTTGAAGTTCCTAGCAGTCTTTTATTGCATCATGTTGCATTAGATTAGCGAGGCATGTCCATAACAATACTCTTGTAAACTCTTGATAAACATCTATTATACAATAGTAGAAGCTTATAGTTAACAAATAACACATGAGGTTGAACATAAAGAAACTCTTTAGTTAGGGAGTTAATTCTTTGCCAATACCTAAGAGTGTTGGAAGGTTCAAAACCATTTTACACCAACCATCGATGATGTAGTAATTCTTGAAGGAAAACAATAATGGAGGCCACCATACAAACAACGTCCTCCACTGCTTACTTATTTACATTTTTACCTATTCCTCAAAGAATTAGGGACACAAGATTGTCAACATCTTCTTCTAAATCCTCATGTTCCTAATCTTATAGATTAGCAACAAAACATTAAATCAGAACTCATAAAACCAAGATGACATTCAAGCAACCTTAAAAGATCCAACTCACTTGAGCAAAGGAAGTAGGCATTGTCTTAACATCTTTGTCCATATAATAGAAATATCTTGGATAATGAAATCTATAAAGTATATAGATTAAAAAAATCTAAGGTAAAAAAATAAATAGAACATTTAATAAATAACTAATCTAGATATCAAATGATGTGTAATGTGATTAATTTTTACTTAGTAGCTTATCTCGTGTAGATTTGATTTGAAGTTCCTAGTAGTCTTTTATTGCATCATGTTGCATGAGATTAGCTAGCCATGACTCTGCTAGCCTACTGAGATGTATTTTGTATCATTGTAAACATTCTCACTTTTGGTTTAGATGTCAAAATAAAATAAATGTCTATAGTTCTATAGACATCCTCTAGGGTATGTGCAGGATCATGGTGGCAATGTGAAAAAAGTGAAGTTTGAAAATGTCTAAAAGCATTTCAAAATTTGCTTTGACTTTTTTCCACCCATCTTGATACCAAGGCTAAAAAGTTAGGACCAAGCACTTTCAGGTATCCGATCGGTAATAGAGTATCCAATATGAACTTGATATCATATTAGGTATCTGATATGAAATCAGATACCTGAAACCTATACCATAGATTTTTATTTTTATTTAAAAAAAAAAACATGAGAGCTCTTTTTACATTGCATTTTTTTTTTGATTGTTGACCTCCATTCGGGTATCAAATAAGGGTAAAATTTTTTTAAACGTTTTGAATGAATATTATTATAAATCAATTATTTTAAATTGAATTTATTAAAAATTGGGTTTCTTTAATGGAATTTTTTGAAATTTAGGTTATTTTTAATAGAAAATATGTTTTACAAATTAATAGGTATGGTTGACCCAAATGATGTTACTGAGGTAGGAAACAATGTTCCTTGTAATCCTCCACCAAATGATCTAGTACCCCCTCAAAACCGTCCACCAAACGATCCCCTACCCCCTCAAAACCCTCCTAGAATTGAAGATTTGATATTTGAAAATCTTGCCAAACTGATGGTTTTGCGAGCCACATATAACACTATACCTGCATTGGCTCCCATGTTATCCATGTTAAACACCATAGTGGATAATATTGAAACACTTACCAATGAACAAAATGTTGCTCTTCATTGGCATGACCAAATGCATGCCATGTTTGATGATGGGTTGGACTATGATGAGGTTGCGATCCTAAATATAACTAAAGATGATATAGTTAGCCTTTTTGTGGACCCAAAAAATGGTAAACAAGTAGAACACACAAAGCCCAAACTATCAATTAAATGGTGCACAAATGAGGCTATGCTTGTGAACTTTTGGGATTGTTGGTGGATGGTTTTTGACATCCCTCCACACAACAATTTAGAGGTTCCATTTTATTTCATTAGAAAATTGTATGCCAAATTTGTGTTCACCTCAAGGTGAACTATTAGAGCATGAGGCCCAACATGGATGTAGGAGGAGGAGCTCCTCAGGATAGACCCTTTTCCTAGTGGAAGAAGGCTGGCACTTTTGTCCCCCATACTGATGTCTCCCCCCTCCTCCAGTGCAACATCCTAATATCATTGCAAAGGCTAGCTCTCAAACTATTAGAGCCATCCATAGATTGAGTAGCCTATTGATATCCTAGACTAGATCAGTGTTGCCTCCCCATGTTGATGATGTTGGCACGAGTTCATGATCGACAAGCTCATCACATGTTTGTCTGCCCCATACTTGCATAATGTGCAAGAATATTTGTTTGGGTCCTATAGGTGATCTTTCTCAATATCAGTTTGTATTTGAGGAGGATACACTAGATGCACGTATAGAGGCTACACACCCTGATGTGAGAGAGGAGGGGCATGAAAAGGCATAGAATTATGACATATGTGATTTAAAGTTAATCTTTATAATAGAGAAATATTAATTTTTAACCCATACTGACTTATACATGTATGTGATCTTCATTCATGTTTAGTTGATGACTAAGGAGGAGCTCAGATAGGTTGATAGTGTCACACTCTCAGCTATTTCAGTTGGCCTTGAGACATCTATGGTACATTATTTTGTGTTCTCATCATTTTTTCTATTTGATATCAGAGCATATATGGTTTCTAATCTTTTGTTTCTCTTGTAGGTATCACATGTCAGTAGGGGGTAGAGTGCGAGGGATGAGGCACAACCCATTGACAAGGAGAAGGTAATTAGGTGCTTTAAAAGTGATTAAATATTGATGCATTCTTGTAAAATGTTTGTGGTAATGAAATTTAATTATATTCTTCATTGTATAGGGAGTGGCTACTAGTGATGAGTCTAGGAAGATTCCACATCCCAAACCCTCTAGCATTTTCATTTGCGGTGAGAACCCCATCATATGTATAAGTATCATTTATTTTTTATTTTCCTTATTTTTATAAATAAATTCAAAAGTGATTTTTGTGAGATTAACAACTAGCATTTTGTATATCATAGGAAACACCTAGTGCACATGAGGTTAAATGCATGAGTTTTTTATATTTGCTGATACAACCATTATATCCAGAGGAGGAGTTGACAGAGGTAAGTTGTAGTTTGAATTCTTGGTTATATGTTATAAATTTAGCATGCTATGAATTATAATGTTATAGTTTAAGTTATTGGTTTTGGGGGGGGAGGAAGATGTATAGGAAATGGCAGAGGAATGGGTATGATGGGAAGACGAAGCAGAAGCCTACATCTATCCATGGAGGGATTAATGATGGCTTGATATCTTTGAAGGGAAAAGATAAAGTTTTGTTGGATATTCACATGCCAAAGGAGGTAAAAGAAGATTTGGATTTGTGAAGGAAGATGGTGATGATAGGGAGATTTATTGGTGAGAGGGTTTCGAGAGAATAGACTAGAAAATGGGTGGAAAATAATTGGCAAAAAGTAGTTACTATCAAATTTATCCCCAAAATTTTTTTCATTGCTATCTTTCAAAGTGACGAGGATAGGAATTCAATTTTATCTAGTCAGAATTGGTTTTTCGGTCTTTCTCTTCTCTATATACAACCCTAGTAGCCTTTTCTCAATCCATTGCCATTAGGGATTTACCAAAATCCTATTTGGTTTAGGTTCTATAATCTACCACTTGAATTTTGGGGAGATTCTTCTTTAGAGCATATTGGTCATTCTTTAGGAACGCTTTTGGTAGTGGATGATACAATTATAAATGATGATTCATATTTGTATGTGAGAATTAAAGTAGTGGCCATTCAAAAGCTACCAGATTTCATCAATTTACAGATGGGAGATTTGATTTAGAAATAGAGTATAGAGATAGAGGAGCAAGAGATCGAATGTATGAAATACATTTTCAAGAATCACTCAACATTGGATTGCAGGGTATTTGTTAAGCCTGCAAAAATCTAGAGGAAAAAAGAGAATATAACAGCTTCTAAAACTATTCCTAGACAAGAGGAGAAGACGGTGGAAAATCTAGTTATTTCTCCTACGAGAATAGTCAATGAAAAAGGGGAACACTCTGTAGTCTTGATGAATCTTCCTCAAGTATTGAATGGTGATAAGGAGATTACTACAACTATTCATTATAGATCAGATGCAGAAGTAGAATATGATAGGGACTCTTTAGAAGAATCACTTGATGATGTATATGATAAGTTAGAGCCTAGATGCATAAGTCAATTGGCGAATGTTCTTTTGGGAAAATATAAAGGGGGCAAAGGTAGGAGACAAATAGACAATTGTGGGAAGAAAATGCCAAAGAGAAAGGTATTGTTAGTGTGCTGGACTTAATGAAAAAAGCCAAGGGAGGAGATAACTCCCTTGGTAAAAAATGAAGATCACTTCATGGAATGTTAGGGGTTTAGCAACCCCTAACAAAAAGTACTTGTTTTTATGAGTGCTTCAGAGATTGGAAAGTGATTTAGTCCTTATTCAAGAAACTAAACTTAATATGGACAAAGCACTAAGTCTTGTTTTTTCTTGCAAACATTGGGAAGTTTTTTTTTTCAGGAAGCTAAAGGTGCCTTGGGTGGAATTGGTTTTCTCTGGAAGCCATCTCACATAAAAATGTCTCTTCTTGAGAATCATGAAAATTGGTTGTTTGGGATGGTGAAAGTTATCAACATTAATGTCTCTTTCCCTATTTTTAATATCTATGGTCCTATCAAAATGGAAGAGAAATTTTTTTTATGGGATGAGTTATCCATCAAAATAGCAAGTTTGGGTTCAGAAAAAAATATCTTGGTGGGGGATTTCAATGCCATATTGGAATTGGAGGAAAAATATGGGGGAAATAATAAAAGGATAAGGGTAATGGACAATTTTAGAGAATTTTTTTAGGATAATAATTTGATTGATGTGATGACTTTGAATGGGTTTTTCACTTGGTCCAACAGAAGATCCAATTTCACAAAAATATCTAAGAGATTGGATAGATTTCTAGTGGATTCTTTTTGGTTTGAATTAGACTTCACAGTGGATTCCAATATCATTCCTATGTCTTTATCTGATCATTTTGCCATTCAACTCAACATTTTTTCTTCTCTGAAAGTCAATGGTTGTTTTAGATTTCAAAATATGTGGTGGAGAGATGATAATTTCTTGTTGAATTTGTCAGCTTGGTGGAAAGATAGTGATCATTTCAAGGGCACTCTGAGCTTTGTATTGGTAAATAGATTGAAGGAGGTCAAGAAAAAAATTAAGGTATAGAATAAAGTCTCTTTCAGAAACATTTTTTTCAAAAAAGCTTAGAGTATAAAAAGAAATGGATACTTAAAATGCTTTAGTGATTGCCTCAGGTATGACAAATGTGGAATTTGAAAGAGAAAAAAAATTAAAAGAAGAACTAGTAGAACTCTTACTTAGGGAGGAAATATATTGGAAAGACAAATCTAGAAAAAAATGGATCAAAGAAGGTGATTATAACTTAAAGTGTTTTCACACTTCGGTGAAAGCTAAAAAGGCATAGAATTGCATCAATGGGATATAGGATAGTCAGGGAATATGGCAAGACAATAAGGTTGGAATTGAGGAGATTGCCAATCAGCATTTTAAAAACATTCTGGGATCTTCAATTGATTATGATTCTTCCACAAGTTTTGCATTCTTGGAAAACATCCCGAGAACTATTACAGAGGAGGATTATTTGATGCTGATGAAACCTTTCTCGCTTCAAGAAATCAAAATGGTTGTTTTTGACAACCCTACTTTCAAGGCTGTTGGTCCATATGGATTTCTAGTAGAATTTTTTCAAAGATGTTGGTTGTTTATGGGAGAAGACATTCTCAAATTTGCAGAATCATTTTGGACCAAGGGTCAATTTGTAAAAGAGTTAAATAATATGGTCATTACTTTAATTCCAAAAAAAAGAGAGCCAGTGTCCATGGATGACTTCAGACCGATCACTCTTTGAAACTCTCTATACAAAATACTAGCAAAGGTTATGGTCAACAGGCTCAAACCAATTCTCAATAGAGTTATTTCAAAGGAACAACATGTTTTTTTTCCAGGAAGGGAAATTTCTTATAGTATTATTCTGGCAGGGGAAACTATTCATAGTATGTACTGTAGCAAAAAGCCAAGTATGATAATTAAATTAGATATCAATAAAGCTTATGACAGAGTTCACTGGCCTTTTCTTATTGAAGTATTATCTTGATATGGCTTCTGCTCAGATTGCATCAAATGTATTCATTTCTATATTTCTTTGATCCATTACTCTTTATTTGTTAATGACTTTATTTCTAGTTTTTTCCAAGCTACTAATGGGATTAGGCAAGGTGATCCCCTATCTCCCTTTCTATTCATGTTGATGGCAGAATCTTTTGGCCAGTTGATTAAACATTACAACAGGATTGACAAATGGGTGGTATTTAAATTTCTAACATTATAGAGTCGATTATGCATTTAAAATATTCAAACAATGCAATTCTTTTTGGTATGGCTTCAATTTAAGAAGCTAAAAACATAAAGGTGGTTATATTGGGGTATGAAAAAGAATCAAGGCGAGTTATGAATGTCACTAAATCTAGGATTTATTTCACTCACACAAACAAAAAGTTGAGAGAAGTCATCAGCAAAATTTTGAGGTTTGAAGAAGGATATTTTCCCATCCAATATTTGGGAATTCCTTTATATGCAGGGCATCCAGATAATAAAATATGGTCTGGGGTCATTGACAATATTCATTCTAAAGTCACCTCTTGGAAGAATCATCGAATTTCTCATGCAAGCAGGATTATTATGATCAAATTGGTTCTTTCAACTATTCCCACTTATTATTTGTTAGTCTACAAGATATCCAAGAGATATGCTTTAACAATTGATGGCTTATTTAAAAAAATTCTACGGGAGGGGACTAAATTTGACAAGAGGATTCATTGATAAGTAGGAGATAATTTCCACAATAAACCAAATTGTGATATTGCTATCAAGATTTAACTGTGTGATTTTGAATCAAGCTCATTGACCTATGTTTCATGAGTAGTGATTCAAAATGAATTCATCTCTCATGAGAATATATGGAACACTTAGCACTCATTGGATCTAGGTGATGCTCACAGGGGTGAAGCACTGGGACTTCCTAGGAGGTCACCCATCCTAGTACTACTCTAGCCTAAGTGCGCTTAACTATGGAGTTTCCTTGATGGTTAAACCCAAAGCTTGCAACCCCATTTGCAACTCCATGGTTAAGCATGCTCAGGCTAGAGTAGTAATAGGATGGGTGACCTCCCAAGAAGCCCCTATGCTTCACTCTTGTGAGCATTACCTAGATCCAATGAGTGCTAAGTGTTCCATTTATTCTCATGAGAGATGGATTCATGTTGAGTCATTACTCATGAAACATGGGTCAATGAGTTTGACTCAAAATCACATAGTTAAATCCTGAGAGCAATATCACAATTTGGCTTGCTATGGAAATTATCTCCTACTTATCAATTGATGAGCTTAAGGGGCTTTCTAATGAATGGTTCATAAGGCACAACACTTGATGAAGGTTGTGATATTGCTATCAGGATTTAACTGTGTGATTTTGAGTCAAATTCATTGACCCATGTTTCATGAGTAGTGATTCAACATGAATCCATCTCTCATGAGAATAAATGGAACACTTAGCACTCATTAGATCTAGGTGATTCTCATAGGGGTGAAGCACTAGGACTTCTTGGGAGGTCACCCAATCCAATACTACTCCAACCTGAGTGTGCTTAACCATGGACTTGCAAATGGGGTTGCAAGCTTTGGGTTTAACCATGGAGGAAACTCCATAGTTAAGCATGCTTAGGCTAGAGTAGTATTGGGATGGATGAGCTCCTAGGAAGTCCCAGTGCTTCACCTTTGTGAGTATCACCTAGATCCAATGAGTGCTAATTGTTCCATTTATTCTCATGAGAGATGGATTCATGTTGAATCACTACTCATGAAACATGGGTCAATGAGTTTGAATCAAAATCACACTATTAAATCTTGATAGCAATATCACAAAGAGGATTCATCTCATTAAGTGGGACACTGCTTGCAAGTCTAAAGAAGATGGAGGTGCAAATTTGTGTAGCATGGCTTTCCAAAATTTAGCTCTCGGAGCCAAACTGGTGTGGAAAATGTATAAAAATTCAAACAAAACTTGGTGCAAAATTATGAATGTAAAGTACCTTGATGAAAGGACCCTGGATATAATTCTAACTGTTGTAGAGTCTCCTACTAGCTTGACATTTTGGAAGCTTATTTTGGGTAGTAGGAACTTAATCACTGAACATTTAACATGGAATATTGGAAATGGGAACATAGCTCTTTTTTGGAGAGACTCCTAGCTAGGGGATAAACCTCTTGATAATTTCTTCTTGGAGGGGGACTAGGTGAATAGTATGGAATCCTTGATGGCTAAAAAGATGGTAGATTATATGGATTCTACTTCCAATTCTTCGAAAATTAAGTGGAAAAGTGTGGGGGTTCCTAGATCAAACAATAATGTTTGGTTGACAGAGTTGTTATCAAATAAAATTATTTTGAGATCTAGTGAGGAGGAGGTTTTGATTTGGAGTGCTTCCAACTCAGGGGAATATAAAGTCAAGCTAGGATATGAGTTACTTAGACGTAGATAGCATAACTCTTGTTGGCCCACAAAATTATGTTGGGGAAAATGGCTCATGCCTAAGGCTGGTACTTTCTTATGGGTGGCCTTACACGGAAGGATTTGATTTGGGAAAAGATGGAAATCTCTAGGATTTGCAGGTCTGAATTGGTGCATTATGTACAAAAATGAGGAAGAAACAATTGATCATCTCCTTCTTTAGTGTCCATTAGTGATAGATTGTTGGGATTGGCTTTTGAGAATACTCCAATGGCATGGAGTTAGAAATGGTACTCTTAGAGGTTTTCTTTTTTCATGGCCGCAAGATAGACTTCAGTCCAAATGGGGTATCTTTTGGACTGTTTGCCCTTCCATGATAGTTTGTCATATTTGGAAAGAAAGAAATTGGAGAATATTTAAGGAAAAATATTGGGATTTTGAGAAAATTAGAATGAAAATTCAATTGTCCATATAGGAAGTGGTGAATAGTAGAATTTTGGGATTAAATTACAAATTTTTTACAAAGTGGGATTTGGACATGGAGAGAAATTGGAATGTCAGGCATAGATCAGATCATAGAATGATTAATGATAAACTTGATAGGAAGTTGGTTAGGTGGCAGGTTCCTCCAAAAGGTTAGGTTAAACTTAATTTGATGGTCCAAGTAGAGGCAATCCTGGAGAAAGTGGGATAGGAGCTATCATCAGAAATGATAAGGTGGAAATGGCAAGGAAATTGGGTATTCCACTAACAATAAGGCAAAAAATTTTGCTTTGGAAGTAGGATAGGAATGGTGTGCTTCCAACATGTATGATAAATTTGTAATTGAGGGCAACTCACAAATAATCATTAATAGGTTAACCAGTCTATCATTTCAAAACTGGAAAATGGCTACTTGGATACCTAGTTTAAAAGCTCATCTAGGGCGACAAATTATAGGGAACAACATGTATATAGAGAAGGGAATCAAGTGGTAGATAAACTGGCCAACATAGGTATTGACAAGGTAAGAGATGTAACTGAAGAGTCTAATCCTTTCAAAATCTATTGATAGGGTAGGGATTGGATAGGTTTTGGACTGTCGTGGATGGGATAGTTTATACATGCCATATCTGCATGTGATTCTATAGAGTCTTTCATGCTCTACATTGATGAAATCCATAGTCTTTGCGAGTTGGTTTTCTACTTTTTTGGGAAGGTAGTTTGAACATAGTCCTTTTTAACTTCTCTTCAAAGTAGTTTCAGATGCATGATCTACAATTTGTAATCTGCAAAGACAA
This sequence comes from Cupressus sempervirens, assembly GCA_028749045.1. Lineage (NCBI taxonomy): Eukaryota > Viridiplantae > Streptophyta > Pinopsida > Cupressales > Cupressaceae > Cupressus > Cupressus sempervirens. The sequence continues at coordinate 712,007,817 of CM053790.1, forward strand.
GGGTGGACATGGCACAAATGTTCGACATCAAGTGTATCTATTTGCAGGTAGTAGGACTGAGGGAAGCACCAGGTGAACAATTGCAATGACTATTTTGTAAAGAAAATGTCAGGGAGATAGTGACTATGATAGAGATATTGGGGGTTGACTATTGGGCTGATCACCATATCCATGATGGAGGTCTCATTCATGATCTATTTATGCCCATAATGCAAGTTATTGGCCATCTGATGTTGGTAAATGACATGGTTAGAAGGATGTTGGCGGATGTTCTTTTTGATCAAGTGACAATGGTTTTAGATTTGATGGACCTCAAACTCTTTGGAGGATTTCTTAAGGAATTGTTCACCTTGGAGGAAGATAAAAAGAAAAAGTTGATGAAAGAAGCATGGAAGATTTTCAAAAAATGTGTTGCTGAGGATAATGATTTGGCAAAGTTTTTATCATTTTGTCAAGAAAATGACAAACTTTTTCATAGGATGTAGTTGCTAGGCTAGTTTCAATCGGTATAGGGATTGGATATCTTTATCATTAAGGTTGTATTTTCAGTCTTTGGATTGGAAGGCTTATATATAAAACATATGTATCTTTTTTGGTGATTAATATAATGGGTACTATCTCCTAGGTAGAGCTTGATTAAAAAAAAGAAAAAGAAAAAGAAGTTATAGTTTAAGTTGTAGATTCATCTGACAAACATACTTGAACATACACATGCCACAATCAATGAGGTTCAAGCATTGATGAGGACATATAAGAGGACTCCTAATTGGTGTAGGAGGTCAACGAGAGAGGTATTTATGATGAAAGTTTAATACTATAAATCTTCATTAGAAAAAGGATCATTATGCATTTGAGTAATTCAATGTTAGATACATAGAATCATATAAATTTAGAAGTCTAACTTTGGGTTTTCCCTTTTTGTTTATGTATGAGGCATTCGATCCACCTAGTGTAGCGAAGAGGTTACATTTTGATCATCCACCAATAACATAGGATAGAATTGTTGTCATAGGATGCATCATGAGACATTTTGAGATGACATATGCCACATTGTATACAAAAGCATTGATATTATACACATTCCAATGGCATTATCAACAACATTTTGTATATGGATCTATGTATATTTATATATATATGTGTGTAATTCATCTATGGATACATGAACTTTGATATATATTTTTGTTATTTATGTGGACAATGATATACATATTAATTTATTATAGTATTGTTCAATTTATTGTGGATCATGTGTATTGTTTATGTTTATGGAATATCATTCAATTTGATCATGTTTGTTATATTCGATTCAAATGCAATAATTTGTGAATAACATTTTAACAACCTTTATTATCAAATTTTGATGCAATTCTTAATTTGAAATGCTATCATATATGTAAATAATTTGAAATAATCTCTACAATCCTTGAAGATGTCACTATGGTTCACTTGCCCAAATACACTTAGAGCACCTTGGAAATGAGACAGATTATTGTAGGCCTCAACATGACAATCCTATAGCATTCGACATTTCATCAATAGCCCCCATGAGATCCGAGTTATGACCCTTGTGTTGGCTCCTGATTTAACAGTTTCATAGATAACCAAGAAACCAGACCAATGCATCTAAGGCTAGCAAATTCCTATGACGAATACACCTGACTGCAGTCTTGGGCCAACTATAAGGCTTGACCCTTTAGATTTAATTGATATCATACTAGTGCAAAACATATCCCTAAATCTATTTACTGCAAACAAAAACCCCTTATATCTCCTAATAACTCATGAAGTAACATAGATCTATAGTAGCTAAATGCAAATCTATGAATCTAATAAGCTAAGTGAGGGTTAAACTGTTCTAGCTCTTCAACATAAAATGTAAAGATGATTTAAATTTTGATTTGATTTTATGTGGGTGGGGAAAGTAGATGAAAACTAGGTATGAACAACAAACTTATGATCTTATAACAGATCAGTGCCTCATCCATTGGGCAACTTATGAATCTCCCTCATGCATTTTGGATATCTGATACTTATTCATATATTCAGATATATGATCTATCCATTCACCTTGTAAATAAACATCAATGTTCAACTTAAATCTCATTCTTACCTAATATCCTCCTCAATAAACTTGCAACCCTATTGAATCCCTGAAGCATTTACATAATTCCTTGAATTACAAGCAATAATGAAACAACATACAACCTTAAGGGACTGCAACTATGATCTAGGCTCTTTGTTCAAAGACCATAAAATGTTACAACTTATTGAGAATGGAGACACAATTTACCATGAAACTCAACCCTTGCTATTATTTGTATTGATTTCCTTGAAATAATACATGAAAATGCATGAAATTAACTCATGAAGAACCTAATGAACCAGACTATACAATGAGAAAATGCTATCATACAAGACAGAAAATGGCGGGAATGAGAAACTAATGGGATGGGAAGGGGGTATCATAGTCAAAGCAAAGCTTCATGGTCTAGAACCAGCACATCCCAGATCTTCCATGCAGACTTCATCAATTCTAGGGCCAATTCTACTAACTATCTTCATTCTAGAGAAAAAATTTCCAAAATTCCAACCCTTACAATGAATGAAAGAAAGAAAGATATAGCAAGAAGTGAATTCCCATATCTATTATGCAACTAACATGTGTCCACTTGAAATTCAATCCCCTGCAACTGAAAACCTCTTTCATCTTTCTACCATTTTGATCTGATTTTGTTTTCATCATTACTTGTAATTGATTTGAAAATATCTTAGATCAAATGATGAAAACCCTTTTTGCAACCAAAATATCTAATATGCCTCATGAAATGCTGAAGGAATTAAAATTTAACTAATTTGAAAGTAACCCAATTCGACCCCAACTGCATTTTCACTGTCTTTTATGCATATTCAGGTCATTAACTTGCTAAAAAATAGTTTTGAATTTTGTCACCTGAATACATTTGCAAATTAGGAACCTGGGACAAAACCTCCTATATCTTGAACAAACTGCTTCCTGTGCAAAAACTAACCTCAGAATCAGAAAGTTCGTCTTCTCTCGATTCTAGGGATATATAATATTGCTATATTTGCTTCTTAGAAATGCCCAGAATATCAGTTTGGAAAATAATCGCCCCTGCTACAAGGTTCAAGTCTGCACTCTTTGAAATTTAAATTTTGAAAAATTTAAATTACTTTAAATTAAAAAATTTAGGTTAAAACCCCTTTTTGAATTAAAAATTTGGTGACGTGCATCCTTATTTTGAAAAATGATAAAAATTTGACATTTTAAATTTTTTTTCCCTTTATCCTTACATTTTGAGGTCAACTGGTTTGACCAAGCTTTTCTGCCACGTGGCAACATCTAATTGGTTGACCATTATTCATCAGATGCAACATCAGCACTCAAAGCCCCTGCTTCATCATCGCCATGTCAGCACACCCAGGATTCAATACCACATGGCATGGTCTTGCATACTCGCATTACTTATCTTCTGGGCATCTTTCTTTTGTGAAAATGTGCAGTCCATTCGATGCACCAGGTGTTGGCATCCAGGCAATTCCTACTTGAGCTTTCTCTTCAACACCACCTCACCATGCGTGGGATCTGCTACCATGTGGCGGCGTCCCACATTCCTGCATTCTTTATCGTGTGTGCATCTTGGTTTTGCAGGTGTGCACCCACTGCCCATCTTGTTGCATCTAGATTTTCGGTGCCAAATCATCTTTCTTGCATCTTAGTTCAAAATTTTGCTGGCATCATCATCCAACTAGCTAGGACCTGCATGCAACCACAACTCTTCAAAAAGCATCTTTTGTTAGACACAATGCATTGTGTAATGATTTGTATTTAAAGGCATCAATTTCCTCCCACAGAGCCAATGTGGGACATATGTGATTTGATATTTTCTTATGCTGCATTCTTTTTAGTGGACAACTTTGTTCTCATTCTTTGATGGTGGCTTTGGCCCCCTTTTTAGCTGTCCACTGCCTTCTTGCTTCAACGTAGGCCCTCTTCTTTTACATGCCTACTTCCCGTTGACTGCCTTCCCCTACTCTTCAAATGCAGAGCTTCTTTTATGTTTGCTATGTGATGGATGAGTGTCTCTGTTGTTCCGTTGCGTGGGGAACTTCTTAATTGTTGTGGAGATCTCCTTTGTCGACATTCTCTACTACCATAGCTTTATCCACGTGAGCTTTCCCCTATTGTAGCTACCTCAGACCTGCTCCCCTACCACTAGACATGTTTGACTGCATTTCTCTATGGTTGGCATCTTTCATTGCCTAGTAATCAATGACCTTCCTTGTTCTCTATTGGCGTGAGACAGATCTTTCTTGGTAGCTCTGTGTTTGCAGTGGCTTCCTTTCAATGAATTCCTTAACTCCAAGTTTCGTGAATTCTTGTGCAAGATTTTGAAGAGACTCCCCCTTGGTAATTAATGTCCATTAAAAGCTTTGACTATGACATCCGAGCCATGCCATAGTCCATGGAAGAACACACCACAGCAACCATGAAGGTAATACAAGGCACCATCAATCAGGATCAACATGCATGGTGTAGCCTTCCCTTTTTGAACAAACTATACTGCTCAAAACTTAAAAGGATCATTGGCATCGCTTCAATAACTGCAGGCCAGAGACAACTGAGGAGATCATATGTTATATCAATGTCAATCATGTGATAATATTGCCAAATAGTCTTGGGCCTAAAGGTAATTCGAATGGTTGTGGCCATAGAAGCAATCATATTTCTTCAAATGTTGTGCTACAAGATAATTTTGATGCAAAGGTTGCTATTGAGTAATCACAACCCACATTGCGAAGAGGAATCAATCTTGAGAAGAATCATTATTATTATTGTGCCTGCTAGATATCGAATTGCAGAGGAATTAAAAAAAGAGAAGATGATGGGAAATATAAGATGACAACAAGGTCTGCCTTTGGTCATCCCACCTTTTGACTTGAACACTTCAATCTTTCACTTGGGTCAGTTTGACCCATGGGTTAGGCATCAACCCTTTCTTTTGCAATAATGTTCAAATGCTAGCAATTGCCTACCCTTTCTTCATAAAATTCTGTAAGAAAATCCTACATAAATGTGTGCCTCCTCTCAGCCCTTTTATACTCTCATTTGACTTCCCATTTTCCTCACACGAGTCATTTTTAACTTTCTCTAGATTATTTGACCACCCCATTTAAGTTCATTATTTTTGCCATGAATCTATGTCGATTCATCATTTTTCTTATTTACCTTGATATGTAGAAATCTGACTTCTACCTGATGAAATCAGTCAGGCCCCAATGTGGGTCTGACTAATTTTTTTTTCATTTTCAAACGATTGAAATGCCAAACTGATATATTAAAACCCGTCATACTAATTAGGATCAGATTTGACCACTAAAAACAATTTTGAAAACTCATTTGACATCATTATGTAATTTGTCGACTTAGTGCCAAGAGGTCCTTTGACTAGCTTTAAAAACTAACCCAAACATCTGAACGCGCTCTGAGATCTGACACACTGATTCTTTGTTCTACATACTTTCACCCTGCCGAATCTTGTCTTATGAAAAATTTGAGTTCAAAAGATATTCGCTATCAAAGTTGACCTCTCAAAACTACCTGCAAGAAAACATGTTACAAAACACTAAATTGGGTTCATATTTGGCTTTGAAAATTGGATAGATTGACACTTGGGAGAATGAAAACTGGGGCATTGGTTCTCTGTCACGAGGAGAGTATACATTTTTTATTTGGGCTCATGATGAATAACAAGATGCGAATGGCAAGTGGTCAAAGTAGGCTACTCAGAATTTGCAGATTAAAAGCATTGATAGAAAACATTTTTTGCAAATGGAATGGACCTGGAAAAGTGTGCAGATGGATTTGTCATGACTTGCAAATTGACACACTTGGAGAATTTTTGGAATACAACATAGGGGTACAATCCATTTAGGCTTACCTATCATGGATTAAGAGTTATAACATCACGAATAGGGGTTCCAATCAATCTGCACTTATTAACACCAGTAAAAAGATAGAAATTAGGTTTGGAATTGCATTTGAAAACTGATCAAACAGATTCTTCATAAGTTGAAACTTGAAACATAACAAGTATCTAACCTCTACAATACAACAAAAAAGGAAATTTCACATGTCAATCGACTGGGTCAAAATTATAACACGTCAAACAGGGCTTCCCAGAATTCTGAACATTTCATATCAGCATGACATTGATAACTGACCAACTTTGAGGGATTCAAAACCTAGTCAAACGGACTCGAAATGACTCAAAATTTGAAATATAGGTTCTCACTTATGGACACTAGACAATCTCAAAGTGGAAAATCATGAAATGATACTGGGTGCAAGATATTCAGATGCAAACATGCCCTCCTGTCGCTATTTGACACAAGCAAAAAATGCAAAATTCTCAATTGCTCAAAATGGGACTTCACGAAATGACTCAAAATATCAATTTGACTTCATGAAATGAGTGGAAAGGTTAAATGGAAGGTGTTAGAAACATTAAACACCTCACAGGGCTCAAAGGCATAGCCGGGTACATGTGCATTTAAAAGGGCTCATACGTCTCAATTTTCTCAATGGTACTCAAAATTGACCACTCAATTTTGAGTCCCAACACCTTGGAAGGTTTGTTTGAACCTCCACATCTTCATAGTATACTTGCACTACTCATAGAAATAATGGGCGACTCACTGTAGGAATGCTTTGGGTGGTGTTTTCTTGAGAGACACGTTGTGCCCCATTGAATTGCAGGCCATGTTTGTACTCCTAAAGTATGTCATTCATAGTATATACATAATTACGCTTTGATTTTGGCATCAAACTACCTTGAACCTCTCATTTGACTTGAGTGCTTCTACCTGAGTAGACAAGCATGCCTACCTGTCCTTGGCTTTTGGTTGACCTATCAAGCTTGCCTACCTGATAGAGGGGGGGCATAGGCAACTACGAGAATCTATATAAAACTAATACCATCATAAGTAGTCTATAGAATTGTAGGGAAAATATTGATAGATCAGAGATCCTCAAATTTATGGGGCCAAAGGTTATATCATAATCAAAATCAAAATTGTATCTAATATACATGCTCATAGAATAGTAGGGATTTCCTACTATTCTTTTTAAGGTGCTCTCCTATTCTATGGCCCCCCCTACTATTTTATGGTTCTAAGTCTTGTATTCATAAAATAAAAGTGCATGCAGTTCCCCTATAAAAATGGTGGGCAAGCACAAAAGGGAGAGGTAATCATAGTAGCAGGGAAGGTAGCTTACCACTTTGTTGACTAACTCAGCATCAAAGAAAGCTAGTGGTAGAGGTCGTAGTTTAACCCTTGGTATAGTAGTATGATAGGTGGGGCCAAGCCAACTCTATAGGTAGTGGGAGTTGGAGGGACCTAAGAAAGCAACATTTATTTGGCTGGTTTACCTTGGCCCTACATCCATTGACCTCAAAACACACTTAGACCACCTTGGAGACTCTTCAGTACGAGGTGGTAGCGAATGATGGAGGATCTCCACAACAAGAAAAAGGGTGTCACTAGGGTTCAATCACCCATCCAAAGCTAATGGTACAGATGATTCGATACCAAGATCAATGATTTCAAAGTTATGCTATGATGCACTTGTGAACTAAGGCACACTACGAGTTTTGGCATTGAGCGAGATCATTGTGCTAAATCCAAACAAAAAGTGATCTCTCAAAAATGAGATAGGTTATTTTAAGCCTCAACATGACTATCCTGTAGCATTTGATATTTCATCAATAGCCCCCATGAGCTTTGAGTTACAACCCTCAAAAGATTGACCTCAAAATTTACTTAGAGAACCTTGGAGACTATTTCATACGAGGTGGCCGTGAACGATGGAGGCTCTCTATAGATGGAACAAGGGTGTTACTAGGGTTCACCCACCCATCTAGAGCTAATGGCATCGATGATTTGATGCCAAGATCAATGGTTTCAAAGTTATGCTATGATGCACCTATGAACTAAGGCACACTATGAGTTTTGGAATCGAGTGAGTTCACTGTGCTGAATCCAAACATAATATGATCTCTCAAAAATGAGATAGGTTATTTTATACCTTAACATGATCATCTTGTAGAATTCAAAATTTCATTGATGTCCCCCATGAGTTATGAGTTATGACTCTTAAAAGATCAACCTCAAAATGCACTTAGAGCACCTTGGAGACTCTTCAGTATGGGGTGGCCACGAATGATGGAGGCTCTCCATGGCTAGAACAAGGGTGTCACTAGAGTTTACTAACCCATATAGAGATAATGGCACTAATGATTCAATGCCAAGATCAACAATTTCAAGTTACACTGTGATGCACCTATGAACTGAGGCACACTACGAGTTTTGGCATCGAGCGGGATCCTTGTGCTAAATCCAAGTAGAATGTGATCTCTCAAAAATGAGATAGGTTATTTTAGGCCTTGGCATGATCGTCCTATAGCATTCAACATTTCATTGATAGCCTCCACGAGCTCCAACTTACGACCCTTGGAAGATCAACCTTGAAATGCACTTAAAGCACCTTGAAGACTCTTTGGTATGGGATGGTTACGAACAATGGAAACTCTTTGCAGCTCGAAAAATGGTGTTACTAGGGTTAGTATTAAGTAAAAACATTATTTTTTACCTCTCTCAAGTTTTTAGCACTGGGCATAGTGCAAGTTTGGTGTTAGTATGTATTAAAATCATCATTTTTTAGGTCCCTCCACATAAATTGCATTAAGTAAAATCATCTTTGTTTCTTACATTAAATCAAAAGGTTTACATTTACAATATATCAAGTGTTTCATCATTATTACATCAATACACAACTATCAAAAATCATAGCGTCAAAAATAGTAGTGTCAAAAATTGTAGTGTCAAAAATAAAATAGTTTTTTCTTCATTATGCTTCGTATTTAGTTTTTTATCTTCATGCATGGCTATGCTTCATGATGTACCTATATTCCAATATCATAAAAAATATTAGTAATTTATTTTATTAAACAAGATAATCATTAGTTCATCGAATCATTATGAATAAAATAACATAAGAAGTAAATATACCTAGTTGAGTGTTCCAATAGGGTTCTCTCTCTATTTTAGGGTCTCTAATAGGGCTTCATGATCAACATTAGTAATAGTAAAATGGTCTTTTACCTTTGGTTTCCTTGATGCATCAACAACTTCACATTTTTTGGTATAATAAGATGCAAATATATGAGAATTATTTTTGTGATTCTAATAGTCTTTAAATGCAAGAATTTCATTCCTTCTAAGCATGTATGTCCACAGCCATGTTCTAGCAACAACCACTGAACTGGTAGGATATGTGAATCCATCATCATCTATGATTGGTTGTGAAAGCTTTTGTTTACCTCTTACACAATGAGCTAACCAATAATATGATTTCTCATCATTCCCTTGTAGTGTAACCAGTGCAAAGATAGGTTCTAGCTGAAGAAGATCTAATAGATGGTTATGCTCAAGTGAACTTTCCATGTCATCATTTTTTATATAGGGTATGATAGACAATGGAGTAAGATAATGTGGAGCCCATGTGTCCACCCACTCACTCGACTCACAATGATCCCAATCACACTAAAAACAACTAGGACGAAAGCAAGCTAGTTGTCATGTCCAAATGGTCCATGTACTAGAATCAGAGCTCCAAAATGAATGCATTTTTTATAAGTCTCTTAGTGTAGCACAATATACTATATCACCCATGGACCCTTCCTCAACCGACCAAAAGAACCCAGTATTACTGAATCAAGAGTCCCCCCCTTGTGATCATGTTGAACTACATCAATAAAAAATGCTATGAGGATCAATAAGCTCTACTCATGAAATCTTCAATTGCTCTTTAACTAGAGCTCTCCTCACACATGCCGCTACTCCATCATGTTCCACTTTCTCAAGGCCGGACTAAAAAAAACTTCAAATATGAGGCATCCCCCTCTCTACATGCATCCTACACAACTGGTAAAACATGTGAGCATTCTTGAATTGACCTGTGCAATTATATGACCAAATGATATTTATATCCATAGAAATGTCATGCTCCTATAAGAAATCAAAATAATTCTCAAAAAAATGTTGCACAAACTTGTGAGAGTGAGATCTATCATCACTCATATAAAAATGGTACTCTTTAATAATCTTCTGATTATCTTCTGCACTATCAGGGGCATGTCTATATGTTATGTGGACAAAAATAACAATCACAAAGATTGTGTCCCATTTTGAGGCTATAATGTGTAGTTCTCAGCAAAGTCAACAATTGATATAATAGTGCCAATGGGAAAAGTTTCCTTGCACATTCTAAATTGTTGAACCAACCACTGACACTTGTGACTATGTCTTGTATACTTGTAGAAAAGATTTGTCTTAAAATCTGAAATAAAACTAGCCACACTAATTTCTTTTGCAACCAATTCACATCTAGAGCCCTCACCCCCACTCTTCAATGTGTATTTCACCATTTCTTAGTCCATCTTTTTTACTATTGTCTTCCCAAGATCTTGTTCGCACCCCTCATGGAAACATGTGTCAAACTTGAATAACCCACCACATTCTGAACACTTCTCATTTAAGCAAGCATTTCTATAAAAGAAACAACCATCAACTCTACAACATAAAAATTGATCTAGCAAGTCTCTTGATAAAATCGGAAGCCCACTAGCACCACAATTCTCCAACATTTCTTTACTATGCGAAGTATAAAGGATGGAGCGTAATAGTTCATGGTGAATAGACAACTTGACATGATATTTGCAACAACATGTATTTCAAATTTTAAGTGGCACACAATAAAATGGCTTCAAAGATTCGAAAGCCCTTTGTGATATATGCAATCATGGATGACTCTCTATAAATTCTTTGAAAAACATAGTTTGACTTACCTTCAAATAATTATTAGGATGTGGCATCTAGTATTTGATGCCAATTCTCAACTTTAACACGTCTTTAGCATTGGGTGATACTCTTGAGCTAGAGTGTCAAAATTATCTAATTTCTTCCTTTACATCATCGAATAGGTTCTTATCAAAATGTGGAAGTCTCCCACCAAAAGCACATGTTTAATTTTGAAGAGGATAATCAATTCTCTCTCATCTACTAAGTGCTCTTCTCAAAGTAGTACGATTTAGGTTCAAGTCAATATAAGTTTGTAACATATATCTACCCTTTCTCAAATGATGACTTGCCAAAGAAGTTGTAATAACCTTTCGAGTAGCTCTCTTATCCTTCTCCCTGCTATTTTTCCCAATGTTATTGAGAGCACTGAAAATATTCTTCACAATAATTTCATTTTTTCTAATTTTTTATTGACACGAATCTTCAATTTGGAATGCATAGGTCTCATCTTTTGCATCTTTAATAAGTGCATAAAAATTTGACATTGTTCCACCACTGTCTTGTTGTCAAAAAATAGCTTATATAGTCTTGAAGCTCATAACTGAATGGTTCTTTGTGATTTTTCCCTTGCAAATTAGTAATAATCATTTCATCAATTTCAATTATCCATTTTGGTGTTCTATAACCTTCATGTAAATTATAATTAGTAGATATGTAACGTTCCTATGCATTGTCATTTTCGACATGGTCAATCATGGAATTTACATTATTAACTAGCAAAATTTCATTTTCTAAATTTTCAATCCCAACATTGTCATTATTAATTGGTACATTTTCACTCCCCAACTGTACATATTCATTATTTGACTCTATGATTTCACCTTCAATCTATACACCATCAACTTGACTCACATTTAACATACATTGTCTCTTCCTTCAGTGATTTACCTTGTCCCTTTCCCTATATGCTGCAATGTCTTCATTTGATACCTTCCTTTTGCATTTAGCATTTTGATGGCTACTACTCCCCATTCAAAAAACAATATTGAACACCTAATCATACATTATAGAATGTTTTTTGATACCAAGAAATCAATTTTCTCCAAATTTGTGAAAATGACCCCAAAAAAATGTGATAGTCGGGTTTGTAGTGACAAAGAATATTTTGAAAAAAGTATGCTAGTATTTCAGGTACAAATCTCAGATTGGGTACCCGAAATGGATGCCCGAATTTTGAAGGTAAGTCAAAATTTGGCAAGTGTGAGCAATGTGAACAAATTTGTACATTATTATATATTAGCATTTTAGTAATATAATATTTGTATATAATTATTATTATGAATACTATTATTATGATTATTATTATTAAATATAATATAGTAATATATATTATTAATAATATCATTATTATTATGACCTATAAATATTATATATATATATATATATATGATTATTATTATTATATTTAATAGGATATTATATATGATTCAATCGAATGTGTTGAAAGGGGTCATAGGTTATCCTATGACCACTTTTGATGCATTTGATGATAATATATGTCCCTAGGGACCTATTTGGTTGGTTTGGATGTGTCAAAAGGGTTCATAGGTTATCAATACATTTCATAACAACATATGTCCCTAGGGGCCCTAGGACCCCTAAAGACCTATTTGGTTGGTTCGAATGTGTCGAAAGGGGTCATAGGATAACCTATGACCCATTTCGATGCATTTCATGATAACATATGTCCCTAGGGGCCCTAGGACCTCTAGGGACCTATTTGGTTGTTTTGAATGCATCAAAAGGGGTCATAGGTTATCTTATGGCCCCTTCTGATGCATTTCATGACAACATATGTTCCTAGGCCCCCTAGGACCCCTAGGGACCTATTTGATTGGTTCAAATACATTGAAAGGGGTCATATGATAACCTATGACCCCTTTTGATGCATTTCAAGAAAACATATATCATTTGGTTGGATTGAATGCATTAAAAGGGGTTATAGGTTATCCCTTTCGATGCATTTCATGACAACATATGTCCCTAGGGCCCCTAGGACCCCTAGGGACCTATTTGGTTGGTTTGAATGCATTAAAAGGAGTCATAGGTTATTCTATGACCCCTTTCGACACATTTCATGTCAACATATGTCCCTAGGACCCCTAGGGACCCATTTGGTGTGTTCAAATGCATCGAAAGGGGTCATAGGTTATCATATGACCCCTTTCTAGGCATTTCATGGCAACATATGTCCCTAGGGGCCCTAGGACCCCTAGGGACCTATTTGGTTAGTTCAAATGTATCAAAATGGGTCATAGGATAACCTATGACCCCTTTCAACACATTTCATGACAACATAGGTCCCTAGGGGCCCTACGAACCCTAGGGATCCGTTTGGCTGGTTCAAATATGTTGAAAGGGGTCATAGGTTATCTTATGAATCCTTTTGATGCATTTCATGACAACATATGTCCTTTGAATCCTTAGGACCCCTAGGGACCCATTTGGCTACTTTGAATATGTCAAAAGGAGATATGTCCCTAAGACCCCTAGGAACCCATTTGGTTGGTTTAAATGCGTTGAAAGGGGTCATATGATAACCTATGACCCCTTTCGATGTATTACATGGAAACATATGTCCCTAGGGACCATAGGACTCCTAGGGACCTATTGGACATATGTTGTCATGAAATGCATCGAACCTATGACCCCTTTCAATCCATTCCATGACAACATATGTCCCTAGGAGCCCTAGAACCCCTAGGGACCCATTTGGTTGGTTCGAATGCATTGAAAGGGGTCATAGGTTATCCTATGACCCCTTTCAATGCATTTCATGACAATATATGTCCCTAGGGGCCCTAGGACCCCTAGGTACCTATTTGGTTCATTCGAATGCATCAAAGGGGTCATAGCTCCCTTTCAATGCATTTCATGGAAACATATGTCACTAGGGGCTCTAGGACCCCTAGATACTCATTTGGTTGGTTCGAATGCGTCAAAAGGGGTCATAGGTTATCAAGTATGACGCCTTTTGATGCATTTCATAACAAAATATGTCCCTAGGGGCCTATTTGGTTGGTTAGAATGCATCGAAAGGGGTCATGGGATAACTTATGACCCTTATCAACACATTTTATGACAACATGTTTCCCTAGGGGCCTATTTGATTTGTTCGAATGGGTCAAAAGGGGTCATAGGATAACATATGACCCTTTTCAATGCATTTCATGATCACATATATCCTTAGGGTCCTAGGACCCCTAGGGACCTATTTGATTATTTTGAATGCATCAAACAATGCATTTGATGACAACATATGTCCCTAGGGCCCCTAGGACCCCTAGGGACCTATTTGGTTGGTTCAAATGTGTCGAAAGGGGTCATAGGATAACCTATGACCCTTTCGATGCATTTCATGACAATATATGTCCCTAGGGGCCCTAGGACCTCTAAGAGCCTATTTGGTTGATTTGAATGCATTGAAAGGGGCCATAGGATAACCTATAACCCCTTTTGACATATTTGATGACAACATATGACCCTAGGGGTCCTAGGACCCATGTAGTTGGTTCAAATGTGTCAAAAGAGGTCATAGGTTATCCTATGATCCCTTTCAAAGCACTTGATGACAACATATGTCCATAGGGGCCTACCTATTTGGTTGGTTCAAATGCATTATAAGGGGTCATATGATAACCTATGACCCCTTTCAATGCATGTGATGACAAAATATGTCCCTAGGGGCCCTAGGACCCCTTCGAGCCTATTTGGTTGGTTTGAATACATCGAAAGGTGTCATAGGATAACCTATGGCCCCTTGCGATGGATTTCATGACAACATATGTCCCTCAGGGCCTATTTGGTTGGTTTGAATGCATTGAATGGGGTCATAAGATTACCTATGACCCCTTTCAATACATTTCATGACAACATATGTCCCTAGGGGCCCTAGGACCCTTAGGGACCTATTTGGTTGGTTCGAATGCATTGATAGGGGTCATAGGATAACCTATGACCCCTTTTGACACATTTCATGACAACATATGTTCTTAGGGGCCCTAGGGCCCCTAGGGACCTATTTGGTTAGGTTGAAAGCACTGAAAGCGGTCATAGGTTAACTTATGACCCCTTTCAATGCAGTTCATGACAATATTATATTTATTAATAATCATATAATATTAAATATTTTAATATAATTATAATATATTACTAGATTATATAACAACAATAACCATATATTACTATATTATATTTAATAATAGTAATCATATATATTACTATATATAATAATAATCATATAATATTACTACATATTTAATAATAATAATTATCATATATATTACTATATTATATTTAGTTATTATAATAGTATTTATTACTATATTATATTGAATAATAACAATAATGTAATATATCTATATATAATAATAATAATCATAATAATCATAATCATATATAATAATAATAGTTTATAATAATAATGCCCACACTTCTCAAATTTTGGTTTCCCTCCAAAATTTGGGTGGTTTCCATCCAAAATTTCTAAAATTTGGGCTAGGCTATGAATGTTTGAAAGAATTTTGGCTGCCACTTTTTAGGTAAATCAGGTATGGTACCCAATTAGGCTTGGTATTTACCATACCTATTTGGTCAACTCAAAAAATTTGTTTGAGAAAGGTTTCACTAACATTAGACTTCGAGTAGCCATATAACAATATTATTTTCATCAAAATTCAATGAAATGAAAAGGGGTTTTTTTATAACACTCTCAAGATTTCATCAATATAATTGCTATCAAATTATGAGTTGGATAAGTATTTATTAGTTAATTTTTAATGAAGTTGTTTGTAAAGTGCTAGTTGACATACTGATTGAAAAATAGCTATAACTTTCAAATGGTATAACATTTTTGAAATCCAAAAGTTGTGTCACATTCTATGCTTCACCTAGCATAAGGAAAAAAATAAAATTAATTTGGTAAAGTTTTCAATTAGTTAAGTTGGTCAGTTATAGGAGTTTTTTATTCTAGAAAATTCATATTTAATTATTTATTTGGAATAAAAATATCCAAAAATATGTATCACATCTAGCCATGAGTCTACTTTTTTTAATCTAGAATTATACTAAAAATATTATCATTTGATTTTGATCAAGGTCAGACATACACCTACTTTTTATTTTCACCCTAAAATTTTTGTAGCGCTGCATTAAAATCCAAAATTTTGACAAATAAAATTATTTTTTCTCCAAATAAGGCCTAGTAGTTTAGAAATTACATTCAATTTCCTACAGATTATTTTCTTACAAAATTTTGATATAAAGCCCATAACTACTTTAAAATTATGTGTCAAGCCAACATAACCCTGATTTGTTGGTTTTTCACTGCCACTTAAGGCCATAGTTTGGTTGACCATGATCCTGCACATACCCTCTAGAAGAAAGCTTTCCTATGGACAATAGCAAAGTGTAGAATTCAAAGAAGGTGATGGTAAAGAAGAATAAGAAGAAGCAAGAGGAGAAGAAGAGAAAGATGAGGAGGACCTCTTGAAAACCTACCATTAGTGAACTACATTAGTGAAATAGTAGAAGACAAAGTTTTTTTGTAATCAAATTCTTTGTGACAATAAGATTCACTCCCTTACTAGTTTTGTTTTATCTTTAAGCATATCCAAAACACTAATCTTGTAAAGTTTCACATTATACAATAGCATAAGCTCATAGTTAACAATTAAAATAGGAGATTGAACTTAAATAGCCTCTTTAGTTAGGGAGTTAATCCCTTCCTAATGCCTAAGAGTATTGGAAGCTTCAAAACCATATTGCACTAATCATTGACAATGTAGTAATTCTTGAAGGTATATAATAATGGAAAGGACCTCTTGAGAACTTGCCAAGAAAGGACCTCTTGAAAAATTAGTGGTACATTTTATATGTACAATATACAAAATGAACCTTTCAACAATGCAATAGAAAAATTCCTTACTGGAATTGATGTTACATAATATTTATGTCTTTATTTAAGTTTGTGGTAAATATATCACTAGATTTTACCCTTTGATCAAACCCCTACTTTGTGTTAATAAATGTTATTGAAAGGACCTCTTGAAAACCTACAATTGTTGAAGTGCACTAACAAAATAGTAGAAGATAGAGTGTTTTTGCAATCAATTTTTTTGTGATTGTCTTGTCTTAAATTGGACGCACTCCAATTTAATGAAGCTTTTGCACCTATTTAATGCAAGATCATCAATCTTCTTACACCTTTCCTTCTTTCTTCCATTTGTTGTCCTTTCTCCTAGGTGAAATTTGGGTAAAGCCTAATAGATCCTCTTTAAAGCTCCAATTTTCATAGTGTTAAACTCGATGTAGGATCTATCATCCTAGGTCCTCCCTTTTCTTGATCCATCTACTTGGAATCTTCACTTCAAACTATAATGGCTATATCTCAAATTTTGCACCTAATTCTTGAGATCCAAGACCTATTTTGGGATCCTAAAGAGATTGAGAAGGTTCTAAGACCTGATTGTCAGGGGTTTAGTGGGCCTTTGATTGGGTCCTATTTTGGGTCTCCTCTTTGTGCCCTGTGTCTAAATGCTTTTAGGGTGTTAATTTCTAGGTAGGTGGGCTTGCAAGAGTTAATCAATTCTGAACTCTGTATAAGCCCTTCCATTTTCTTTATTTCTCATACACAATCCACAAGAATTCTATGATATCTACACATGCATGATTAAGCTCTCAAGTCTTCAACCATTCTTCTATTGAAGATCAAGGATTCAAGCATTCGAGAAATTGAAGGATTTTATCTTCAAGATCTTCTTTTATACATCCTTTGTTGCATCTTCTACATTCATCTTCATCTTCTCGATGCAAATCAATTGGTGAAGGAAATGGATTGCATTCAATTCAAGAGATTCATCTATTGTAATATGAATTTGTACATTTACTTTACATTCATGCAATTTCAATTATTTCAATTCAAGGTTAATTTCTAAACTGGTTTTTGACTAAGGCAAACCCATCATGACCAACAAAACCTTTTTTTTTATTGTAGGTTGTAGATATCAAATTGATTAACATGTTATAGATCTGAGTACTCTTTTTGAGTTCCTTTAGAACTGAAAAATAAAATTAGTGCTGCACATAGTCAATCAAGGGTGCATTCATCCTTGATATTATGTTTCTCCCCTAAAGATCCAATTCACCACTAATAGATCACCTAAAGACTTCTAGTCTTTGTCTGTTGCACAATTTCAAGCCTAGATCCGACAATTTCCATTCATTCTGATCAACACACAAATCATAAAAGAGATTCTAAAGGTGTATTCTTCTACCTTCTTTTTCCTTTGAAGCACATTTACTTATATCTAGCTCTAGCTTCTCACATTCATTTAGGAATTTTAAGGACTTGGATATCTTTTTCCCCATTCTTCCTAGACTTGGTCTACATTAGTGTTTTTTACTTATTTGGTTAAAACTAACCTCTCTATACCTAGTTCCTTGAAATTAGGATTGAAACGATTCATTTCTTTGACTGCCCTCCCTTTATTATGTATATATGATATGGTTATGTGATGAGCTTAAGCTCGTATCCTTGATTCACATTTCCAACACTATAGAGTGACAATGAGGGTTTTTTCCTTATTAGTTATATTTATCTTTAAGCATATCCACAACATTACTCTTGTAAACTCTTTATACAAATCCATTATACAATAGCAAAAGCTTGGCAGCCAAGTCTAGCCTTATAATATTAAGTAATAGCATGATCAGATTATTTTAAAAAAATAATTTTTTAATACCCATTCAAGTTTTATAAAACCCAATTAGGTTTTGAAAAGTTCAATTTTTTTTTTAAAAATGACAATTTGCCTCATTTTAATGCCTAAAAAAGCACAAAAAGAGCTTGAGAAGAAGGGAATTTCCAGAACCTTGTCACGCTTTGAGGGTTTTAAAGCCATTTTCAACATTTTTTACCATGTCACTTCATAAAAAAAGGAATTTTGCATTTTTTTGTGTGTTTTGGTTCTATTTTCTTCCATTTGGTTCTATTTGTTAAAAAATTAAGATTTGTAATATATTTTTGTTTTCGTTTTATTTTTATTAGCAGATGCATCAAAGAAACTAAGAAAACAAGTCAAACATGAAATACCACTTCATACACAAATAATGGAATCAACCTATGAAGCAAAAAAACCCTCCATTTACTACAAGTAAACCACAAAACCATTTTCCCACTATGAAAAATCCACAAAACCCACTCGCTACAACACAAGCACAAAACCCATGATGAGCTACAACACAAGCACAAAACCTTCCACTCAATGTTCATCTTCAACAGCCATGAGCACCTATAAACCCTCCACACATACCATTAGATCATGTAAATTCTACACAAGAGGACCTCATAAATCTCCTTACACAAAATACCTTTTGCATTAGCCAAATGGTCAATAGGTTGAGGTCATCTAGTCTTGCTCACCACTCAACCTTGTGGATACACTTGAGCAAATGGCCCAAAATGGGAATGAGGTGTCTAGGGAGGTTACAAAATGAGGTTCATGGAGGGATAGCTGTCATACATTTTATATCAATTGAATATCATATCAACAAGTGAAAGATAAGGACATAAAGAAAGGTGTTCTATGTGCTCTTTTCAACAATCACAATTTTGGCGACTCCCTATTAGAAATAGCCAAAAATTTTCCTATTCATTAGTGCACTTACACTACAATGAGATCAAATTTCTGGGATAGGTGGTATATGATATTTGACCTACCACCATGTAATAATTATGATGTTTCTTTTATATTTTTTGGGAAATCTATAATGCGAGTTCATCCTTGGCGAGAAGCCAAATTATTTTGACATCCATGAGATCCAAGCTAGAGGGAATGACTCCATATAAGATAGACCTAGGGCCAATATGGTGGTACCAGTACATGAGAGCAGATGTAAAACATGGAAACCCATGTCTCATGTTATGGTCCCAATAGTCATAAAAGAGTTTATTAATTATAGACTCTTCATGTAGCTACATCATTGACCAATGCCATCATCCAACATGGGTCATAGTTAGGTGGTATTACTTCACGTATGACACCTCTACCTATACCTATGAAATGTGGGCCTCTGAACCTCATAGGCACTTCAACATGGTCATTACCTATGGAATCATCTTGGAATAAACATTGAGTTGTTTATCCAAGAGGTCCGATAGAGTAACTTGTCGCCTTCTATCTAGAAGAATTTTGCCTGTTAATATCCTCAGAATTGAGGTGCAGGCAACTAGACCCTCTAAGAACGAAGGATTTGAATGCAATTAAGCTATATGAATGTGCAAATTTACTCTAAATGAGAGATGCAATTTATTCTATTAAACAATAAAAGAAATTAAAGTAGATGTATGCATTATTAAGCTAGATGAGAATCTAAAATGATAGCAATGTGGAAACTTAGAAAATAAGGTGAGTACTCAATTCGACAACAATTCAATAGGATGAAAATTCAACTTCTGTAATGAGGCAATGAGGGTCTCTTAAATAGACTTTCTTGGAATCCATCAATGGTTGAGATTGATTTCAATCAACGGTCAGGATTAAAGATGAGGTTTAGTTAAGGTGGAAGATTTCCAAATTAGAGGGAGTTAACTAGCTCAGATCTGAGTGTAAGATTCAGGAAACTTAGATAGACTTCAGTGTGAGAGCAAGTGATCTGTGTCACTTCTAATTTGATCAGCAGTGAACTAGGAATTTCCATTCTTGAACTGAAGAGAAAATTAGGAGAGACATTTAATTTAATAAAATGAGATATGCTCTCATAATTACCTTTTTCTATTTAATTAAATAATTCTATTTAATGAATTAGAGACACTTTTCTTATTTAATTAAATAACTCTATTTAATTAATTTAGGAATAACTTCCTTTTTAATTAAATGACTTTGTTTAATTAATTTAGAAGTAGCTTCTCCATTTACTTAAATAATTTTGTTTAATTAATTAGAATAGGCATATTTATTAAATTAAATAAATTTAATCCCATAGCACATTAGCCTTAGGAGATAATTTAATTTAATAAAGTATGAATACTTTAGATTAAATTAAATTGAAATCAAATAGGTTTAACATGGCTAATATGAGTGCATATTATAGAGATTAAATAACGAGTATGATGAATGCAGATTAGGGTTTTCTGCATCTGACAGTTAAGTCAAGTAGTGAGTAGCAGAATAAGAATTGCCTAGTAGAATAGGTCTTAGGATTGATCAAAATAGACCAGAATTGGTGATCATGGCAATGAGCCAATTTTGGGGTATTACATTTTGCCCCTCTTTGAATGAATGTGTGAGTAGTACGTTCAATTCAATGAAAATCAAAAGGCATGATGTGAGGATCAAGAAATGAGATTGGTTCCAAAATTGATGATATGAAGACCAATTAATAAGGTTTTAAGGACTATCTCCATAATAGAGTTTAATCCTAAGGAATCCAAGTAGAATACCTAGATACCTAAAATTGATAAGCATTTAAAAGATTTCTTCATAATGGAGTTTGACCTTTAAGGATCCAAATAGAACATCTAGATACCTGAGATTGATAAGCATTTAAAAGATTACCTCTAGAACATAGCTTAAACTTTAAGGATCTAGATAGAACACCTAGATACCCGAGATTTAAAGCATTTAAAAGATTATCTCCATAATGGAGCTTAACCTTTAAGGATCCAGATAAAACACCTAGATACCTCAGATTGATATCATTTAAAAGATTGTCTAAGAATAGAGCTTAACCTTTAAGGATCTAGATAGAACACCTATATTCCTGATATTGAAAGCATTTAAAAGATTATCTCCATAACAGAGCTTAACCTTTAAGGATCCATATAGAACACCTAGATACCTGAGATCAATAGCATTTAAAAGATTATCTCCAGAATGGAGCTTAACCTTTAAGGATCTAGATAGAACACCTAGATACCTAAGATTGAAAGCATTTAAAAGATTATCTCCAGAATGGAGCTTAACCTTTAAGGATCCAAATAGAACACCTAGATAACTAAGATTGAAAGCATTTAAGAGATTATCTCCAGAATGGAGCTTAACCTTTAAGGATCCAAATAGAACACCTAGATACCTGAGATTAAAAAAAAAGATAACAAGATCCAATCATGAGTCATAGAATCATCCCCAGAATGAGGCTTGATCCTTAGGAGTTAGGGTTTAGACTGTCCCAATACCTATCCATCAAACTCTAAGATGAGTTGTTATAAGATTGATCAGTTGATGAAAAGATAAGATAGATAGCAAAGACGCCAAATAGGAGGGAGCAAGATGCCCTGAGTGATGAGATGCCCCAAGTGACGAGGACATAAGATAGGAGCAAGATGCCCCAAGCGATGAATATTCAGATTGATTTGAAATTCAGGTTCAATGATGTAATCATCTTGCCCCCTCAGGAGCAAAATTGAAAGATGACACACCAGAAATATGATGTAAAGCAGTAGAAGAAATTTGAGATTCAACAGAATGTAGAAGAAGATTCAGAGTTAATTCGACATGGTTTTGAGGTCTAGAAGTCCAAGTTTGACCAAAAGATGACTAGATTTGACCATAGTTGACTTGAGTTGACTTTTTCAAAAAATAGATTTTGAAAACATGAAGGATCTTGAGTTGCAAAGATTCCAAGAATCACAAAGTATCAAAAAGATTTGGGCTACACAAACATTCAATCATGTCGATCCTCAAAATTTTAAAATGCATTTTTGAGGCACTTAGGTGTGTCAGATTTTGAATTCGATCTTGAAAATGGATTCAAAACAGTCAAATTAGCTAGGGGGTGATTTTTGCACAAATCAAAGCACTTTGAGAAATTAGGTCAATAGCTATATAAGGGCCGAAGGGGTCATTTTCAATTCATTTGTGCCTTTTGTCTTTTAGTGAATTGAGCTCTGAGAGAGACATGGCAGTGAACGTAAGATATCATCATTTTGAGTGCTCTAGATGACACAACTGGCCAATAGATTACATACCACCAGTGAGTCATCAATTTCCCACCTTCATACTTTTGCTTTCACACTTTACGAGGTCATTTATTGAATGTTTTAGCATGTTTTAAGGTTGTCCAAACCGTCTTCACCTGAGACTTTCCTTTCTTGCATGAAGAAATAGGGTGCACTGTTTCTTCGCGTGCATCGCTAAGGTTTCTCACACTAGATAACCCACCTCTCACTCGTAGAACAAAATTCTTCGCACACGAGAACTTCATTTCTCGCGTGGGGACTTCGTTTCTCATGTGGGGACTTCATTTCTCGTGTGAGAAGGAGATTCTTCGTGTGAAAGAGGGAAACTTAAGATTTTCACACGAGAACCCATGACAACAATGTTTAAAATTTTTAATTTTGCACGTAAAATTTGTGTTTTTATTAGCTTTGTTTCGCCATTTCATTCTGGTACTGATCATTTTCTTGTCGTTGTTTATTTGTGTGCGTGTAGGAGGTCTTTGATGACATCTCATTTAGATCACATTATCCACCCTATGGAGAGTTTTTATGTAGTCTCGATGATGTTGATCGAGCACACATTGCTCGATTGGGTTTGTCCTCGCTATGCCGGATCCTAGCTGTGATGGTGAATCATGGCTTACTCATAGCTTTGGTGGAGTGTTTCCATTCGGAGATGAACACCTTTCATCTGCTAGTGGGAGAGATGACCATCACCCTAGAGGACATCTGGAGGATCTTGCAGATTCCATTCCATGGAGCTCAAGTGGTGTATGATATAGTGCCTCGAGTAGGTACAGAGGCACTGTCTATTATGTGTGAGAGGGAGCTGCAGAGAGGTTAAGCCATCAGTTGGGATGAGCTGATGCATACATATGGGCCGACACATAGGCTGGCATCTGTGCTAGCTATATTCTTGAGCTTTTTCTTGTGTCCTGACAGAGGACAACATAATTTGGAGTGTGGGTGGGGTGTTATGTTGCATCGGATGGGAGAGGTGCCTAAGATTTTTGGGTGGGGTTAGTGCATGCTGGCCCACTTGTTCCACGAGATGCATGAGATAGTCTTCCATGAGAAGAAGACTATGGCTACCAGAGTTTATGTGCTTCAGATCTGGGCTTAGGAGCATCTTCCTGTATGTAGGCCCATCCATGAGGATGCCTAAGAGCCGATGGAGCCGTATATCTGTAGATATCAGGTGCACATTACCCAAGTCTTCCTAGGTAAGATAAAGCATTGGAGGATGCATCTTGATGACCTAGTCTCCATTGTATGATGACCTTGGCGAGAGACTGAGGACTAGGATGATGCCTTGAGGGAGCTACCTTGGATGTTCAGCTCACAACTACTATTGGGTAGGATGACACAGATCATAGAGCAGTTTGTGATTTCACGAGTGTGGCAGCAGTATGGTCAACCACAGGATGTTTCTCAGGAGTACTACACATACGCCAGACTGGAAAGAGATGTAGGGTAGGGGTGGCCTCCACATATGGATCCAAGCTGATCCATGATAGACATGTGCAGTCTAGCTATAGTTTAGTGGGACTACCTTTCAGAGGTAACTGATGTAGGGATGATGCCTTCTTATCAGGTGTATTTGATCAACCATCCATTCCTACATTTTACTAATCCACTAGGGATGGTAGGTTAGGCACAAAGATAGGTGCCTCAGTAACAATAGACACATCCAAAGCCATAGCAGCAGCCACAAATGTGGCCATAGGTTTGACACCAAGTATAGAAGTTGCAGATCCCCCCATGGTAGATGGGATCATACCCAAGGGCCGGGGGTAGTGGGATAGGACATGGTCGACGGCGAAGGCAGAGGACAGAGGAGCAGGTCCCACAACAAGAATCTCCATAGCAACAGGTGCCACCATAGCAGCAGGCACAACCATAGTAGTAGGCAACACCATAGTGGCAGGCACCCGAGATGCTTGATGAGGATATGCTATATCAGCTTGCAGTTGAGGTGCAAGATATAGTACGATGCTACTAAGAGAAAATTTGTTAGGGCTCCCGACAGTTGGGAGATCTACAGATATAGGTAGCTATTCAGGACTCTTAGTTGGTGGAGCAACAACAAAAGATTGATCAGTGGAGAGAGCACGTTGAGACTGCTAAGTAGCAATTGGAGATTGCACAGGAAGAGATTCTCCTTCAGTAAGCTTGAGCAGCCTATTACTTTGCTACATATTCGACAGTGGTGCCTGATGAGGCTCTACAAGTGCAACGATTTTCACAGTATGCACGAGAGTCAGGAGGTGCACGACCTCCTGCTAGACTTGACATGCCACCACCTCCTCCTCCACTTGTAGCTCCTACTCCTGCTCCTCTTAGAGACAAGAGCAAAGGGTAGAGTTAGATGTTGTGCTTCTGGTTCTTGATTTTTGATCTTTGGCTATGTATTGATTAGTGTGCCAACACCATTTTGTATTATTTTGATCAATAGCACTTGAGTAGTGCCTATTTTTGTACTAACCCATTTTTTGAGAGATATACATACGAGATTTTTGAGTCGAGTAGCAGTGTACATGTCATTGTCTATTTTTGTTTCACTTTGATGTACATGAGATGTCAATATGATGATGATGAGATACATGTTTTTAATTTGATATGATTGCATATGTATTCTAATGTGATATGGTGTGATTATGATCATGTAGAGTAGATATTATGAGTATATGGATGCAATGCATATGGAAATGGACTGACATCTCATGTAGTGTTGCATGTTTTTTTCTTGATAGTGAGAGATATTCCATTGAGGAATGCGAATTGATGAATCAAATGCTTGTGCAACCATAAAGAAACTTGACATGTTTGAAGATGCCCCCAATCCTTCATCAAGCAGGAGAGAAATAGAATCACAATCGAATTACGTGCTTATGTAAGTGAAGCATGTAATGAAAGACTTATGTTAAATGCAACCCTAGGTCTAGTTACCGAGCCTCAACAATTTATCATCATTGGATATAGAACAAAGCTCGTATGTTATGTAATTTCCACTGACATTGCAATCATGGGAATATGAATAGAACATACGTTATAGGTTTGTTGAGATTAAATGTAAGCATTCAAGGCACAGGAACCAAAATGACGAACATTTGTCCCTTTTAATATAGCAAGTTAACATAAGCATCAAAGCATAAAAACCAAGATGACCAGAATGTTGTTTGCATGACAGAAACACCAAACACATGGGAGATCTATCTTATGCTAGGTATGCAGTATTTATTCTCTTCGCAATGACCCTTGCATTTGTAACTTGAGATAGAAGTGTGCTAGGTATACTCACAGTGACCCATATGTTCACTTAGCAGGATGAGTATCAGTATTTATATTAGCATGAAGAGTTCACTCCAACAAATAAGGAGAAGAACCAACATTATTGAAGTATTCATATAAAAGGAGTCAAGGTACACATGGCCATCCAATACGAGATGGAGGCTCTTATAGTGGACACCCCTCTTATAGGAATATGTCAACTAATTGGAACAAAACTGCAAATAGAAAGCAAAGAAAAGATCATGCCCCCAGTCATTACTTCTAGTCAAAAATGACATCATCAAGTTCTTGAGGAGACATGATGAAAGAAAAAGCAATCAAAGAAAATTCTCAGCATATCCAAACAATTATGTCATTTTGAGTTCAATATTTTTGGGATTGATGTCAAGTGTCAGTGTCTAGAACATGTTTGAAAGAAATCTCTTCAATAGGGTGACAACAGTAGGAAGACATAGTCAGAATGACTAGTGACTGAGGTCAAAGAGGATCTTCATGATGAAGAACCTAAAAAGGATTGAGCGATAGTAGACAGACACAGCCAGGATGACTGGTGACTGATGCAAGAGAGATCTTCCATAAAGGAATCTAGAGATGTGACCCAAGCAATAGTAGGCAGATACAACCGAAACAACTGGTGACTATTGTGAAAGAGATTCTATGAGGAGAATCTTGAAAATGATGTGTAGTGGTGATAGTAGGTAGATGCAGTGAGGACCACTGGTGACTATCACAAAGGAGATTCTATGAGGAGAATCTCAAAAATAGTGACACTAGCGATAGTAGGCAGATGCAGTGAGGACCACTAGTGACTGGAGCAAAGGAGATTCTATTAGGAGAATCTCAAAAATAGTGACACTAAAGGGGAATGCCCTCAAGCTGTAAAAAGACTCAATCCATGGATACATGAGTGGAAAGAAGGAAAAGTAGGAAAGCAAAAGAATGAAAGAGACTGTACAGAATAGCTAGAAGATGTGCTGCAAGATGGAGCATTAGGAACAAGAGGCACCTGTTTACCAGGTTTTCATCTTCTTGGCAGGATTTCTCTTTTTGTGCTACCATGATGCCTGTTTCTAGGTTTTCACCAATGGCACTTTTTTTTTTTTGATTTTTTTGTATTTTTGAGATTTTTCACTTTTTTTGGTGTTACCAAGGCGTCTTTTGCTAGGTTTTCACTAGGGTAACAATTTTTTTAGGACCTTTTTTGATTTTTAGATTTTTTTTAGGACATATAGATATGTACATAGAGCTTTCTTTATATTAGATCAACTGTAAAATCACTTCAAGTGGAGAGTGTTGACAGGTTCTTTTAGTAGTTTTCCCTTGGTTGTGGAAAGCTAATAGGTGCTAGATCTATATACTGCAATAATGATGTAGGGACTGAGCTAGTTTGGTTCAAACTTTCCTTTTTGTACTTGTTGTTGTTGATTCTTAGGGTTCTCTCTAAGGATGAGATCACCCAACTAGAAGTCACGTGGCTTGACCCTTCGATTGTAGCTTCTTGCCATTCATTGTTGATATGCTTGCAGATGATCACATGCCACTTGTCGATGTTCACCCAGTAACACAAGCTCTTGAAGTTGAGCTATCTTGTAGTCATCATCAGTGACAAGGTGCTTCATAGAGATTCTCAAGGCAGGAATCTCAACCTCTATTAGAAGCACAACATCCGCCCCATACACCAACACAAAGGGAGTTGTGCCCATTGGAGTTCTAATGCTTGTCCTATATGCTCACAGGGCTGGATTGATCTGGAGATGCCAGTCTCTCCCTAATTTGCTCACTGTGTGATGAAGAATTTTGAGGATCACCTTATTGGATGCCTCAGCCTAGCCATTACCCTAGGGGTAATAAATGGAAGACCAATGTTGTGTGATTTTGAATTTCTTGCACAATTCCTTGAGGTCTTTGTTCTTGAATTGTCCTCCATTGTTAGTCATGATTGAGGATGATACACCATATCTACAGATGATGTAGTTTATGATGAAAAGTGCTATAGTTTTGCCATCAGCAACTGTGAGAGGGACTGCCTCTACCACTTTGTGAAATAATCTGTAGCAGTGATAATGAACTTATGTCCATTAGAGGAGGTTGGGTGAATCTACCCCACCAAGTCGAATGTCCATTGTTGAAATGGCCATGTTGTAGTAGAAGGAATCAACTCTCTAGCTAGAGCGCAGATGAGATTCCCATGTATTTGACACTACTTGTAGGACCTAGCATACCTTATAGCTTCTTGCTCCATTTTGGGCCAGTAGTAACTAGCATGAAGGAGTTTGCGAGCTAGTGTCAAGCCATTAGAATGAGCTCTAAAAATGCCCTCATGAATGTCAATTAGTGAGTGTTTGGACTCTTCAAGTTCTAAACACCTAAGGAGTGTTTCATCAAGACCTCTCCTATATAGATCGTCAATAATAATGACATAGTGTGAAGCACTATAGATTAGGTAAACTTTCTCATTTTGGGTCAAACCTTCTAGAATGGTTTGATTGCAAAGATAGGAATAAATGTGATGGTAGCGAGATGATTCTTGTCCTATAACAGAATAGATCATCTTAGAATCAGGGGTGTCATAGGCTGGGTAGTGTAACGCTTCTGCCAAGAACTCATGTCAGAGATCATTTTCAAGCATTTGTAGTAGGGAGGCCAGAGTGGCCATAACATTAGCCACTTTATTATCTACTCGTGGAACTTGCTGGAAGGTGATGTGTGCAAAATACTTCTTTAAGTCATCAACCATGTGCTTGTAAGGAATTAGTTTCTCATCCTTTGTTTGGTACACATCATTCACTTGGTTGATGACAAGTTGAGAGTCACCAAAGATATCTAACTGATCCACTCTCCATTTAGCTACAATTTTCATACCATTGATCAAAGCCTCATATTCAATAATGTTGTTTGTACAAGGAAACAAAATCTTGTATGCTTTGGGCAATGAGTATCTTTGTGGTATGATAAAGAGTAATCTAGCACCTAATCCTTGTTATGTGAAGGACCCATCAAAAAACATAACCCATGTGTGGTGTGTGAGTGTTAGAATCGACTCATCTGGGAAATCAATGTTCATTGGTAGAAGACTCTATATGGGTGCATCGGCTAGTTGATCTGCGATTGCCTATCCCTTGATAGCCTTGAATTCAACATATTGGATGTCAAACTCACTGAGTATCATAACCCATTTAGCCAATCTTCCTATGAGAGCTACTTTACTGAGCAAGTACTTTAGTGGGTCTATTTTAGCCATGAGCCTCATAGTGTGGGCAAGCATATAGTGTCTCAACTTCTGGGAAGCAAAGACAAATACCAAGCAAGCTTTCTCAATAATGCTATAGTTCTTCTCATAAGAGACCAGTGTTCAGCTGAAGCAGTAAATAGCTCTTTCTTTGTTGTGATTATCTTCCTAAGCTAATAGGATTCCCAGAGATGTTTCAATGGCTAAAATGTATAAAAGCAAAGGCTTCCTATGAATAGGAGGCATTAGGATTGGCGGACTGACAAGATATTGTTTGATCTGTGTTAAGCTTTGCTCACAATCCTAGCTCCAATTGAATTTCACACCCTTATGTAAGGTCTTTGTGAAGGGTTGTGATCTATCCGCCAATTCTGAAATAAACCTACAAATAGATTGAAGCCTTCCTTGTAGTCCTCTCATCTGACTGATGTTACGAGGTGGTGGCATGTCCATTATTTCTTGTACTTTCTCCAGATCTACCTCAATTCCTTTTGCAGAAACAATGTATCCCAGCAACTTCCCTAATGTGACACCAAATGTGCATTTCTTAGGATTGAGTCAAAGATTGAATTTTTCCATATGATCTAAGATGGGTCCCAAATCTTGCAGATGAGTATTGCGTTTAGCACTTTTGACCAAGGTATCATCAACATAGTCCTCCATGGTTCTATGCATCATATCATGGAAAATTGTAGTAATAGCTCACTGATATATAGCACCAGAGTTCTTCAAGACAAATGGCATCACATTCCAACAAAAGGTTCCCCATGCACATGTGAAAGCCATTTTCTCTTGGTCTTTTGGTGCAATTTTTATCTAATTATATCCAAAAAAACCATCCATAAGTGAGTACATCTCATAGCCAACCATCATGTCCACGATCATATAAATATTAGGGAGCAAAAAGTCATCTTTAGGACATGCCAAGTTAAGATCACAGAAGTCTGTACAAACCTTGATAGATTTATCGTGCTTGGAAACTGGAACAATATTGGATATCCATTTAGCATAATCAATTTCATGGATGAAACCAGTCTTTAGAAGTTTCTCCAATTTTGCTTTGATGAGCAATGCAATGTGAGGGTGCATTTTTTGAAGCTTCTATTTAACTGGTTTGATGCCTGGTGCTATGGACAAATGATGCATGATAAGATCAAGATCCAATCCTAGCATGTCAGAGTATTTCCATGCAAAATTTATTTTCTTTTCTTTGAAAAAGGTAATGAATCCTTCCTTTTCTTCAGGTGATAGCGATTGTGCCAAATGTATCATATGAGGATGTTCTTCTGTGCCCAGGTTAATTGGCTATGTTAGCTCTATCAACACTGAAGATCTCTCCTAAAAGTGACTGGGAAGCACATCAAATATCTCATCCGTGGGTGCCTTAGAGAGGTTTTCACCCTTGGATACGTCTTTTGTTTTTACTTTTTTGGGTTTCAACACTGCCACAATGTGGTTTTCACCATCGAACCTTTTGTATTTTTTCTTTTTAATTGTATGACTAAGATATTTGATGTCAGCCTCAGTCATGTTGACACTCTACTCATTGGTGGAAGATGTTACAGGTTCGATATGTATAGGAAAAAGGTGAGAGCATAGTCATTCTAGAACATTCCAATCTATAAGCTCGAGATGTGTGAGTGAGAGAGTAGTGGTTGGTTCAATTGTATTCATAGTATAGTCATTAAGTGCTTGGACCAGCAATTCGAGACCTATGATGACCTCATCCACAGGTGTGTTCAAATGCCTCAAAGTACGAATGCCAGTAATTGACGACTCCAGGACACTAGTTGGATCTGACCCATGTGACCTAACCCTAGACATTTGAAATGTCCCTTTTCTGATTTGATATGGTATTTCACACCTCTAATTAGATTTTCAAAAATCAAACAACTGATATCACAAAGATCCACCAATTTCTCAATGAAACCCCAAATCGGGTATGCCGAAAATAGTGCCAAAAAGCTTCACAGCTTCACCTGTTATTAATAAATCTGAAAGTGGAAATTTTTACAGAAATTTCAGCAGAATAAAAGCCTACAAAATGAAATTTCCAGATCTATATAGCCTTTACACAACAGCTCACAAATGTAGGACAAAAACTATGCTCATCGGGCTCCCGAAATTAACACAAAATGCCCGGAAACACCACAAAAACACTAATAAACTATCTTAGAAGTTTAATCACATCCCAATACATATATTCAGCTCTATTTTAATAGCTTAAAGTATGAAATACAGCAGCAACCAAAAATAATATGAAATGCTCAACTGAAAACACCAAACTCATGCAAAAAACACACCTAAAAACCCACAAATCTACACTGTTCAGCACAAAGGCAAACTTTGTATGAGCATGCACATGAAATGGCTTCAAACTCCCATCCTTAGCCTTCCTCGAAACCTTCAAACTCCCATTCTTGGGTCTCCCTATAAACTTGCAAACTCCCGTTCTTGGGTCTCCTTCTCCACAGGTTTGGCAGCCTCTGAAGAATAACAAAGAATGAGCGAAAATCAAGTCTGGAATCCCCCCCAAAATGCCTCCAAACCTCTTTAAAAAGGGCATAAATGTAACTCACGTCCAAGAGAGGTTAATGAAACATATTTTAATAATAATTATCATTTATTTTTCCAACGGTTTCCAAAGATTAACTCCCTTTTTCCGAAACTTCACTTTCTTGGGCCTGCCTGTCTTAGCAAAGATTATTATTTTTTAATTATTTGAAAAGGGGACATGACAACATTTCACCCACTTCAATTTGGTTTTCATAGACATGCACTTGGTCAATGTCTTTATCACTAGTTTCTTTTGAAAGAGATTCAAACTCATATTCCTTAGAATCAGTGCTACATGGTGAGAGATTATAGAACTCTCTAATAGTGATAGGGAAATAGTCACCTTCATCCTTTGGGTTCTTACAAAAATACTCAACATGACATGACTGACTAGATTCTCCCTTTTCTGAATGATATTTGAGTTGCTCAGTATTGTTCTTAGAAGAATCACTAGTATCATCCATAGTGCTAACACATGGCAAAAAGTCATCTGGCTTAGCAAAGAATTTAGTGAGATCAAAAGGAATAGGATGAGGATAGGAATCCTCATCATCAGATTCTTCCTCTTGAGTATTTGACTCAGGTTGTGACTCATTTTCAGATGAGCTCTCAGGTGTTGGTATGAATTTATTTGATCCCAAATGAAAAGGAACCTTCTTAAATCCTAGGCCAGTTGTATCACGGTTGCTTCGAGCTCTTGCTTTGATAGGATCAATTAGGCTATTGTTATTGCACCCAATAGGGCTAGTTCCCTTGTAACCAAAATGCTTCATAAGCCTAAGACTAGGCCCATATTTCTTAGGATGATTTCTTGAGCTTGATCTGTTAGGTCCACTGGAGCCTCTTCTTTATAAAGCCATGCAAAAATGGCTCTATTTTCACTTTTGTCTTCTAAGGGAACTGTAGCCTTGACAAAAGCACCATTATACTTGGTCTAAGGTGTCAGCACAAACAACTTCCTTTCCTCTGAGGGCCTCCCATAATGTCGAGGAGACTCTGGGAGAGATGTTAATGATATCACTGGTTCAATTGATACTCTCCCATGCTAGTGTCTTTCAGTTTGAATGACTACTCAATTTGTTTCAGTTGATTTTCATGATAATTAGTGAACTCACGGTTAGTAGGGATGAAATTTTTAGTAGCCTTGAGCATATTGCAGGTATAGCTAGTAGTGGCAGGAATAGTAACTTTAGAGTCATGAAATGGGAACTTGATGCATTGGTGGTATATGGATGTTACAACATGCATCTCATGTTTCCATGGCCGTCCTAACAAAATGTTGTAAGCTAAGGGAATGTCAAGCACTTAACAAGTGACATCCCTTTGTACAGGACCAATATGAATGGGTAAAACCACAAGACCTAGGGACTTTCATTCCACTTCGTCATACACTTTAATAGTGATCTTTTGTCAAGGATCAATAGAGTCTTCAGAATAATTCAATTTTCTAAGAAGAGCAATGGAGACAATATTTAGGCTAGTGCCATTATCAATGGGTACTTGACAAACATGTGTCTAATGGATCATAACCTCAATGTGTAGAGGTTGATTGTGTGGGTGACTTAGTGAGTTATCCTCCTCCTCAGAGAAGGTCATAAGATAAGGTGAGGATAGGTGACCTGCCATGGATTAGAATCGCTCAAGATCAAGATCTTGAAGAACATTTGCCTCAGCGAGGGCTTTGTCTAGAATTTTCTTGTGAGTAGGCAAGATTTTAAGCAGCTCAAAGATGGAAATCTAAGCATTAGTTTGTATTAATTGATCGAGAACACTATAACTAGTTACTATCGAGTGCGTTGTGGGTTTTTCACCTTTGCTACATGGACCAGCAAGGGCTTTGTCTTTGTGTTGTTCAGGATTTGAAGTAGGAGGCGCAGGGCCTTTGAGCACCAACTTGGCATGAGAGCAAGTGACAACATTAACATAGTGTTGTGAAGGCATATTATCTATTGCATTGGAAGTAGGGTCCCTCAAGACAAATGGTGTCTTGGGTTTGTCGTTATCTTGCTTGCCCTTAATGGTAATAATGTCACAATATTCAGAATCCACAAGTTCAACCATGTGAATGACATTGTCATCATTGGAATATTTATAGTTGACCTTGTTGTAGGGTTTTGGTTTTGAAGTCTCTCCTTTTTAATAAGTTGGAAAAGGTTCTTTGAATGCCTTGTGATCTAAGTTTTTGTTATGTCCATCTACCACAAGATCACCAGCATCAATCATGTCCTAGACTTTATGGCACAAGTTTATGCAGTTGCTAGTTTTGTGTCCCTTGTTTGGTGATACTCATAGAATGAGGTCTCATTCCACCATGGTGGATGTGGTTGTGGATCATAGGGATGAGGGTTATCCATTGGTGAAATAAGCTTATGTTTTAGCAATATTTTGTAAACCACATCCAAAGGTTCTCCCAAGGGCATATACTCTCATTTGGGGCATGTTGTCCATGAGTTTCTTGGTTTGTTCCTGGATGTTTTGTTGTCAGTGGGAGGTTTCTCAGTGTTTTTGGCTGCTTTGAGGCCGTCTATGAGATTAAACGCTCCTTTAGCAGGTTTGGGTGTGACATTGTCAATGAATCCATCACGTATAATTTCTCAATTCTTGTTGACATGTTTGGTTTTGTCCCTATTGGAAGTGGAACCTTGTTTTATGTCTCTCTAAAGAGTGAGCTTACCTTTCTTGACCATAAATTCTTTGATCTGGATAGCCTATGTGATCATGTCTTCAAAGGTATGTGGACCTTGAAGTTGGACTCTATATTCAAAATCAGGTAGGAGGTTATTAGTGAAAATGTCAAGCTTCTCTGTTTCTAGAATTTTACAGGAATACTTAGTGTATAGTTATCTCCACCATTGGAGAAATGTGAGAAAAGGTTCTTTAGCTTTTTTATGGTTGCATAGATCTCGAATATTGATAGGGTGTTGTATGTTATGAGAATATTTCTGAACAAATAGATTGGAAATTTTGTCAAACATCTTGATACCAAGAGGTAAATGTGAGAACCACTCCAAAGCTTGACCACCTAGGCTTCTAGGGAATAAATGAATGAGGTATGTTTGATCATGTATAAACTCTATAGACCAAGCACCAAATTCTTGCAAGTGATCTTGGGGATCAGTAGTACCAAAGTACTTGTCATATTTGGGTAGCTCTAGGCCTTGTGGGAAAGGCAACATGTTTATGCTTTTGTCAAATGGAAATGGACGAAGAGCGTCCAATGTGTATGTGTTTTTGGGTTTCTCTTTCTCATGCATCATCTGAGCCAATTGGTCTTGCATAATTTTCAATTATTATTGGAGTTTGGAAGTCTCAATTTCTTCTTTAGGCATGATAATGGTTTCCACATTGAAATGAGAGAGTAGTTTAGCTCCCTCTTGGGCAAGTTTGAGAAAGTACTTTTATTTCTCTTCATTGAGTATGATTCCCATGACCTTTTGAAATTTTTTGTCTCTTCAACATTTTGGTATGTGTTCAGGGAGTATTTCTACTTCTTCTTGTTCCTCATCAGTATCATGGTCTTTCTCTTTCTCTTTGTCATTCCTAGGTGGTTCTTGATGTCGACTATGACTACCATGTTCAGGTTCACCATTAGTCATTATAGGAACGTGTTCAGTCTCAATGTGTTGTGTTTCAAAAGCTCCTCTGAAAAAGGAATCAAACATAGTGTTTGGTAATGAAAGACCTCTACCTATCTGAGTATCCTCTTGGTACAAAGGATTCCTAATTTTTGGAAAATTTATGGAAAATGCTTGCTGAATTCGAGGTTAGCTGGCAGGTGAGGGGGATCGTGAAGATGCTTCACTAGCCAAATTAGATACATATTGTGTAATGAAAGGTAAGCAACCCTTGCCATGATTATTACCCCTAGCATGACCTCACCTAAGTCTAAGAGGATAAAATATGTTTCCACTTTTGGTTGAGATAGTCATAGACAAGGACAATAAGCTAGAACCTAGACAAGGACTACACTAAGACTGAGTCTCAAAAAGGACAAGATAATAGCAAGAATGCTATCCACCTAGGCACAAATGGTCTGATTTAAAGGCTAGAATAGCCAAAGATTATGACCAATGTGACACAAAGTATGACAAGCATTAAGGGATGAAGACAAAAGATAACTTAAGAGATGAGACCAATCAAAGCATGAGACACAAGTCTTTCGCTAAACAAAGTGCCATTGTTTCAGGATTGTTTGCAGATAGAGAGTGATAAATAGATGTAGAAAAAGGTAGCATGTAGGTTGTAGATAGCTAAAACAAAACAAAAGTGGTAATGTTAACACAAAGTCTCACGCGAGAAACCTTTACAGGCCACACAAGGAAGTATTCTAAACCACGCGAGATTATACTCTAGGCCATGTGAATGTCAGTGACAATAGTTTAATTTCACGTGAGAAAGTTTGAAGTCTGTACGAGAACTTGGATAGAGTCTCGAAAAATAGTGATAGAACCATATGATTTCGTGCGAGACTTAAAAAGATTTCACATGAGAAGGCAGACCAGTTTTACAACAATGACTGATTTCGCCAAGATTTTCAAACTATTTGGACAAAATAGACAGATTTACCAGACAAATTTAATTGGACAAATAGTGAGGTTGACTTAGCAAGATGTTTAGACAATGTTTTGAGTTTGCAATTCAGGCAATGTGTTCAAAGAAGACAGTGGGAAGCAAGCAGTAGTCAAAAATAGTCCTACTGAGGACAAAGCAACTCGATAGGATAGGGGAGTCTTGACTTTTGTTTGTTGTCAAATGGTTTGGACTTTTTTGATGGCTTGATAACAAAAACACTTTATCCCTAGAAAGAAAAATTGGTAGAGAAGCCAAAACCTTTGTCCCACATCTTATGCGAATGTGTGTACCTCACACAACTGTGTCACCCCCTAGAGGGTGCCTGTGTTTTTGGTATATTCAAAGGACTCAATAGTATACACTAAATGAGTACCCTTTCTGGTAGGGGATGAGCATATATACCACCTTCCAATGTCTAGTAGCGTGCCTATGGTGAGTTCTATAGGAGAGATTCTTCCCCCTCCTTGCACAAAGATTATGCCTCCTTTTCGAGGTGAACCAGGTGGCTTCTAACTATAAGGTTTTTACTTGGCTTCCATTCGTATTAATTCCTGGTGGCTCCACAAGTGGAGTTGAGACTAGCAGCCCACACTAGTATCTGAAAGTGCACACTACTTCCTTAGCAAGCTAGGGGCCAGTGCTGACTAGTGCACAGATAAAGCTTCCCTTTGATATGCGATATCAAGAATCAAGGGGAAGAAATTAATCCAACTTTGGAGTCTTTCACTCTATAAAGCATCTTGATTATAGTGAGTTGGAATCTCTAGCGAAAGGAGTGTGCTCACTTGGGTCATTCCCAGAGGTTGGATCACTCCAGTAGGCCCTCTAAAGGATTCACATAGACTGGTGGTCTAGATTTAAGGGTCAAAGTTTTTGATTTCTCTTAAGGGGAAAGAGCATAATCCTCTACCTTATTTCCTCACCCAAAAATTCAAAATAGATTGATTACCCACTTAGCTTAATCAATCTAGACTTATCCTTCCTCAAGATTCTAATTCCCTGAAAGGAAATCATCATCCCTTCATAGAAAAGGACTCGTACTACAGAACCACTAAGTTGCTTGTCTTCTTCATAATACCATCTTTTGAAAGCGTCTAGGTTTCTAATTCACCCTTGGTCATGACCTCCAAGTGGTGAAGAGTATAATCCCCTATTCTTCCATCTTGCACCCTAGGAAGTTCACAAGCCCCTAATTAGACTAGTTTGAAAAATAAGAAAAGAAGACACACTGTTTTGTGGGTTTTAAATTTGATCTTTGATAAGCGTATCTTCAAAAACTGTCTTGCAAGAAAACTATTAATCCATGTTTAAGTGGGTTTTAGAAGGATTCTTCAACAAACATCCTGCAAACAATAGTTAGGCTATAGCAAAATCTAGAGAACAGATTAAGACAAGCATGTTAGTAAAATCAGATAATCTAAAGATCGAAAAATGGTCAAAATTAAAGTTTCTGTTACAAGATCTCGCACAAGATCTTTGAAAAATCCATGCAAAATTATTTTCAAGCCCGTACAAAATTCTTTTACAGCTCGTGTGAAGAAAACAGGTGCCGTGCAAAGTTTCGCTCACTCAGGCACTTTCTTGCTTGACACGTAGAGAATCTTCGTACAAAAATTTAGAATTCTCACATGAAAATGAATAGTCTCATGCAAAGATTAAGAACCTATACGGAATTGTACGAACAAAGAACACGAAAAAATGATTAAAAAATGCAGAGTAAGGCCACAGAAATTGATTTTTTTGGCCCCACGGTGGGCACAAGAAATGTACCTGTGAAATGTGGGCCTCTGAACCTCACAGACAATTCGACATGGTCATTACTAGCAGAATCATCCTGGAATAAATATTGATTTATTTATCCAAGAGGTTTGATAGAGTGATTTTTTTCCTTCTATCTAGAAGGATTTTTCCTATTAATATCCTCAAAATTGAGGTGCAGGCAACCAGACCCTCTAAGAACGAAGGATTTGAATGTAATTAAGCTATATGAATGTGCAATTTTACTCTAAATGAGAGATGCAATTTATTCTATTAAACAATAAAAGAAATAAAACTAGGTGTATGCATTATTAAGCTAGATGAGAATCTAAAATGATAGCAATGTGGAAACTTAGAAAATAAGGTGAGTACTCAATTCGACGACAATTCAATAGCATGAAAATTCAACCTCTATAATGAGGAAATGAGGGTCTCTTAAATAGACTTTCCTGGAATCCATCAACGGTTGAGGTAGATTTCAATCAATGGTTAGGATTGAAGATGAGGTTCAGTTAAGGTGGAAGATTCCTAAATTAGAGGGAGTTAACTGGCTCAGATCTAAGTGTAAGAGTCAGTCAACTCAGATAGACTTCAGTGTGAGAGCAAATGATTTGGGTCACTTCTAATTTGATCAGCAGTGAACTAGGAATTTCCATTCTTGAACTGAAGAGAAAATTAGGAGAGACATTTAATTTAATAAAATGAGATATGCTCTCATAATTAACTTTTTCTATTTAATTAAATAATTATATTTAATTAATTAGAGACACTTTTCTTATTTAATTAAATAACTCCATTTAATTAATTTAGGAATAACTTCCCATTTAAGTAAATGAATTTTTAAAATTAATTTAGAAGCAGCTTCTCTATTTAATTAAATAATTTCATTTAATTAATTAGAATAGGCATATTTATTAAATAAATACATTTAATCCCGTAGCACATTAGCCTTAGGAGATAATTTGATTTAATAAAGTATGAATACTTTAGATTAAATTAAATTGAAATCAAATAGGTTTAACATGGCTAATATGAGTGCATATTATAGAGATTAAATAATGAGTATGATGAATGTAGATTAGGGTTTTCTGCATCTGATAATTAAGTCAAGTAGTGAGTAGCAGAATAAGAATTGCCTATTAGAATAGGTCCTAGGATTGATCAAAATAGACCAAAATTGGTGATCATGGCAATGAGCCAATTTTGGGTTATTACACTACCATCATCATATGTGCCATTAGGGTCATTGCATATTACAATAGCTCCATCATCATCACTTGTGCCACCAATTTTTTTCCCACTTGTGCCAGTTGCATTGTTATCATGTGTAACATTACAATCTTTGAGGCTTAATTAGCATGCGTGTTTTAGTTGCTAGCACATATTTGATGGGTTGGACACTGAGGTGAATGAGGATGGATTGATATTGCATCCATGTATACTTTGTGGGAAGACTTATTAAGCATGTGAAGGTGGGGATTTCATTCTTATAGATGATTTGATGATGATTGTCTTTGGTGGAGAGGAGACATTGGGTTGTTTGTATGAGTTTTTACAGGTTAATATTTAATCATCAAAATATTGTAAAAGTAAATAATTTCTTATTTTATAGAACACTCTGAATTGATATATGGACAATATGCAATGTAGGGTGCAACAAGTGGTATGAGAACACTACACAATACTCATTCTTCTAGAGGTGTGAGGCCAGTAAATATTCTTAAAAGTACAATAATGCATTGGGTTCAAAATATTTTTTCTTAATATCTATTACACTAACAATACTAAGTTCCCTAAATGTTGTTTCTTAATTGTTATTACATTATCCAACCCTATTTTGTCCAAGGCTCCTTTCCATGACCCTTTAGACTTTGAAACCTTACATCATTCCCATTATTACAATATGTCATTATTTTCCTTCAAATATTCCAATTAACTTGTCCCAAAGCCCTCCATCTAATACACCTTAAGGCATATTTAGCATTTATATAGATTTTTATCATCTATATCTATCAATCCTCCACCTCATCCACTAACACCCAGGTCTTCAAGGAGTTTTATAAGGAATCCAATAGAATATCTATCTCCTTTAGTTGATGAGTCATGTCATCTAATTACATTATGTGAAGTTTCTAATGTTGAAACATTTAATCCAAATCAAGTCAATACCCTATCAAGCCATCTTCTTCAAATCAATCATATGAAGATCTGACTGCTATACCTACTCCATCTCAAGAGATGTTATCCAGCCTCCATTCAAATCAAGATCCTATCCTTCCATCTGCCTCACTTCATGTTCTTTTAAATTACCACAAGTCCAAACTAGCCCACAACTTTCTCTTTGCCCTCTTGGTTTACTTAAATTCACCCATGGTGGACCACTTGTAATAGAACAAAATAAATTCCATCTCCCCTATTTTCAACACACCCAACAATGGGATCTGTCATTTTCTCCAAATAAGAAATATATCCTAGCTTGTATTGAATGCTCAAGAAATGGAATTATCAAGGTAAAGGTTTAAGACCTCATGAGAAAGATAACATGGAGCCCATATCTATAAAAGAGCATCCATGATCTTATGGTGTTGTTTACACATCTATAGTCTCTTCATCCAAAAATGTTGGTACAGTACATCCAAAATCCAAGCACACTTCCAAACCTATGATCTAATATTCCCATCATTCCTCCAAGATATTTTATGCCATCCCCCCTCCTCCATCATTATAACCCAAAACAACCTATCATATTCCTCCTTCCTCCTTTAAGACTCCCTTTATCAAAATTAAGAGGACCAGTTCATAATCTTCCCCT
Source organism: Cupressus sempervirens (assembly GCA_028749045.1). Classification (NCBI taxonomy): domain Eukaryota; kingdom Viridiplantae; phylum Streptophyta; class Pinopsida; order Cupressales; family Cupressaceae; genus Cupressus; species Cupressus sempervirens. The sequence continues at coordinate 712,048,917 of CM053790.1, forward strand.
TAAGGATGTTCTACCAAGTTCCCAATGCAACTTATTTGTCTCCTATTCTCCTCTATATCTTTCAAACAACTCAACCTCCATATAAATTAGGGTATATTTCAAGAGGGTGGGGGTCATGAATCTACTTTTTTATTCCTTGAAAAGGTGTCAAAAGTTCATTCCTATCTCTCTTTTCCTTCCCAATCTCTTTGCTTTCACAATTAGACCTTGTAGCTTTCTTGAGCCCCAATCAGGCCTTATATCCAATCTTTTAACTATCCTTCCAATCTTGTCCACACCTTGTCTAAACTCCATTGAACATCTTAGAACCATTGGTTTGGTACCTTCAATCACCCACTACAAGAATGAAATCACTCTTATTAAATCCAATATGTCAAGGTTTACAAAACAATACCCTCGTATATCTATGTCCCTCTTGTATCTTCCTACCATTTACAACATTATCTCTTATTTCAAACAATGCTCTTTACTATTTTACAGGGCTTGTTAGGGGCTGAAATTTATCAAGTTGATGATGTCATACTTCTGCCATTAACTTTGTCCTTGAGAGCTATGTGGCATCGTATTTTGTACACCTATCAAGTTTATAGTTTGAGTTGAACTCATGTTGTATCTCATGCATTCCTCTTATGCTATTTTTGTTTTTGCATTATGGTACCTCACATAGCTTAAGGCCAGGAGAAAAGTGAAAGAAATCACCAAGCAAATCCAAACACAAAAAGGTATTAAATACAAGTTAAGTTTATATTTTGAAATTTATTATGAATAAATATATACATGTATTCAATATTGATGAATATATGTAGAAACAATTGAGTTTTTTAGAGTTGTGGGATGCACCTAACAAAATTGATGTTTAGGATAGGGAAGAGGTAATTTTTTTTTCTTTCAATTAAATTTCATCATTGTGTTATAACATGTTTGCTTTTTCATTTAGGAAATTGTCAAAGTTGCCTCATTAGTGGTGTTGCCTTCTATGAGTATATAACATGCATGTAAGGTACATGTAATTTTTCAATTTTATAGTAATCATCAACAATTTTGGGATATTAACATGTGTTAAATATCTTTTACCTATTATAACTCGCTTCATGAATTCCTACAAAACCTTTATCATTTCATTTTGTTAGAAGTCTTGAGCATCAAATATTGGGTCAAACATGACGGAGGCCAGAGGTATGCATGTGGATTCTTACTTGAAGCCCTCTTGTTATCTCGTATTAGATTTCTTATGTGTATGATAGAAATTCCTAACATTTACATCTATAATGATAACATTTTTATCACCTACCATGTAGGTTGTGCCTCATACCAGCAATGATTCACTAGTTATGCCTCATGCTAGCATGGGATCCAACTTAGGTTTTAGTATGTATTTTTTTTTTACTCTATTTAGAAATCCCTAAAACTAATGTCTACAACTCTAACATTTTATCACTTACAGTACATGTTGTGCCTCATACCAATAGTATTTCATTAGTGGTTGTGCCTCCCACCAACACTGATTCATTGATAGTTGTACCCTCTATCAACATAGGACATCCATTTGAGGTATTAGTACACATTCCATTATTAGTCCATGCATTTTTGGTTTATTAGTATATGCTGACTTCTAAAAAATTTTTATTTGTTTTACATTTCCTCTTATAGGAACCTTTAGGACTATCCATTTGTCATGCCCAAAAATTATAGGGCAAAACACACACACATTTTTTTTTTTTTTTTTTTTTTTAAATTTAAAATTTAAACTTAAACTCACTAAGATGATAAGTTCAAAATTGAAAGAAAGCTAAGTTACATTCAAGGCAACTACAAGTCTCTAATCAGACTTTGAAAACTGCGACTTAGTTGAAAACTCCCAAAGAATAGGTTGATAACCATTCATTGCTAAATTAATTAGTTAAATAATTTAACCCACTAGATTCAATAAGCTAAAGGATGTAACATATTATTAATTTAGCAATGAATGGTTATCAACCTATTCTTCGGGGGTTTTCAACTAAGTCATAGTTTAAAAAGTCTAATTAGAGACTTGTAGTTGCCTTGAATGTAACTTAGCTTTCTCTCAATTTTGAACTTATCATCTTAGTGAATTTAAATTTAAATTTTAAATTTAAAAAAAAAAAATTTAAAAAAAAAGTGTGTGTGTGTGTGTGTGTTTTGCCCTATAATTTTTGGGCATGACACCATCATCTCTCTACCTTATCATTTGGTTAGTAGTCCTACTTGTTTATGAAGGAGCCTATTACCATTATCATCTAGTCCAAGTGTGGGACAAAGAGATGAGGTAATCAATAACTCAACTACCAATAATTTATAACCCAATTTTTAGTTATTTTTATATTATTTTTAGATAAGATATTTGATATAACATTTTATTTTTTCTTGTGTAGACACTTGCGAGCCACATAAGACATCAGAGAGGCTCAATTTTTATGATCCAACAAAGTCATAGATATTGATAAAGAAATATGCATGTACTAGTGGGCATTACATGGCACATACATACATACATACATACATACATACATACATACATACATACATACATACATACATACATACATACATACATACATACATACATACATACATACATACATACATACATACATACATACATACATACATACATACATACATATATATATATATATATATATATATATATATATATATATATATATATATATACAATTTTTTTTATTATATATGTATGACATTTATATTATACACATTCGATAGTTGTATTTGGATGAATGCACCAAGTTATGGTGCTAAAAAGATGACACACATACTTTTTTTTTCAATTTTTCAATAACACGTACATGCTTTTTAAAACTAATATTTATGGGGTGCAACTTGCAGCCCATCTCATTTTTTTTTGTTTCCTCTTGTTGGTTTCCTTCTCTACCCCCAATAGTGTGCACATGTTTTGTAGAAGTCCCAATATTTTCTCTCTCTCCTCCCCAAAATGCCTCATTGTTATCGGAGATCAAGATCAGGATCATCAAGTATGTTTTCTACTCTTGTTTTTGCATTATTTTGTATGTTTTAACATTTTTTTGTATTTTTTTAGTTGTGCTTCTAGTTTTTTATTTATTTAAAATGCAATTGGTTTCTTATCGGAAAATATGAATAATCAACCACCAAATCCCCAGCCTAATAAAAAAAAATCAAAATGAAAACCCTCCACAAGATCATAATGAAAACTCTCGTAAGGAAGAGTAAGAACCTCCACAACCTCCACTAATTGAAAGACCTCAAAATGGAACCCAAGATAATTTAATGAATGAAATAGAAAGAGGGAAAAATAAATTAGAAGCAATCATTGGCATGTTGAAAACTTGTAGGAAAACTAATCCTATGAGAGCACAATTGGCATCCTCTCTTGAGTCAATTATGAGTCCTATAGCTCCTATTAGTGGTTAGTTGGATATTTGGCATGTTAAGAGAGAAGAACAAAGAAGATATTATGCAAAAAAAATCCTATAAAGATATTAAAAAAGGACATAACAAAAGGTGACATATGTGCATTATTTAAAAAGCTAGGAGAACAAGACATTGTTAAAAATGCAACTAAAAGGTTCTCCATCCATTGGTGCATCCATGATGATATTGAAAATAACTTTGGGATAGATGGTGGATTTTATTTGATGTCCCTCATAATAATCATGTGGTTCCAATATATTTCTTAAAGAAATTGTATTTTGAATTTATCCTTAGGGAGATCCCCAATTATTTTGACATGCTATATTCTTAGGGTAGAGGTGTGGGGTCATCATTTGAGAGACCACGGGCACATCATGACCCTAATATAGCTAGGGAACCTATTGTCATGCCATAGGGTGAGCATGTCATTATTCCTTCAATTGTGAAGGAAATGTAGAGACAAGTACTCTAGGGACTATCAATGCTTTGACACAGAACCTCATTCATTGGATCGGTCCATTAGTTGAGGAGGAGCCTTCTTTGCACCATGGTCACATGTGCATGTCATGTGAATCCTTATACATGTTTGGATATCATGTTGGAGACATTGTGGATGATGGACTAGTCATTGATGACTTCCTAGATGAGACATTTTGGATTGATACATAGGTAAATTACAATTATAATAAATTAATTTGATCACATTTTGTATGTACAATGAATGACTAATAAATTAGCATGTCTTGACATTGTTCAAAATTTATGGTAAGACTGTTGATAGCCCTAGTACAGATTCCTCAACCCCATTTTATGTTTCGTCTATGAGTCAATAGGTATGTATCAAACTAATCATTTAAATAAATACATATATTTATTAAGTAATCATATGAAATATTGACAACTTCTTTTTATCCATGTGCATTAGTTCTCAACTAGACCATTGAAATTCACAAGGGATTCTAAGCCTAGGCATGCTATGAGCTTCATAGAGGTACATTTGTTTCATCTTAATTTAATTCATTTTATTATATTATATTCTATAAAAAACATGTAAATTGTATTATATTATTTGGAGTTGACGTTAGAGACTCCTCCTCATCTTTACCGGTCCATCAATCATGGATTTTTTGCCATGATGGCTTGTTCAGAGCCATTGACTGAGGTATGGAAGAGTTTTCATGGTTTTAGTTCTTATTTATAATAGTTAGTATTGAAATTTAAAATGATATTTATAAGTATGATCAAGTGATTACAATGATTGAATTGTTATAGGGCCTTGTTACTTCCAATCATTCGTGAGCATTTGAGGTGGATGTACAGAGTGACTATTTGATGGTGATAAGAAAATAATTAAATTTTTGTGTACATATATTTGATTTTAATGTATACTAACTATTGATTCATATATACTTTTTTTGTATCATTTCTAGTTAGAGAGGAGCCTAAACAAGAGGATGAATGAGCATGTGAGGAAGATCTCATCATCCCTATCATCTCCCTCCATGCAATGACCAAAGAGCTCTAGGGATTTGTTTCCTTCCCATATTGGGAAGAAGAAGATATAGGTATGGACAGTATAGGAATTAGTGGACATATATCTTGGATTTTATGTTAGTGGACACATTTGACATACATTTGATGTATATATGACATTTTATATTTGATGTATGACATATATCTGATGCATGACATTGTTAGACTTACAATTTTGATGCATCAATTTTTTGATGTATGAAATTACTAGTTATCATAATATATATATATATATATATATATATATATATATATATAGACATTTTAATTATTTCAAATATTTTATTTTAATGTAATTTACATCCAAAATAAGGGTAGGAATCATTATAATAAGCTTTGATAATATCTTTTGACATGTGAATAAGGCTATGATATTAATTTTTTATTTAGATTGTACAAATTATGAGTACTTTTTGTAAGAATTTTCTTTAGGGCAAAATTCACCCAAGAACTAAGAACTCAAACACAAGCACAACTATAGACTAGAAAGAGTATGATCAGAATATCATTATGTATTCGATTCAATGTGCATGAAAGTACACTAGGAGGGCCTATATATAAAGGCCTCTGAGATGCATCTAGAATGCCTAAGAATCAACATCATGATAAGTCATACAACTAGGCACATATCCACCAAATATGGGTTATCCTCCATTAAGCACAGAAGTAAGTGTGATGATGAGAGGATAAGCCTACAATGGTGTAGCACAAAAATTTATGTTGTAGACAACATGTGCTAAAAAGAGAGTATGAATAACTATGTTGTCTACATGAAAACTTAGTGAATGATGCAAACTCTAGTGTTGTAGACACCATGTGCTGAATTAGAGTTGCGTACTTATGTGTTGTTAACATGACAATTCATAAAGGTACACAAACTCCTAAGTGTCTCACAAAATAAATAATAAAATAATGCATTTACCTAAGTAAACTTAAGTAAGTATAAATAGTAAATACTTATTTACACCAACACCCCCTCTTAAGTGCAACTTAGGGGAATGCGCTTAAGATTACGAAAACTAGGATGAAAATGCAAGATGGGGCTCGACTACTAGGCCATGTTAGGTACCCATGTACATAATGAAATGCAATCTCTCTTAAAGTGGAGAAAGAGGAAAACCTCATGGGAAAAACCTTCCCCCAATAAGAGAGATGAAAAGACCAGATGCATGGACGGATGGAGTAATTAAGAACCCCCCATTACAACATACATCAAGTATATACAATAGAGAAGAATGAGAAGAACAAGTCCTCATAAGAGGTAGTCCCCCCCCCAATGAAGAATGCTGACTAGTGATTGCTGCTCCAAGAAAGAAGTTGGTCCATGAGTGTTGAATGATGTTCCTTCCCTTTAAAAGAAACAATAGCAAAGGTATAATCCCAAAGATGTATGGAGGCCTTGAAACCTGCTCAAGTATCCATATGTCGATGCTAATGGTTGGGCCTTTTAATAGTGCTAAAAAGAACAAATGTAAATCTAGTAAGGATGCCTGATGAACCTATCCCAATGAGCTATTTGTCTCCTCTACTGATAAAGAGACCTTTGAGAATTGCTATACATAAGGATCCACAATCACATCAACCTATAAAGATTGATAATATAGAGAATGGACATGAGGGTTAGAGTGAGCCCTCACAACAACTATAGAAGGATCATCTTTATCAAAGAGAAGATGTAAATTATCAAGGCTATCTCCCAAATCTGTAGTGTGTGGCTCCATGAATAAACCTGCAATGTCTGCCAAGAAGTCATCTTCTATTATTGGAGCTAGAAGACAAAGTGTACCCTACTATGATGGACCTATCACTATGCCAAGATATTCATGTGGACTATACTAATTTCATGACCTCTCACTACAACTATCGATAGAACCCCATGTGTTTGAATCTGTTGAAGCACTATCGTTGGTGTCACTATCAATTTCCACAATGTATGAAGTATGAAGAGGATTAGAGGATAAGCTGGGTGAACTTTCCTCAAAGTGAACATCCTTCTCAATAAAAATCTCATGAGTCTCAGGATCTGTAAGCCTATAAGCCTTAACACCATCTTAATATCCAATGAAAATACAAGGCCTAGGTAATGGTGCCTTGCATCTCCTAGAAGATATGTTTTCCCATATTGGACAACCAAAAACTCTAAAGTGACTCAAAATTAGTTTTCTATTGTACCATGCCTCAAAAGGGGTCTTCCTATCTAAGGCATTATAAGGAGACCTATTAAGTATGTGAGTAGCATTGCTAATGGCTTTGACTTCAAGTGTTAGATCAAGAGACTTGGATTTTATCATGCAACTTGCCATGGACTTAAGAGTTCTAATTCTTAGTGTTGCAACATTTGTCTTGTGTGGACTAAATGTTGGTGGATTTTGAAGATCAATACCCTCAAGTTTACAAAAGTCTTTAAGTTTTTTGTCCACATATCTACTTTCATTGTCCATCTGTAGAACCTTTATGGCTTTCCTAGATTTGTTTTCCACATGAATCTTAAAGGCTTGAAGCTTATCAACCACTTCATTCTTATGATGAAGGAAGTAGACCCATGTGAAGTGTGAAAAGTCCTCAACAATAGTAAGGATGTAGCAGCCTTGGTTGACTGAAGTCACTACAAAAAGACCTGCTAAAACCATGTGAACCAATTGAAGAATAATTGGTGCTCTTGAAGACTTTCCTTTATCACACTTCTCCTCAAGATGCATATCCATTGAACATGATGAACACTCACCCTTAGAAAACTTGATGTTAGGTAGACCTTTGACCATATGTTTATATCAAAGTTGTTGAAGATAGTGGAAGGCAAGATGACCAAACCACTCATGCCATAAGTTTTTTTGTGGATGTGAGTGAGTTAACAAGGATTGAGAAGGAGAGTTAGGCACAAAGCGGGAGAAGGAATAAAGCCTCCTGTCATTATTGACTTTGCCTACTTTAACCAATAAATTATCTTATAGAGTTTACACCATCACTGAATTTGGAAGGAACTCAACTTTGTTGCCATCTCCAAGGTGAGTGATTTGATAAATTGAGAGGAGATTGGAGCTTAGGTTTGGAACATAGAGAACGTCTTTGAATTCCCCATTTTCCATCTCCACATGTCCTTTCCCTTCAACTTCCATTTTAGTATCATCTCCCACAAAGATGTGCAGTACCTATGACTGCTTCAATGAAGAAAAGTCTACCTTTTAAGAACCACGCCTAAGTAAAGTATCCATTCCGATGAAGAACTTGTATTTGCCATAAGTGCTTGCCATTTCCCCTTTGAAGAGGTTGGAGTTGAATCCTTGGAAGTACCTCACACTTGAATTTTTTTCTTCTTGAGTAGGTTTTCCAACTCATCAATATTTTTAGTCTTCCAATGATGTTCATCATGATTTGGCATTTTGAAATATGCACAAAAAAATTTGTCCTTCTTTTCATTACTTGCCTTCTTTTTGGAAGAAGATTTGCCTTGCTGTAAGGAGGATTGTTGTGTCTTAGAATGTGATTTCTAGTTCCACCACTTTTTCTTGTTGTTGTTAGAACTTCTTCCTACTTGATTTGATTGGTTCTCATCACTAGCCACTAATGCTTTGGTCTTTGATGTCATGAGAAGTCCCAAATCTATCATGTGAGATTGTTCAACAATCAACATCTCTACAAATGCATCAAAAGTAGGCTTCTGGAAAGCACTTCCCATGGTCAACCTATGAGTATTATAACTGGAAACAAAGGAAGCATACTCTGAAGGTAGCCTCTTTAGTATGTGATGAATCAACTTGTCATCCTTCATGGAATTTTCACAATCTTTAAGTAGTGCCCTCTACTCATTGAATTTGTTGATATAATCCTAAATTGTGTCAAATTTCTTTGGATTCAATAGAAGTAGACCATCCTATATCTTAAAACCCTTTTCCTCATTCACCTTGCCATACAATGATTCAAGTTTGTCCCATATAGGTTTGGATTCCTTGAAACTAGAAATGTGAAAGAAAAGATTTCTATATACACAATTCTTAATAATTCCCAAAGCCTATTGGTCTTGTTCTTGCCAATTAATGAGTTATTTAGCATCAATAGGTTTGGGTATTGTAGGATCAACTTAGAGAATAAGCTTTTTCTATTAATCTACTCCATACAATATCTTTCCATGTAGAATAATTGTGTGAAGTTAGAAGTGGACATTTAGGTCAACCCATGATGCAAAAAATCAAAAGAGCACACAAGAGAGATAGAAAAAAACACAATACATAGCCCACCTTTTGACTCAATCAAAAGATCCCCCCAAAAAAGATAATTTTGGCACTTTATATGTAGTGCATGTACAATAGGCCACTTGACAAAATGCACAAAGTGGACTTCTAATTTTTCTTTTCACAACTACCTTTCGAGGCCCATATCTATCACTAAGCACTGTAGCTCAAATGTACAACAAATCTAAAAAGTAATCAAAGAAATATAATGTAGAAAAGGCCCTAGTTCTAAAAGTGATTTTTTTTCCACACAACCCTTTAATTTGACTATAGATCTAGAAAGTAAATGAAAAATAACACACTTAGAAAAAAAATAGAACTTGAAAAAGCATCCAGATGAGCACAAGTCATGTCACTATAGATCATCACTTGAATTGGAGCACAAGATAAAAACCTATCATAGGTGTGTGTTAGAAAATTCTTCATGGCTAGTAGGTGGGTGGTAGCCCCACTAGGAACCTTGCTACCAAGGGCTGGGAAGGAAAAATGTCCACTAGAGGTTTGTGGGGTTTATCCCACATTCACTATAGGATAGCCCTGCACCAAGTTTAAAAGTTGAAAGCTGCGGCTATTGTGTAACAAAGAGGCCACTAGGATTGTTATGACCAGACCTTGAGTGTGTGCGGTGTGGTAGAGTTGGCTTGAAACCATTTGTTGGTTATGTTGTGGTGCTAGAAAATAATGTGCAAGCTGCCTAAGGAAGAAGGAAAATTTGAAATGTTTAGAGAATATTCCTTATGGGTGTAGGGCTGAGGTGTGACTGCCTAGTACCTGTACCAAAAAAAAATTTCTGCTGCCCAAAGGGCAATTTTTTTTTGAAAATTTGCAATAAAATTGTGATAGAAATATAGAAAAATTAAAATTAGATTTGAAAAATTAAATTTGAAAAATTAAATTGCAAATCTAGAAATGACCATACCTGAACTTGCAAATCAGGGCCTCCGAGTGCCAATTTGCAAAAAAAATTTGCCTCATGATTGACTTTGGGCTAGGGTAGGTGAATTTATAGCCAATTTGCATCGAATCAATGTTTTGGATGCAATGGTGAGGTCAGTTTTGGCTCTAGATGCTCCCAATTTGTGTGATGCTCTATATTTGGGCTGAGGTGCTGAAGCAACAATGGTCTCGAATGAATATGTGAAGAGAAATTCTTCAAGCTCTAGTACCATGTAAGAATTTGCCTTAGGGAAAAATTCAACCAATAACTAAGAACTCAAACACAAGCACAATTATAGACCAGAAAGAGTATGATCAGAATATCAACATGTATTTGATTCAATATGCATGAAAGTACACTAGGAGTGCCCGTATATAAAGGCCTCTGAGATGCATGTAGAATGCCTAAGAATCAACATCATGATAAGTCATGCAACCAAGCACATGTACACTAGATATGGGTTAACCTCTATTAAGCATGAAAGTAAGTGTGATGGTGAGAGGATAAGCCTACAATGGTGTAGCATGCAAATTTATGTTGTAGACAACATGTGCTAAAAAAGGAGTGTAAATAACTATGTTGTCTATATGACAACTTAGTGAATGATGCAAAATCCAGTGTTGTAGACACCATGTGCCAAATTAGAGTTGTGTATTTCTATGTTGTGAACATGACAGCTCATAAAGGTACACAAACTCCTAAGTGTCTCACAAAATAAATAATAAAATAATGCAATATAATAAAATAATGCATTAACCTAAGTAAACTTAAGTAAGTGTAAATAGTAAATACTTATTTACACCAACACTTTTGATAATGAGTAAATTATTTGGAGTTTTTTTTGGGACAAGAAAAATAAAACTTGAATTTTTATTACTTTTATACAATTAACATTGAAGTTTGACTCTTGAGTTGGTTGCATTTTGTAAATATCTAAGCTTGAATTATAGTGTCATCATAAACATGTCAAGATTTTATATATGCATTATCTTGAGAATACGAGAAGACTTGAAATAAAGTTTTTTAATTTATTCATACAATTTGATATAAATATTTCTTTCTTATTCATCTTTTTGAGAGCTTCATTCATGGAAACACTTTATATATTCTCTTCTTATGATTCTTACAACTATAGTTGCAGTTTTTCTTGGATATCTTTTATCTGTCATTATCTTGCTATAGGAAACCTAAAAGTCCTTTTTTTGGTTTTGTTTGTGTTGTTATTCCTTTGAGGTTTATTATGATTCTATCCAAGTCAAGGTGGTGTGTTGGTTTAGTTAGATCAAGTTGGTTTAACTAAGCCTTGTTTAGGTATGTGCAAGCTAATAAACACTAGGGGGACACTAGGTGGTCAAAGTCCATACAAGTCATTGGTAAGTGGGATATGACCCAACTAGGTTCTAGATAGTGATTTTGCATCTTGTTCAAGTCTTTGGAACTCATAAAATGTAATGTTGGTTGTTTAGGATCCGAAATGCCAAAAGTTGTTAAGTTGTCAAGAAGTTGCTCAAATGGGTCTAGGGGACAAAAAGAGCCATCTTGGATACTAGGGGGCCAAATTATGTCTAAAATTTTTTATTGAACCTATTTGGTTCCATTCAAAAAGGTTTCAAGGGTCTAGAAGTAAAAAATGCAAAAAATGCAATGTGGTCAGCAACTTTTAAAAGTTGCTTCACAACATTTTGTGCAACTTTTTAGTATCTATTCATTAAGGTTACTTATTTTTATTTTTATTATTAATTATTATTTTTGTTTTTAACTTAATGCAATTCAATTTATTATTTTCTTAAATTATTATCATCTCTACTATTGTTATTATTATTATTATCTTCTTTATATATATATATATATATATATATTTCTTCATTTTAGCTCTCCTTCATTTTGATTTTTATCCTTTCGTGCCGCCTCCCCACCCTACTTCTAGTTTTTGATTCTTCAATTAGGAATCTCCCCTATTCCTCTACCCCCCTTCATCCTCGAATCCTTTTGAATTGGTCCATCATTATCCTGCCTTAAGCGATCACTACTGATTTTTTCATCTCTTAGGTTTTGATTCTTTAATTTGTCTTAGTATTTTCTTTTATGCATTATCTATCTTACTCAGTTTTAGCCAAATATTTATGTAATTCATTTTGCTCAGTTCTTTATGAATTGTGAGTTCTTTTGTAGTATCATTTCTTTTCTCTTATTCCTTTTTTGGCCCCTTTATTCCCCTTCTTTCTTAATCATGTGTCTCCTTGAACTACATGTTGCCCTCCTTGCCCCCTATTCTTCTCTTTTTATTCTGTCTAAGTCTACAACCTATTATGTTTTTTCTCTTAGTCTCTCATCCTGATGATGGATCATTGAGTACGATCTAAAATGTTGATGCTGATAATCACATAGAAGCATGAATGAATGGTTATTTTAACTAAATGCATGCCTTGAGAGGTCCTATGAGACCTAGAAGAAGACAAATCTACTAGTTGGATGTTGGAAGAGTTCATTCTTGAATTTGAATACAAACATTTTGTTACATTTTCTTTAACATTTTTTGGATTTTGCAAAGCAAGTTTGAGATAAGGGATTGAACATTGAAGTTTTACCTTGGATTAAGTTAGTTCATGTTTCTATAGTACTTTTTGTTCATTAAACTTTCCTTTAAGTGTTCGTATGTTATGGCTTTAGAAATTGTTTTGAAAATACCCTATGTGTTGGTCCTACCCAGGTAGCTCACACAAAAATGACTCTCCCATGAGTTCCCACAATGGAATCATCATGGAACTAAGAGAAATGGGAGAGGACACACTGTACATAATGTATCATAAAGCTTGGGCCTTGGAAATGGAGTTAGCTAATTTTCCAATGATGCCCTAAGCAAGTTTTGGATACTTGGGTAGGGAATTACAATGCCAATTTAAGGAGTTTGGGGTTTGAATGTAGATGCTAGCTCAAATTTTTTTTTGAAAATGATAGAGGGATGAGAAATGATGCTTTATGCCAAAGGAGGCCTCCCAAAGAACAATTTTTATATCGCTAGGATGTCATCTTCAAATTCTTGTTTCTTTTTCATTCTTCCAAGTATCAACACACAATATTTAGTGACTCTTAGGGTCAATTCCTTTTGGAATTTCAAAGAATGTTCAAGTAGTCAATGGTATGAGACAAGCTTTGGAATGGGGTTTACCTAGCCACTTAGAGCTAATGGAGCAGATCGTTCGGTCCCACAATGAACGGTTAGAGAAATTCACTAGTTGATGACTTTGTACTAGCCAACACTACAACTTTTAGCATCACCTAAGATGGGGCCATAAAATCAAAATAGGATCTAATCTTTAGAAAAAGAGATAGATTTTATTATAGGTGTCAATAAAATGATCCTGTACCACTCAGAATTGCATTCATACCTCACATGAGCTCCAAGATATTCCCCATCAAAGATTGCTGCCCTATGACAATTAGTAACTCTTAGGGTCAATTTTTTTCAGCATGCCCAAGCATGTTTGAGTGGTCAATGAGATGGGAAAATCTTGGGAATAGAGTTTACTTTGCCACTTGGAGCTAACAGTGTATATAGTTTGATCCCATGATGAATGGTGAGAGAGATTAACTAGTTGGCAATGTTGTTTTGGCCAACACTACAAGTTTCACCATCACCTGAGATGGGGCCACAAATAAAAATGAAATCTAATCTCCAAAGAGAGAGATAAGTTATTTTAGGTGCCAAAAAATGATCCTATAGCACCTATAATTACATCGATACCTCACACAAGCTCTGGGATATGCCCCGTCAAAGATCTCTTCCCTATGGCATTTTTGTGATTCTTAGGGTCAATTTTGTTTGGTGTGCCCAAGAATGTTTAAGTAATCAATAGGATGAGATGATCTTGGGACTAAGGTTTACTCAGCCACTCCAAGATAACATAGGAGACACTTTGATCCCACAACAAATGGTGAGAGAGATTCACCAATTGACAACTTTGTACTACCCAACACTACAAGTTTCAACATCACTTAAGATGCAGTAGAAAAATCAAAATAGAATCCAATATCCAAAAAGTGAGAGAGGTTATTGTAGGTGTTGACAAAATGATCATGTAGCACCCATAATTACATTCATATCTCACACAAGCTCTAAGATATACCTAGTCAAAGATTTCTGCCCTATGGCATTTAGTGACTCTCATGGTTAATTTCATTTGGTGTGCCTAAGAATGTTTGAGCGGTCAACAAGATAGGATGAGATCAGGACTAGGGTTTACTTGAACACTTATAGCTAATGGAACAAACATTTTTATCCCATGACAAATGGTTAGAGAGATTCACTAGTTGGCAAATTTGTATTGGCCAACACTACAAGTTTCAACATCACTTGAGATGGGGCTGTAAAATCAAAATAGAATACAATCTTCAAAAAGAGAGAGATGTTATTATAGGTGTTAATAGAATGATCCTATAGCACCTTGAATTTCATCCATACCTCACATGAGCTCTAAGATATGCTCCGTCAAAGATTGCTTCCCTATAGAAATAAAGGATTTTGAGTTTTGAAGCCATTTTTACTATTTTCTATATGTTGGTCATATTGTATGGATTGGTATGTCTGACCTAATGATTTTCTAAGAAGGAGATTTTACTTACTTTTCTTTTTCTTTTGGTTTCATCCTTCTAAGTGTTGTTTTGCTCAAGTTGTTCATGATTTAGTGCAGCTAATTTTGTAGGACAACAATTTTGTGCATATTCCATAAATGGGCCCCTAACTACAATCTCTATGGTTATATTTTCATGGCCTCTTATGGAATGGAAGTTATTAGGGTCCTTCCAATTATTTTAGGGTTTCAATACTAGAGAAAAAGTTTTTCTATTTTTTCCTAAACAACTCTAGGTCAAGTACCTACGAGGATTTGACCTTTTAGACGTGTTGTTTGGAGTATAACAAGAGTTAGAGACCTGTTGGAGGGATGGAAATTTTGGAACATGTTTTTAAATTTTTTTTAGTCATTCTTGAGTGTTGGGTGTGTTTCCATGAACCCCTTATCTCTATGTTTTATTTGTAAACCAAGCCCAACTTGATCAATTCAGTTTGTGTTGCCTAGTAAAAACATGTATTTGAATGCTTTAACCTTGTTAATGGATTCTAAATGATGGGACATGGTTGAGGAAGTTTTAATTCATCCTATATAGCTTGGTAGAGGCATAGGATAAGCAAGTAGAGCATTGCATGAATTCCATCAGCAATTGTATGACATGTTAGTGAAGAATGCAATAAAACTCCATTTTTGAGCAATTTGTGTGTATTATCTTGATTATGTTGGTTTCTTAGTACTATAATGGTGTTTTTAATCTATTGTCATGATATATAATCCATTTTTGGTGCATTGAGACAAGTAAAAATCCATTTTGCCAAGTGTTGATTGCAATCAACTTTTCATCAATTTTTGCAAGTTTTGGGCACTTAGGGAGCAATTGGTCATTTCATGGATGTAGGAATATGATTCCCATGGAATTAACCTATATTAATATGTAAATAAACTTTTTAATAATGTTTGGACAAGATTTTTCTTGGTTGGATGCCTCTAATGGAGTTTAGGTATCTGCAGGTGCATGAAATGCATACCTAAGGAGCAACATTAGGAGATCTAATCATTGGAGAGGGGTATTTTATGGTAGATTGTGTTTACATATTCCTTGAAGATGGTGAATAAACCTTCAGTTGATTGAAGTTATCTTGGGAAGTCATACATTGAGAAATCCCTAGGTTTGAGGGTTTGTAATAGACCAATTTGGGGGTTTCTTGTAGAGGTTGGAGCATCAAATTGACCTAACATTCCTTTGATTGGGAAAGTTTGAGGAGACTATTGATAGTCTAGAGCATTGGAATCAAGGGAAATAGGTAGTTACTTTGGAAAACTACCCTATTTTATGCTTAAAAAGGAGGCCTAGTTGTAGGATATGTTTTTTGGTCCAAAATAACCTATACTAAGGTTGAGATATGTTAAAGAAGGATGAAATGGGTATCTAGAAACCTAATTTATTTGAGAAGTCCTTGGGATAATTTGGGAGAAAACTTAACATCTTTCTCGCTAGAGACCTAATTGGGGGCAATTAGGCCTACTCAATTTTTTTGAGGAAATTGAGTGCTAGGATTGGATTGAGGGTCTAAAACCACTTGTCCACTACATCAGAAACCTTGTGAGAAGGTTGAAGATTTTTTATTTTGTTGGTTGGGTGAAAGAGTGGGAAAGTCCATTCAAAGCTACCTAGTTCTGCACCCTGCATTACAAAAAGCAAGAGAGGTCCATATTTTGGTAATTATAGTCAATCTAAAGAATCAGATGGACTTCTCTACATTTTAATGTCTCAAGTATTGCCTTATGGTTTGACTCACAAACATTCCAAAGAGTATTAATATGTGGTTTTCCTCCATATTTTATCAAGTGGACATTTGATGCAATAATCAGGTTCGAATAATAAAGAATCTTCCTCTCTATTTGCCAATCCTCAAATAAACACAACTTATGATTCTTCATAGAATATCATCTAATCCATATACAAGTTACAACCACTACACCTATATGGTATTCTAAACCTTCATCATCTATAACCAAGTGATCTAATTTTTTGGTCTAGACACAACAATACAAGCAATAGTCTATCCTTTCTACATTGTCTTCAAGTGTAATAACAACAAAAACATGGCCTACATTGATAAAAATACATAATGCGGTCATTAATTTAGAAAATACTTAGGTAAACGTTATAAATTTATATATTATATATATATATATATATATATATATATATATATATATATATATATATATATATATATTTTACTAGGTTGCACTAGATTAGACAAGTGGTCAAAGTCAATGGATGAATCCATCTCTACCATTTTCAGTGCTTGTGGAGGATGATAGGTGTCAATTGGGTCCAAACTCTGTATATCCCATATGTCCACCCATTTAGTAAACTCACACTCATTCTAATTTTCCTTTGCACATGATGAACAAAAGTATGCCATTTTTCATGTGTGGATACTCCATGAACCTACATTAGAGATTCTAAAAGAGTGAAACTCACTTGATCCTTTTAGTGTGCAACAATCCTCTATTAGAATAATTGATTAGTTGTGTATTGTCATTGATGTTACACAAAATACCATATCATCACTAGTCAGTATATGCCTAGCTCACTTAGGCATTGAAGACAATATTTTGTGTCTGCCAAGCATTCCATAGTTTGCCTAGTTCAAAAAATAGTGTCTATTGAGTTTACTCAGAAGATAAAAGAAAGTTTTTAAAAAATGAGTGTTAATCGAGCTCACTTGGTTAATGAAGAAAATGTTGGATGGAACCAATATTAACCGATCTCACTCGATTACTAAAGGAACTTTACAAATATGTAGTGTTAATTGAGTTCACTTGGTTAACATAGGAAAATTGTTCCTAAGTTAGCTTGTACCAAGCAGGGTTAGCTAACAAAGGATTTTCTTATTTTGGCATATTAAGTTCAATTGTGTTGTCTATTGGTTCTAGCTGATTGAGGAGATGAATATTAATTATTCTAAGTTGTATTCTAGCCAACTTGACAATATGAAAGATATAAATATAACTTGTTGAGTTGAGAATTAAAAGTAAGTGAATTCATGAAAGATAATTAAAGATTTCATGATTCTAAGTGGAGCATAATTAAGAATATCCTTATGAAGCTAAAAAGATACATTCGATTAAGAAGAATCAAGTATACAAGTCAGAATTGAGATTTGTAATCAAGAATTGAGTTGTATCAAAAATTAGGTCATCTCATTGTTACTCTCTAACCATTGTAGCAATGATCTAAATCTCTTAACAGAGTTGGGTTAACATCTATCTATAAAACCTCTAACAAGGTGGCATTTCTATTGATTATCCAAAGAACTCTAACACACCCAATCCTAATAGAGTGATTAAACCCTCTAACAGGGTCACACCTAACAATGTGTTTTGTAACCTTTAACATGGTTGGCTCCTAATAGGGCTCACTTCAAAATGTTAGGATAAACCATGGACAAAAATAAAAAACTACATGAAAATATAACCAATAACAGAAAATAATAGAACACATAGAAATGAACACAAGGCACCAAGATTTAACGTGGTTCAACCAATCCCTGGGCTACATCCACCAAACAACAAGTCCGATCTTATTACAATCCAGTGATTACAACCTGATTACAATTCGTAATCCCTTACAGCTCAATACCGCCGCAAGAACCAATTTTGCATCACAACATAATGAAAAATACCCAATCCTAAGCCCTTTTATACAAGTATTGAACCACTTTAGGGTTATAACATGTCGGCCATATGTCAGCCATAATATGTCGGCTACCATGTCGGCCACGGCCCAAAATTTTTTTCCCCACTATTTATGAAGTATGTACAATACTTTCCTGATCAGTCACCACATGTAACAATCTCCCACTTGGGGACTGATCAGGTTCCACACTAAAAAACAATCTCCCACTTGGAGATTGATCCTGTAGCAATACAACTACCACATGGGGCTCCCACTAGATCAAACCACCCTGGACTCTGCTGTTCTTTTATTCATGTTCAGTCTAAAAGACCAATCGAAGCTGAAGAGGAGTTTAGCTTCTTCCTTGTTACAACCTTTGTCAACATATTGGCTGGATTTTCATTGGTATGTATCTTCTCTAGTTTTAACTATCCATCCTCCAAAACTGACCGAATGAAATGGTACCACAACTGTATGTGTTTGGTCTTAGAATGCAGAGCTGAATTCTTAGCAAGATGAATGGAACTCTGACTATCTGTAAATAAATAATTATCCTTCTAAGGATGTCCCAATTCTTCCAAGAAGAACTAAAGCCATATCATCTCCTTGGCTACCTTTGTAGTAGCAACATGCTCTGCCTTTGTAGTGGATAAAGCATTAATCTTCTGTAACCTAGAAACCCAGCTCACGGCTGCCCCACCAATAGTAAAGACATAACTTGTAGTACTCCACCTAGTATCAATATCCCCTACCAAATTTGCGTCAACATAGCCCTATAAATTAGTAGTAGAGCCCCCAAAATGTAAAGACTTATTGGATGTCCTTCTCAAATATCTGAGAATCCACTTGACATCATTCCAATGCTCAAATCTTGGATGACTCATATACCTGCTAACGACTCCCACTGCATGTGCAATATCTGGCCTAGTGCATATCATAGCATACATCAAACTTCCTACAGCTAAACCATAGGTTATCTTGGACATCTTATCCTCCTCTTCCTATGTCTTGGGACACATCTCCTTAGTCAATTTCAAATGACCAGGTAAAGGTGTGCTGACAGATTTAGCATTCTCCATACAAAAATGTTGCAACGCCTTCTCAACATAATTAGCCTGAGATAGCATCAAGGTTTTGTTCTTCCTATCTCTAAAAATCTTCATACCAAGGATTTGTTTTTCTACCCCCAAATCCTTCATAGAAAATGCATGTGCTAACTGGCATTTTAGCCCCTTAATATGATCCATGTTGGACCCAGCTATAAGCATATCATCAACATATAGACATAAAATAATGTAGCTATCATCATCCAACCTCTTAAAATAAACACAATAATTTGAATGACACCTGTTATATCCATGCTCATGCATAAAACTGTCAAATTTTAGATACCATTGCCGAGGTGCTTGCTTCAAGCCATATAAACTTTTCTTCAATTTGCACACTAAGTTCTCCTTACCTTTGACCTCAAAACCCTGTGGTTGAGCCATATATATTTCTTCATCCAAATCACCATGAAGAAAGGCTATTTTAACATCCATCTGCTCTAAATGCAAATCTTCAACAACCACAAGACTTAAAACAGTACGAATAGAAGCCATTTTAACAACAGGAGAAAATATCTCATCAAAATCAATTCCCTTTTTCTGTGCAAATCCTTTTACAACTAACCTGGCCTTAAATCTTTTCTTACCTCCTTCCTCTTCTTTCAACCTGTAAACCCACTTATTCTGTAAAGCCTTTTTACCCGCAGGCAACTTGCACAAATCCCATGTATTATTTTTTAGCAAAGAGTCCATTTCATCTTTCATTGTAGACTCCCACTGAATCTTAGTATCCACCTGCACAGCTTCATCATAACTTTCAGGTTCACCAGCATCAGTAAGTAAAATAGAATACAAAGAGGGAGAAAACCTTTGTGGAGGTCTAATTTGCCTTGTTGACCGTCTAACATTTACTAGTGTGTGTGGTATTTGTTGTTGCACATCATGAGGAATGGCTGGAACATCAGCTTTTGGAGTATCATCCAACACTACATAATCATCTTCTTTCTTCTCATGTTGCTACAACAGATCTTTGTACAACACTTTCTCATTGAATATGACATCCCGACTTCTAACAATTTTAAGAATTTCAAAATCCCAAAGCCTATAACCAAATTCATTAATGCCATATCCAACAAAGACACATTTCTTTGATTTAGCTTCTAGCTTGGTTCTATTTTCAGAGTCTATATGAGCAAAAGCTTCACAACCGAAGGTCTTGAGAAAAGAATAAATCACCTTCTTACCAATCCATGCTTCCTTTGGAATACCACAACCCAAAGGAGTAGAGGGACCTCTATTAGTCAAATTTACTGCAGTATTGATAGTCTCCACCCACATGTGTAAGGGCAACCCTGCATGCAACCTCATTCTCCTTGCGTGCTCCATTATAGTCCTATTCATGCGTTCAACCACTCCATTTCCCTGTGGAGTCCTTGGAACAAGTTTTTGTCTATGAATACCATTAGTGGAGCAATAATCTTCAAATTCATGACTGCAATACTCACCACCATTATTAGATTGGAGACATTTTAATTTCTTACCAGTCTCATTTTCAACCAAGCATTTCCATTTCTTAAAAGTTTGAAATACATCAGATTTCTGTCTAAGGAAATAAACCCATACTTTTCTAGTTGCATCATCAATAAATGTAACATAATAATGAGAGACACCAAGGGAAGATACCTGAGCCGTTCCCCATACATCTGTATGCACAAGCTCTAATTTCTCCTTTTTGTTTTCCTTCCCTGTCTTTACAAAACTCAATCTCTTTTGTTTTTCATACACACAACTTTCACAGAAATCCATATTCACACATTTTAGACCTGGTAAAACTTTCTTTGAATGAAGTAATTTCATACCTTTCTCACTCATGTGCCCAAGTCTATTGTGCCACAACACTGTATTAGAATCTATAGCAGCTATTTGTTCTCCCTGCTCAACTGTAGCAATTGTTCCTGAACATTCATTTTTCTCTGAAACAATCAAATTAGAAGGAACAATATGACTTGTAAAAAGATATAAGTTGCCTACTTTCACACCTTTTTCTACTACAAGGGAACCTTTTGAAACCTTCCAATTTTTATCATTAAAAGTAACTACAAAACCCTCATCACCGAGTTGCCCTACTGAAATTAAATTCCTACTTAGTTTTGGAACATGTCTTACCTCATGCAGTAGCCAATGATTCCCATTCTGAAACTTAATCTTAAATTTTCCCTTTCCAACAATCTGACAGGGTTCTTTATCCCCCAAATAAACAAGCCCAAAATCCCTTTGGACATAATCAATGAAATAACCTCGATGAGGTGTAGCATGAAATGAAGCACCAAAATCTAAAACCCATGAATCATCAACACTCTCTAAAGATAGAAGCAAAGCATCCTCTTTGGATTTGTTACTTACCACATTTTCCTCCTTGTCTCCATCTAATTTATCTTCCTCATTTTTCTTTCGATTCCAGCAATCTTTCTTTTTGTGCCCTGGTTTCCCACAGTACCATCAATCATTTGGTCCCTCGATTGAGACCTCTTCCCCTTTGACTTTCCTCTTGATTTCCCATGATTTCCAGAGGTACTTCCTCTTTCAGTCGTTCTACCCCTGCTTTGTGCATTTAAAGCACTTCCTGATGTAGATCCACTTGAGGATTTCCTACAAGTTTTCTCACTTAAAATAACACCGATCACATCATCATATTTTAGGGTACTAGATCCAAGAACAAAATTACTCACAACCATTACCAAGCCATTCCAGCTTTCAGGTAAAGAACACAAAATCAAGAGAGCCCTAATTTCTTCATCAAAATTGATACTCACAGAAGATAATTGGCTAGTAATAGTAGTAAACTCATTTAAATGATCTGCAACAGATCCTCCTTCTGCCATTTTCATATTAAAGAAATGCTTCATGAGAAATACCTTGTTTGAAGCAGAGGGCTTTTCATATAGTGTCGCTAGGGTTTTCATCAAATCTTTTGTCATCTTTGCTTTTGTAATATTAAATGCCACCAATGGTGCCAAGCATAACCAAATTCTTCAAAGTGCCTTTCTATCCAAGAGATCCCATTCATCCTCTGACATAGTTCCTTGATTCTTGGCTTTGCCTTCCAATGGCTTCCATAAATCTTTCTGATATAGATAGTCTTCCATTTGCATCTTCCATAATTGGAAGTTTTTCTTATTAAACCTGTCAACCCTCAACTTACCCTCATCTGCCATTGCTCCCACTCAACTGTGAGACTCCCACTTAACCATGAGACTTTCCTGTAGAGGATAACTGAAAGACAACCTCGCTCTGATACCACTTGTTAGGATAAACCACGGACAGAAATAAAAAACTAAATGCAAATATAACCAATAACAGAAAATAATAGAACACATAGAAATGAACACAAGGAACCAAGATTTAATGTGGTTCACCCAATCCCTGGGCTATATCCACCAAATAGCAAGTCCGATCTTATTACAATCCAGTGATTACAACCTAATTACAATCCGTAATCCCTTATAGCTCAATACCACCGCAAGAACCAATTTTGCATCACAACATAATGAAAAATACCCAACCCTAAGCCCTTTTATACAAGTATTAAACTGCTTTAGGGTTATAATATGTCAGCCATATGTCAATCATAATATGTCGGCTACCATGTCGGACACGGCCCAACATTTTTTTCCCCACTATTTATGAAGTATGTATAGTACTTTCCTGATCAGTCACCACAATCTAACACAAAAGAGTGAAAATTAGTAACTAGTTGCAATTGGTGGTTTTTCCCAAATTGGTTTTCCATGTTAAATCTTGGTGTCAAATGTGTTCATGATATTTATCTTATATGTTTTCAACTAAGTTAAAATAATATTAATCAAAAGGCTTGCATGTTAATTATTTGATGATCATTTTTAGTGTTTACCGAGTTACAACATCTTTCTATGTGTTTATCGAGCATCAAAAGAGTTTATTTTTTAGAGATTATTTTGTGCAGACATCTAAGGGATTTGGGATTTATTTTGTAGTAACCAATTCACCCCTCCCCTCTTAATTAATCCTCTTATATTTCCAATAGTTGGTATCAAAATTTTTTGGTGCTTGCTAATAAGGTTTCAATGACCTTAGCTAAAGATGAGAATGCCTTATAGAAGAGAGATTCCCAAGTTGAACTGAGACAACTATACAGCATGGCAAGGACTTATGAGGTTACATCTAACAACTATCAGTGATTCAAGTTGTAATTATCTTGATACTAAATACAAAACTCCTACCAGAACATTATTAGTTGAAGATATTTCTGAAAAGAAAAATCATAATATCATGATAATTGGCATTGCATCTGCTCTTAATTATGCTAAATTTGATGAAGTCAAATGTGGATCAAACTAAAAGACATCTATAAAGGAGATGAGAATGTAAGAAGAGCCAAATCCAAAAGTCTCAGAGGATAATTTGATTAGATAAAGATGAGAGAAGATGAAAACATTGCAAAATATGTTGAAAGAATTAAAGCAAGTGTGAGTGCAATTAAAGCATTTGGAGAAGACATTGATGAAAAAATAGTTGTAAGAAAGGTACTCAAAACCCTTCTTCCTAACTATGCATTTAGAGTATCTACAATTCAAGAGATGAGATGTGATCCAAATAGAAATATAACTTTGGATGCTCTAGTTGGAAGATTGACAACTTTTGAGTTGGATAACTATGATAACTATGTTCCTAGATCCAAAGGTATTGAGTTTGGATTTGAACCCAAACTCTCAATAAAGAAAAGGAATAAGAAATGAAAGGAAAATCAATAAAGAAGTGAAGAAGAAGAATAAATTTTTGATAATGATCTTGAAGTTGTTGAAGCGCTACTTGCAAGGAAATATTCCAAAGGAAGAAGAAAGTACAAAGATAAGATTCCTCTAATATGCTTTCTTGTGAAGAAGTTGATCACATTTTTGCTAGTGTTCAAACAAAGAAAAAAAGGATGAAAGGAAAAGTAATAAGTACAAAGGTAAGAAGGAATTCAAAAACTATAAGGACTACAAGACAAATCTTGTTTTATGGCTAAAGATTCTGATAATAGTGAGGATGAAATGGTATATATTGCTATAAAATATGAATCTAATGATGAAAGAGATGACATAAAATTATTTCTCATGTTAGAAAAAATGATACATGGATTATTGACAGTGTCTTCTCACATCATATTACTAGAGACAAATCAAATTTTGAGCACATGGAATATTATGATGGTGGTAGTGTGAGATTTGAAAATAATGAACCTTGTTACATAAAATGAAAAGGATGCATCTCTTTGACCAATGAACTTATATGTGATAATGCTTATTGGGTTGAAGGATTAAAGAATAATCTACTAAGTGTGGCATAGTTGAATAACATTGGATGTAGGTAGAATATATGAATGAGAAGGAAAAACTGTTGGATGGAAAAGGAAATCTAGTTGAATTTGGAAAACAAACAAAAGGTAATCTATTCTATCTAGATCTTAGTGAAAGTTTATATTTTATTGCTCAAGTAGAATAAAGTTGGTTATGGCACAAAAGATTATGTCATGTGAACTTTGATAATCTTGTTAAAATAAGCAAAAAGAAAAGAGTAAGTGGTATTGCTATCTTGACGAAACCTAATATGAGTCTATGTAAAAACTCTCAAATTAGTAAGATGGGAAATATTAGTTTCAAAAGAAAGAACTATGATTTAGAAGAATTCTTAGAGCTTGTGCATACAGATTTATGTGGACCTATTGGAATAGAGAGTTACAATGGAGATAAGTTTTTCATTCTTTTTGTAAATGACTATTCTAGAATGATGACTATAATGTATATAAAAGAAAAATTTGAATCCTTTCAAAAATTCAAGTGGTATCTGGCAAGAGTAGAAAAACAAACTAGAAAGAGGTGGTGAATTCATCTTGAATGAATTCAATGAATTTTTCATTAAAAAGGGAATTAAAAGACAAGTATCAGCCCCTAGTACACCTTAGCAGAATGGTATAGCTGAAAGGAATGGATCCATCATGGATTGTGCAAGAACATTGATTATAGAAAAGAATGTTGTAATCAAATACTAGAAGGAAGCAATCAACATTGCAGTAAATACCTTGAATAGAGTATAATTGAAGAAAGACACAAATAAAACTCCATATGAACTATGGTATGGCTACAAACATAATGTAAGTTACTTGAAAGTATTTGGCAACAAATGTTATATCTTTAAAGAATCTAGGAAAGGTAAATTTGATGTCAAAGGTGATGAAAGAATATTCCTAAGATAATCCTACAGAAGTAAAGCATTCAAATGTTTGAATCTATCTACTCATAGAATCATAGAGATTATACATGTGAAAATTAATGAGTTTTCTGAAAAGAGTCAAGAAGAAAGCAATGAAGAGCTTGAGGAATATAAAAGATTTGTTTAATGTGAACCTGATACTCTACCAAATCTATCTGGAAGAAAAGAGGCTTCAACTCTCACATCCCCAAAATCTCCAATAACTACCAAGTTGTAGACATTGCAACTTGTGTCATAGTCTGAAGGACCCGAGTCATAGTTAGAGGCTACCAAGCTAGAACAAACCAAGTCTAATGGACCTACGTCATTGAAAGTGGGACCTGAGCTTAATACAAAAGTTCATGATGAAATTAGTGAAACATACTCCAAATCCAAAGAACCCATGTTAGTAAGATATGTCAAAAGGCATCATGCACCTTATCAGATCATTGGAGATAGATTAGGTGGAAAATTGATAAGAAACAAATTGAAAGGTACATGTTTACTTGCTAAATTTTAACCTAGAAATGTTAAAGATTCTTTGGATAATGAAAGTTGGATAGAGGCAATAAATGAATAAATAGAATAAATAAAGAAGAATAACACTTGGACTTTTGTCCTAGTTCCAAGGATAAAAAAGTAATTGACACAAAGTGGGTATCCAAAAATAAGCTAAATGTAGATGGAGAAGTTTCTAGAAATAAAGAAAGGTTAGTATGTAAAGGCTATTCTCAAGAAGAAGGTATTGATTATAGTCAATGTTAGAACTTTACTAGCATATGTAGCCCATAGAGGATTTAAATTTTATCAAATGGATGTAAAATCTACATTTTTGAATGGGATTCTTGATGAGTAAGTCTAAATTGAAAAACATGAAGGGTTTGTAGATCCTAGCAAAAGAGACATGTTCTAAAAATTACACAAGGCATTATATGGTCTCAAGCAAGCTCCTAGAGCTTGGTATGAAAGACTTCATAAGTAAGTGGTACAAATTGGTTTTCAAAGAACAAATGATAACATTAGTCTGTATATCAAAGAAGTACTAGACAAGAAGATTGTGTTGGAAGAAATATTCATTGATGATATTTTATTCATAGGAAATGATGACTTATGCAAGACATTTTTAGAATAAATGAATAAATCATTTTTAGAATAAATGAATAAATAATTTGAGATGTCCATGATTGGAGAGATAAAGTTATTTTTTGGGTTGTAGATCCAATAGAAGAAAGATGGTATCTATATTACTCAATCTAAATATATCAAGCATATACTAAGAAAATTTGGAATGGAAGATTCAAGACTAGTTGGAACCCCTATGTCTACTGGACATAAGCTTTGCAAAAATGATGATTCCAAAGAAGTAGATTAGACCACATACATATTAGTGATTGGAAAATTGTAGTATGTAATATATACAAGGACCAATAGTGCATTAGTAGTTGGTATGGTGGCAAGATTCTCAGCCAATCCCAAAGAAAATCACATAATGAAAATCAAAAGAATCATGATACATCTTAAAGGTACTAAAGACTATGGTTTATGGTACAAAATAAGAGGAAACTTGGATTTAAAATTATTCATAGATGCTAATTGGGTAGGAAGTATTGAAGATAGAAAGAGTACTAGTTGTGGAGCATTCTTTCTTGGTAAAAGACTAGTGTCTTGGATAAGAAAGAAACATAATTGTATCTCTACATCCACAATAGAGGCAAAATATTTGGTAACAACAGTCAATTGTTCTAATATTGTTTGGTTCAAACAACTATAGACAAGTATGAAGATAGAGATCAAGGATCTAGTAGTCACATACTATGATAACAACAATGCAATCAATATATCAAAGAATCTAGTAATGCATACCAAATCAAAAGATATTTCTATAAAATATCATTTCTTGAGAGAATTGGTGCAAGATAAAGAAGTAAGAATGGAATATGTCAATACAAAAGAACAAATTGCAGACATATTCACCAAGCCATTACCTAAGGATGAATTTTTGTATCTAGAAGGAAAGCTAGGGGTCATCCCCTATCTAAAGCTCACTAAATGAAGTTTAGTGATGCATCAACTAGAGCATGTTGAAGATCAATTAATTGGTGCAATATTGACAAAGACATACTAAAAATGAATTAGTACTTGAGGTACATTGACATTCACTGAATACTATCTTTGGCATGAGATTTCAAAGAGGGAGAAGTTTGCTGTCATATCTTATAAGATTTTTTTAAAAAGATGTACAAAGAAAGAATGAACTTGGTCTGATATCAAAGGTAGAGTTTGCTAATAGATGAAGTTGTAGCAGACATAAGTTTTCTGAAAGAGGAAGAAACTAAAGGCAGAAAGGGCTTACACTGATAGAGGGAGTTCTCATGGATGGAGAATCAGATTGAAACTACGAATAATTCCTTACTTTATTCTTTCTCTAAAAATTTCATTTATGAGATGTTGTGTTTCCATCAATGCCAAAGAGGGAGATTTTTAGAACAACTAATTAATTGTGTATTGTCTTTGATGTTACATAAAATATCATATCATCACCAGTCACTATATGCTAAGCTCACTCAGGCATTGAAGATAGTTTTATGTGTCTACCGAGCATTCCAGAGTTTTCTTAGCTCAAAAAATAGTGTCTACTGAGTTCACTCAGGAGACAAGGGAAAGTTTGTAGAAAATAAGTGTTAACCGAGCTCACTTAGTTAATGAAGAAAATATTGGATGGAACCAGTGCTAATCGAGCTCACTCAGTTACCAAAGGAACTTTGCAAATATGAAATGTTAATTGAGTTTACTTGGTTAACACAAGAAAATCATTCCTAAGTTAGCTTCTACCGAGTAGGGTTGGCTAAATTTTTTTCTTCTTGTTTTGGCATATTAACCTCAATTATGTTGTCTATTGGTTCTAGCCAATTGATGAGATGAATATTAATTATTCTAAGTTATATTCTAGCCAACTTGACAATATGAAAGATAAAAATATAAGGTCAAGTTGAGAATTAAAAACAAGTGAATGCATGGAAGATAATTGAAGATTTAATGATGCTAAGATGAATAAAATTAGACAGATAAAGAAGAATATCCTTATGAAGCTAAAAAGATACATTCAATCAAGAAGGATCAAGTATACAAGCCAAAATTGAGATCTATAATCAGCAATTTAGTTGCATTAGAAATTAGGTCACTTCATTGTTAGTCTCTAACTATTGTAGTGGTGATCTAAATCTCTTAATAGAGTTGGATTAACTATTAGTATAAATAATTATTATTTACACTTTACTTAAGTTTACTTAGGATAAATGCATTATTTTATTATTTCTTAGGTTAGACAACTAGGAGTTTACGTACTCATATGAGTTGTCATGTTGACAACATAGCTATTCACATTCTTAATTAAGCACATGGTGTCTTCAACATAGTTTTACGTGATAGACTTTTATAGGCTTATCCTCTCATCATCACACTAACTCCTATGCTTAATGGAGGATAATCCATTCTTGGTAGACATGTGCTTAGTTGTGGATCTTATCATATTGCTAACTCCTAGAATTTATAGATGCATCTTAGAGGCCATTATATACAAGTTCTCCTAGTGTACTTTCATATCAATTACAATGAATTGAATATCATATTGTTATTTTGATCATACTCTATTGGTCTATTTGTACTAGTTATTGAGCTCCTTGGTCTTAGGTGAATTTTTTCTTAAGGAAAATTATTATAGGGTATCAGAGCCATAAGAGCGTCATTTCATAGCCATTGGAGACCATTCTTGCTTCACCTCTCTAAGGACACCTTGACTTAAATCTAGAGTATCCCCATCTATTGGGAGCATCTAGAGCCAAAGTGGACCTCACCATTATGTTTGGAGAGTTGATTTGGTGAATTTTGACTGTAAATTTGCCTATCCTAGGCCATAGTCAAAATTGAGGCAATTTTTTTTGCAAACTGTCACCTAAAGGCCCAATTTGTAGAATTGGTATTGATCATTTAGATCTCTGAATTTAATTTTTGGATCTATATTTTATTATTTCAATCTCTGTAATTTCTTTGTATTATTTTTTTGATCTACATATTTTGTCTAAAAAAATTTGGCCATTAGACTAGCAGGAGAGATTTTTTTGTAGGTGAAGATTGGAGCTTGCTAGTGCTAATCAGATATTGGCATAATATTTAAAAGGCCAAAAATCTCCACTTTGACTTTTGTTTCACCAAATTTGCACATCTAAGGTTAAAATTAGAGTCATTTAATTTTTGGAGGTGCGACGGTGAAGATTTAGGAAAAATAATTACAAAAGTGATTTTTAAACAACGATATCTCCCTCATACAGAATCCTTTTTGCGAGCAATTTTTTCTATTTTGGGTAGAATTTTGTGATCCACACATTGGTGCAGGATGTTTGACATCTCTATTCTTGAATTTTTTAGCAAATCACAAATCTCAATTTTTGCAACCTCAAATGGTTAGTACAGGCTCATCTTGACACATTATCAGGTTCTGTTATTTTTGAAAGTGCTTATTTTTTGTCTAGTTTCTAGATTTGCAATTAGATTATAAGCTTGTGTGGACAAAAATATCAATTTTAGAAATATGTCCTTTCTTTTCATTTTATTTCTTCAAAATTTTTGTATTTCTAAGTGACATTGTAAAGATATAGATTTGGAATACAAGAGCAGGTTGTAAACAACAAAAATTAGAAGTCCATTAAGGTCTAAATTGGCAAGGGGCCTATTTTAAATTCTCTACCTATAAAGTGAAAAATCATACATTACGGGTGGTTAATTGATTATTTTTTATATTTTTGTGGGGTGCATACATTCATTGATCTCACAGAGGTTTGTTTCCTTTGCCAGGGTGGTCTTAAACCAAAATTGATAAAGAGGAACTATCAACAATGTAGTGCCTTAATCATTAATCATCTAAGAGAGCATAAGAAAGTATTTCCTTATTTATGTTTCAACAAACTGATCTCTTCCTTTCAACTGCCACCTATTGCAAGACTTTTGGACATCATTTATTTCAATGTCACTCATTCTTTCTTTAAAGTCATTGACAAGTACAATTATCCTTATGATATTTGGCTAGGTCTTTGGGAAGCATATGGAGATCCAAATATTCCTCCCTTTCCAACATACATTATATATTTAGTCACTTTAGTTATGGTGCCTCTAACTCCAGATGAGAATACACATCCTGATACTCCTATCAATTCTACTGATCCAATTCCAACCACATATGCTCCTGATTCAGTGCAACAGGTATTACCATGTCTTCCTACTTTAGCTTTGTGGGATGACTTCCAGACATTATAGGGCTATTTGTGGAGTCTCACATTGAAGATGTGGGAGACATCATTAATGACATCAATCTTCTCTTTGTTGAGGAGACTTCTTCACTCATTGTAAGGGAAAACTTTGACCCTCAACCACTTGATTGTTTCGACATGATTGTGGCTTCTTTATAGTAGTTGGAGGAGAACTCTTTCACTTATGAGGTTACATATCAATTTGTGGAGATTTTATTCCAATTTCTTTAGACATCATATTTTTTGAGGATTCTTCCTCCCAGTTGGAGAGCATTTTCTACTACAACTATGGTACCATTTCTTCCTACAAGGAGGAATATCATTTGGTTTTCATGGTATAGCTTCTTCAATTATCAAGGAGATTCTTTCATAGGTGTACCTACATTATTGAGAGGAGGAAACATTACTTCTCTTCCTCCATCTACTTATGAGGATGCTTCATCATCTTTGGAGTTTCATTCAACTTTATCCATGGATATGTTACCTTGCTTGCCACCATCTTTTGGGCATCCACTAGATTGGTTCATGGCATCTTCCTTCATCAAGGACTTGTCAACATTTGAGAAGACTTTATAGGCAACATCAACCACATACTACATTTGGATCCATCTTCCATATTCCTATCCATAATGGGAAGTATATTTGCACCTATACTTGGTGTATCTTCTTTGCAAAGGGAGAAATGTTTTTTGTAGGCATTAAATACTCTTTTTTCTTAAAGAACTCATCATTAAAAGATCCTTCACTAAGGGGGGGATTTAATGGAGGGATTCTCTATTGTATATACATGATGCATGCCATAATGGGGGGTCTTGACTACTCTATCCATACATGCATCTTCTTTATTGTACTTTTCTCTCTTTTTGGGGGAGGTTTTTCCCATGAGATTTTCCCTCTTTCTTTGTTGGCAAAGAGATTTCATTGCATTGTGCGTTCAACATTGCATTTGTATATGGGTACCTAACATGGCCTAGTAGCTGGGACCCACTATGCATTTCATCATAGCTTTTGTGAGCTTAAGTGCATTCCCCTAGGTTGCACTTAAGGGGGGTTGTTAGTGTAAACAATTATTATTTACACTTTATCTATGTTTTCTTAGGATAAATGCATTATTTTATTATTTCTTAGGTTAAACACCTAGGAGTTTGTGTACTCATATGAGTTGTAATGTTGACAACATAGGAGTAATCAATTCTAATTTAGCACATGGTGTCTACAACACTAGAGTTTGCATAATCAACTGAGTTGTTATGTTGACAACATAGTTGTTTGCACTCTTAATTAAGCACATGGTGTCCACAACATAATTTTATGTGATACACCTTTGTAGGCTTATCCTCTCATCATTGCACTAACTATTGTGCTTAATGGAGGATAATCTATTCTTGGTGGACATGTGCTTAGTTTTGGAGCTTATCATATTGCTAATTCCTAGACATTCTAGATGCATCTTAGAGGCCTTTATATACAAGCTCTCTTAGTGTACTTTCATATCAATTACAATGAATTTAATATCATATTATTATTTTGATCATACTTTTTTGGTCTATTTGTGCTAGATATTGTGCTTCTTGGTCTTGGGTGAATTTTGCCCTAAGGAAAATTCTTACATGGTATCAGAGCTATACCAAATTCTTACATTAACAACTATTTATAAAACCTCTAGCAAAGTGGAATTTCTATTGAATTGTCCAAAGACCTCTAACAAGGCCACTCTTAACAAGGTGATTAAATCCTCTAATAGGGTCACACCTAATAGTTTATTTTGTAACCTTTAATAGGATTGGCTCCTAATAAGGCTCACTTCAGAAGAGTGAAAATAAGTAACTAATTGCATTTGGTGGTTTTTCCCAAATTGGGTTTCCTCGTTAAATCTTGGTGTGAAATTTATTCATGCTATTTCTCTTATATGTTTGCAACTAAGCTAAAATAATATTAATCACAGATTTTGCATGTTAAGTATTTGCTAAGCATTTTTAGTGTTTACTGAGTTACAACACATTTTCGTGTGTTTATAGAGCATCAAAAAAGTTTAGTTTTAGAGTTTATTTTATATTGAAATCTAAGGGATTTGGGATTTATTTTTTAGTAACTAATTCAGCCCTCCCCTCTTAGTTACTCTTATATTTCGAACATCCTTATATGGTGTAATGTTAGTATTATCTATCAACCAAAAATATTTACAAACTGTAGACTCACCTTATGATGTGGAGCTCTCCCTTAAATAGGAAACTATGGTGTGGTGTGGCCTTATATTTCTTCAAGTTCCCCAAAATGGAGTCAAGAGAGGGATCTACTCCTTTGTAACAAAGTTACTAGAAATCATAGCCTAGTTACCCAAAGGAGCACAACTAGGTCTTCAACACTCAACCTACAAAACATGTTTATGCTTGAAATGGGAATCTATGAGTTTCTAGAGGAGTGGAAAGGTTCCAAAATACTAATCCAACTCAAATTTGTGGGTTTGATATCCCTATCTTGTTTCCAAGGACCATAGATGGAAAAATTGTCTATTAGGCCTATTTGCTAAGTTTTGTGAAGGAAACACAAAATTGATGATTGGCTAGGTTAAACCACCAACTAGGAAACATGTAGGGATCTAATAGATATCATTGTACACCCTTAGATTAGTTTCATCCGTCCCCCAAGTGCCTACAACACTTCAAAACCTACTATCTTGCACCAAACACATAAAGACGTTTGGCCTTGGGCTTTCTAGCAAAAGTGATTTCCTTTTTTCTCATCTCCCATTCTTTAGGGACCATATTTTACATCTTCATAACTTTAATTTACCAAGTGGTATGAGGTTTCCATGATGGACATGCAAATTAGGACATTATTTCTAAACCTAGAAACCAAATGGAGGGTTTTGTTGCACTCGAGAAAGAAGTTCAAATAACTTTAGTTGCAGAGCACTTCAAACCCTCAAACCAATTGCATTCTTCTAATAAGATGTTCAATATTTCTAGTCAATCATTTATTCACACATACCAATCTACACCAGTCCATACACTATGAAAATGCAACATGTTACAAGAAAGACAAGATATTTTATTTATTTTAAATGCAAAATTATATATTCTATGTGTGTCTCTTTGTCTTCCACCCACCTGAAAGGACTATTTGAATACCTTTCCCAACTAATCCATCTGATTTTCAATTTTTTTGACTATTTGGAGTGATTAGGGAAAAGTTTGTTAAATGTAAAAAAAGCTATCAATCAAGCTGAGCAGTTAATATTGCCCAAACCTGCGAGGTCATTGAAGGCATTTCATCCACATGTGTCATTTATTTCAGTGTCAACTGAGTTTGAAGATAGTGTCAACCAATATAGGTTGGTTAAAAAAGGAAAATTAGTGTAAAATTTACACTAGTAATTCTCAAGCACTGTTGAGCTCCAAGACCATGCCGAGTTGGGTTGGTTAACATAGTACTCCTAGTGTTAGCCGAGTACATAGTTCTAACAAATTAAGAACACACCTATCTTATCCTAGGACTAAGATGTGCCTAATGACCATAGTAAAAAACCCATGGTTTATAAAATACAAATGGTGACTAGGCCTTATAAGTAGGCTTGATTTACTAAATAACTATTTCTACCTATTACATTTGTCTCTTAGGCACAAATGCCTTTGAGTAGAACTCATGTAGAGTTAAAATGATAGATGCTATGGAGAATAGAGGATTAGGTACTCCTATACCATATTCCCTTTCTTGAAAAATATAGGTCCCACTCGAGGATAGTTGTTCAATAGAGGTTCCATGCATGGAAATACATTCTTCACTCATCCATGTAGCATCTATGTCTAGAAGGCCCTTCCACTTGACCAAGTAGTCTATATAGGTATTCTTCCTTGTCTTCTTAACCAATATAGAATCAAAAATCTTTTCCAATTGAAGTGGTTGGATAGGTGGTAGATCATTGATCCATTCTATAGGTTCATCAACATCCTACGTTACATCATTAGTACTTGCATTACCTTTGAAAAGGGTGAGATTAGAAATAGAAAAGATAGGAGAAATTGATATTTTAGGAGGCAATGAATTTTCATATGTGTTCTCTACAAATTTGTGCAATATCTAAGAGGGTCCAATCTTCCTCATCTATAATTTTCTGTGTCCCCTTGGTAGTCTTTCTTTTTTCAGATAAAACCATACTTTATCTCCTTCTTTGAATGGAATATGTCTCTTTTTCTTATCTACCTTCTACTTTTATCTTGTAGTGTTACTGATTCAAAGTATCTCTGACTTGATCATGAATTTTTTTGATCCATGCTAAGAATTCCTCACCTTTTGCATAGGTTTTGAACTCACTTGGTAAGTCTCTTAGTTCCACGACTCCTCTAGGATGCAATCCATAGTTTACTTGGAATGGTGTCTTCCTTGTTGACCTATTGACTGAATCATTAAAGGAAAATTCTTCTTGAGGGAGGATCACATCCCATGTATTCTTATGTTGTTTTTTTAGACACCTTAAAAGGTATCCTAAATATCTATTGACTACTTCAATTTGCCCATCTGTTTGTGGATGGTAGGTAGAACTAAAGGAAAGATCTATGCCCAACTTTTTCCATAAAGTCCTCCAAATGTACCTTGGAATTTAACATATGTCTGAGATAATGGTTGTTGGTAATCCATGAATCTTGACTAATTATTTAAATTTTTTTAGCAATATGTGAAGCATCATTAGAGCTCTTAAATGGAAAAAAATGAACCATTCTACTAAATTTGGCTACAATAACAAAAATTCTATCAAAACCTTGTCTTGTCCTTGGAAGACCTAAGAAAAAATTCATGCTTACACTATCCCATGGATTGGTGGGAATATGTAAGGATTGATAAATACCTTGATTTTTCCTTACTCCCTTTTCTCTTTGGCATATTGTACAAGTGTCAAATTTTTTTTTGACATCTATAGATAACTTGGGCCAATGATAGTTTTTCCTTAGGAGTTCTAGAGTTTTATCAATCCCCAAATGACCTTCTAATGTGCCACAATACTTCTCTTTGATCAAGTTTTTCCTCATGGAGCATCTAGGAATGTAAAGTTGTCTTCCTTTGAACAACATATCATTCTACAAAAAATATTCAAAATATATTGTGTTATATGCATAAGTTAATGTAGAACAAATGTTATGAATTTCTCCTTAGTCTATATCATCCTTGTATAACTATTTAAGGGCATCAATCTCCATGCTTTGCACTTGGAATTCTTCCACCAAGGTGACTCTCCTAGTGAGAGCATCTGCTACTTTGTTTGTAATACCTTTCTTATGTTTCATTGAAAATGTGAAGGCTTGGAGTTTCTCAACCCACTTCATGTGTCTGCAACTCAACTTGTCTTGGCTATTCAGGAAGCTTAGTACATGATTTTCTATATAGAAAATGAATTCCTTAGGAAGCAAGTAGTTCCTCCATTTCTTTAGATCCTAAACCATAGCATATAGTTCTAGGTCATATGTACTATACTTTTTCTTGGCATCATTTATTTTTTCAAAGAAGAAAGTCATAGGTCTTCCTTCCTGACTAATAACTGCTCATATGGAAAGGTTGCTTGGATCAATTTCTATTGTGAATAGTTTGTTGAACCTAGGGAGTTTGAAGATTGGATATTGTGCTACTCTACCTTTCAAGTATTCAAAGGATTAATTTGCTTGGGTTGTCCATTGAAACTCTTTTTCTTACCTCCTTTGATAGTATCCGATAGATGTCTACATATGTGACTAAATTTTTTGAAAAAATTCCTATAAAAAATTGCCAATCCATGGAAACTTCTGACTTCCCCTACTATTCTAGGTGTTGGTCAATTGTGGATAGTTTCAAGCTTTTTAGGATACACCTTCAATGTACTCTTTGAGATGACAGATCCCAAGAATATCAATTTTGTCTACATGAATGGACACTTTTCAAGGTTGATTTCCAACTTCATTTCATGTAGCCTTTGAAGGAATAGTTCCAAATGTTTCATGTGTTCTTCTTTGGATCTTCTTAAGATCAATATATCATCAAGATAGATGACCACAAACTTACCTATGAAGTCAAGAAGTGCTTCATTCATTAGCCTCATGAAGGTTTGAGTGGAATTACTTAGACCAAATGGCATGAAAAGACACTCATATAACCCTTTAGTGGTTTTGAATGCCTCTTTGCACTCATCTCTAGGCCTAATTCTTATTTGATGGTAGCCAAATTTAAGTTATACCTTAGAAAAGTAGCATGCTTGTCCAAGTTGGTCTAAAAGATCTTCAATCCCAGGTATAGGGAACCTATTCCTGATTTTTATTTTTGTCACAAAAGCTTGCACCCTTTCCTAAAGTTTTTACCAAAAGGAAACATTTTGAAACATGGAAATAATCTCCAAGCTATGAGACTTGAATTGTGAGATTAAGTCTTTGGAGAAGGCTGACTTCCTTACTATCAAGGTGCAACTAATTACTCTTTGAGAGTAAAAGGGAGAAGGAATTCATGAAAAAAAATTACCTAATCTAATCTAGAGGGTGTGATACACCAAAATAGTATGTTCAATCTTATATCTGCCTAAGAATGCACAATTAATCAATATAACCTCAAAATATATAGATTCAATCCTTACTTAACTCAATAACTACATGTAGATCATAAACTAAAATAATTCTATAAGGAAGAGACTTCACTTTATATCACTCAAAGGCCAAATAAATTCAAGCATACAATTGAAGAATAAAGACAATACATTAACACAAGGCAAGAAGGTATTAAACAATATATTAATGGAAAAAAGAGATACAACAAAGAATTATATTAACTCAGATGAAAAGGAAATTATAGTAGTAGAGCATAGCATACAATGCTATATAATTAAAGAGAAGATTGACCCTTGGAAGGGTTACAAAA
This sequence comes from Cupressus sempervirens, assembly GCA_028749045.1. Taxonomy (NCBI): domain Eukaryota; kingdom Viridiplantae; phylum Streptophyta; class Pinopsida; order Cupressales; family Cupressaceae; genus Cupressus; species Cupressus sempervirens. The sequence continues at coordinate 712,086,802 of CM053790.1, forward strand.
CTTTCTTTTATAGTTCAAGCATAATTGAGAAACTTCTACTAGAAGCCAAGAAAATCAACCACTACCACCAAGTTTCAAGAAATAAATCAATGTAGATATAGAAGGATTTGATTAGTTGTACATCCATATGCAAAAATCTAATCCCTATGTGCATATTCAACTTTTGATGGGACATAAACAATGGCCACAATTGAAGGATTGGGTAGATGAATAAGCCAGAATAGTAAGAAGATGGAAAAGTCATTCACTAGGCATGGAGAATGCAAAATAGTCATTGCAGATGATCAAAAGAGCAATCAAGTCATTAAAGAACTGTTGGTTATGCATTTTTTAATCATTGCTAGATCAGATATGTTAGCAAGTCAAACAAAATCAATTGTCAATCCTGCATGTGGCCCAATGACATTAAAACATTCTTCCAGGGTGACCGCAAGAAGTTGGGTCACAATTTCGTGGAAGTCAAATTTGTGAAATTGTACTTCTCAGAAACGGGTATCCGATTTTTCTAAAATCGGGTACCCGTTTCTAAAATCAAGCTTCAAGCACCTGAGCCAAAATTCAAAAATTGGGTACTTGATATTTAAAAGTAGATCGTGTGTCCAAGCCGCTCAAATATCAGGCACCCAATTGCTTTTAGAATTGGGTATCTGATTTTTTAAAAATCGGGTACCCGATTTGAAAGACTTTATTAAACCCATTTTTTGGCATTTTTGAAGTCATTTTCATGACTTCAAAAATGGGAGCTCGATTAGAGACGCATATGGGAGCCCAATTTTCAGCCCTACTAACCACCCCCTTGCTACTAGTTTTCAATATACTAGGTATTTTAATATGTTTTGTACTATTTTACTTTATTTTTTTCAATTTTCAATTTTATAGGTATGTTAATTTTTATTTTATTTTTTAATTTTAATATACGTAAAATTGTAAATTTACATTGTTAATGAGTAGATGTTCAAATTTTTTTATCTGTTAATTAAAATATAGTTTCCTGAATGTTTATTTAAAAAATTATTATTTTAGATGTTTTGAAATATATTTAATTTATGTATTTATTACAATGTTGAATGATTAGATTATATGTAAATTCATTGTTTAAACATGTAATTACAAATAAATATAACCTTGACCTAGAACCATATAACCTCGACCTTGTTTAAACTATAACCTCGACCTAAATTCATTGTTTAAACTATAATCCCAACCTAACCATATAGTTATGTACAATAAAATCGTAAACATATATAACTAAGTACTTAATCACATAACACCCCAACAAGGGATCCAAACAAAAAAATTAGTATTTAAAATGATTTTACTTAAATTGTATTGTACTTTGTTTCATGGATTGAAAATGGATGATGTAAACTATTTTATAAATGTATATTCTTTTAGCCTTTCATACCCTATGACATGTACAATGGATGATTATGCATTCCAAATTAATTTTCCAAGTGGCATTTGGAACAAATGTATATATTATTTAAATGGATTGAACTGAAGTAGTTAATATTCTTTCATGTGGAGGTGTTATTTATTTTACTTTTAGTTCTTATAATTATTTAAAAATGAAATGTAAATGTGCTCATTAAGGAATGCAATCTCTTATGTTTTTTATAAATGTAAATTATTGTATGTATGTTATTGCTTGCTTAGTAAAACTTTTGATTAGTTCTTTGGATCCCTTGGCTGGGCGTCATTTAGGATTAACTATAATGTCAATTTGTATTGAATTTAACTCTAATCATAACCCTTACTATCATCTTAACCTTAATCTTAATTTGTTAAAACCTACACCAGGTAATATATAAATAATTAAATAACTTTGCTATCTTACCTTGAGTACTAATTTTATAAATGTCAAACCTTAAAATTGTAACCTTATTTATGATAAACTAAATTATCCTAGAGGAGCATCATATCTACATCTACATGTCATGTACATGTGAACCTAAAAATATTTGTACATATCTAATTACATCATTTATTACATAGGAAGGATTTAAATTTTCATTATATATTATCCATGCATATCATATCAAAAGAATCATATAGAGATATGTCATTTACAACATGTCCATCATAGGTAATCAAGAAGGGTACTTAGGTATGTGTATACATACATACATACATACATACATACATACATACATACATACATACATATATACATATATATATATATTATAAGAAAAGAAAAACACCATATATCAAAGCATCTCATGTACATAAACTAAAAAAATTTACCATGACACATGAAATGAGATCAAATATATATATATATATATATATATATATATATATATATATATATATATATATATATATATATATATATATATATATATATATATATATATATATATATATATATATATATATATATATTATAAGAAAAGAAAAACACCATATATCAAAGCATCTCATGTACATAAACTAAAATAATTTACCTTGACACATGAAATGAGATCAAATAATATTTGTAAGATTCATCACATATACTATCGATGTATAGGGGTGATATAATCAAAATATCAAAAAATGAGTGATATTGAAGCATTATATCTTAATATTTAATAATAAAATAAACTAACCCCTGGATAACCCTAAACCAAATTGAATATATCAAACTAGATTGAAAGGTAACCCTGGCCCTTGACTAATTAATATTATACTTATAAAACAAATTAAATTAAACCATGATCATAAACCTAATTATATATCCCAACTTAACAGTACAAACCTTGAATTTAACCTTGAATCCTTTCCCCAACCATTAACCAAATTGAAACGTTACCCTAAGATTGAACCAAGTTAAATGTTGACCTTAAGACTAAACTAAATCACCCTAAACTAGAACTTAATAATATATTCAACACTTTAAATTAAAATTCAAACCTAACCTTTTTTGAATTAATGTTGGTTTTTAATCTAAAAGCTCTAACTATAATTCTATATCTAAAACCAAATTTAGCACTTTAAAACTTAATTCAATTTATTAACTCTTGTCCTAATTGAAACCTAAGCATGTAAGCCTAATCAAACAATAAACCAAATTGAACCCTATTCCTAAAACTAATTAAACATTGATATCAAGGTCTCAAAATGATACATCATAAAAAATTAGAAGAGACTTGAATGAATCAGGCATCTAATTAAGTAACCCTCCCTCACCATCAAGAGGTGGAGGTGGAACATCAGTGCAAGTAGGAGCCTAGACTACACCCTTGGATGCCTAAGAATATATCTAAAGAAGTGAATAACTTGTCTTTCCACTGGACGCCTAAACCTTTATATCCTAAGTGAGTATTCATCATGTAATATCTAATTAGGAGGGTATTGAAGCACTCTAACACCCCAATCCCTAACTAGATAATTATTTTAGGGTGGACTAATTTCTATTTATCTTGGGTTGGAAGTGCCTAAAAGTTATTTTTTGGAGACTGGAGATTCCCCTATTTGTTTCCTATTTTCCTATATGGGTAGCCTAAATGTTTATTGCCTTTTTAGAATGGAAGGCCACATAAGAAAATATTTCCTTATTCTTTAAAAATAAATACCCACCCCCTAGTTATATATAGTAAGATCTTTTTCCTAATTTTACTATCAATTTTTTTGGATATTAACCCAAGATCATTAACCCTACACAAAAGTGTTTTGTTAATAATATTTATACCTATTGGGGAACTTGATAACCTATTGGAAGACTTTTGATTGGGAAATATTTCCAGGATAGAGTGTAGGCATGCTCAAGTAATTGATTATGAAAATGTCTACAAAAGGGTGGAATAGAGTTTCACTATGATGATTTTGCAAGCCCAAGATTGCATCCAATATTATGTCAAACGGTGTCCTCTCTTATGATTGGTGTGAGGGTTTTAGTAGAGAAATTAATAGGGTTAGATCATAATTTTTAGGACTCTCTAGATCAATTATGAAAGGGTTTCCTCTTGCATCCTCTTTATTTTTTATTGCTATTGACTCATTACATTATCTCCTTAGAGATAACCAGTTGTCTCTGAAAGTTAGAGGATCTACTCTCCAAATAATTAATAAGTATCTAACGTATATTTTTTTGATAATATTTGTATTCTTTTTAAGCTAGAAGAGTGCAACATGAGTCATTTAATGATCAAATTGGACCTCTTTTCTTTGTATCGAGTAATAAGATTTATGTCTCTACATCTATCTTATTGGGGCTAAATATTGAGTCCCCTAACTTGTGTAGTAAATATGGTATTGGATGGATATGTCATAATTAAGTTGTTAGGTACCTAGGGATTCCATTTCTAGTAAACCCTAACATATAAATGAAATGTGTCTTTGTATCAACAAGAAAATCTTTGGAAAACTCAACAACTAGAACTCTAATTATCTCACTTTGGTTGGTAGAATTCAAGTATGTTAAATGATTCTCTCCTCATATTGGGAGTAATTCTCTTCTTCCTACTTATTTTATTTAAGTCATTTTGGTCTTCTATATAAATCTATTAGGAACATTTTTTTGTCACATGGAAAAGGAAATATGAAGAATCGTGCTACCAGGAGTAGTTCACATAAAGAAAGGAGATTAGTAAGTTGGAATGAAAACTTTAAGAAAGTTCAAGGGATTACTCTGGCAATAAAATGGATAGCCAAAGCTTCATAAGGTAATGAATTATGGATTATGATTAGAATTAGGATTATTATATGGTTAGGGATAGGGTTCACATGTATTAGTTCATTACCTGATATGATATACACTTATAGTTTGCATTAAAAAGCAGATAATATTTAGGATTCAAACTACAATCATAAATAATTTTTAATCAAATCATAATTCTATCTCTAAGCTTTCATTCTAATTTTAACCTTAACTCTCATCCTAATGCCATCTATTATATATTCTATAAACAATAGTACCATAATAAATATCCAAAACCTAAATATAATTCTAACTAAAACCATAATCCTAGGTAAGTTCCCTAACATTAAAGGACCATAATCATTATAACAATCTTAAGGTTAGCCATCACAAAAATTGTTAACATAACAAAATTGTAAACCATAACCTTGCCATAATCTTAACTTTGTTTCATCTTGAGATGAACATATAATCCATAATGAGTTCATACAATCCCCCAATGTCAAAAAATAAGTGTACATGAAAGAAAAATTAGCTTGGTGGCTCCTATTTTAAGAAAATAAACCTTGAACTAACCTAGATATGATTTTTTGGAGTATTATTTTATGATTAGACTTAAAAATTTGGTATTTAATGTTTAATTTGACTTGAGTGTTTAACTTTATTTTATAATTGATATGATTTTAATAAAGATATGCACATTTATATAGATCTAGTTGATAAATTATAGATTTAAATTTTATTAAATAGTAATTTTGTCATGTTTTATGTTGTTTAAACATATATGTAGATTATATTTGATGGACCCACTGCCACCCCCTCCCCCTCCCACACCCCCACCTCTGCCCCCTCCATCTCCACCTCCACCACCCATCGCAGATGAGCTCCATGAGACCATGTAGCATAACCTCAATAACCTCATGCATGATATAGAGGCTATCTGACATGAGAGGCACCCCCCTCCCCTCACCTACTATGTCTTGCAGATAGCATACAAGGTGTGATTGACTCCATCCGTCATTTTAATTTAGACATTGATTCATTTAGATCATGAAGGGAAAGCGTGCATGCCTTCTACTCTAATGACTTATAACCTGCATATAAGTAAAGTGAATTTTAAACATTATTTTGTAAACCCTAAGATGGGTGAAGAAATTAATGAGAAGAAGCCTCATATTTCCATTAGGTGGCGTACACATCCATATATAGCACCACATTTTTTGGAGCAGTGGTGGATGGTATTTGATGATCCACCACACACTAACCATGAGGTGCCCATGTACTTCCTTAGGAATTTATGGGCTGAGTTTGAGTTGGGTTTGAAATCCAACTATTTTGATATGAAAGTATTTCATGAGGTTGGTAGAGGGATGCAGGATAGGCCTGGGGCAAAGCTCAGTGATAGAATGTGAAACCGCAAGTGAGCTAAGCCCCTTCTACATCTTCATGTGCCTATTGTGCCTACTCCTCACCATCATTGAGTAGTTTTATCTACTCTTACCTATTTGAGTGCCCTTTTGGGATATTTAGTACATCATTGGATGCATGTGGTACATGCTCCTCCACTTAGACATGTTTGTACTAGTTATGGAGGCATATGCATAGGCCCCCAGAGTGATCTTGATGTAGCACATGATGGCCATTATGCTAAGGGTGCAGATTTTGATGATGATGTATATGTTTCCCATGGTGATGGTAGTGACAAGATAGATGTGTAATCCTTTGTTGACCTCATGCAGCAGGGAGAGCCTTGAGAGAGTCAAGAGCAACAAGTAAAATTTTAATTTTAATATAAATATAAAGTACACATAATTATTTACTTTCTACATACATGTGTAATTTTATTAACCATATTAATTTGTACTTTTGAAATAACAAAGGATGGATGATACTATTCCTCCTAGGAGGTAGTATACTCCTCTGAGACCTACAGACATTGGCATACCTACAGATGTTGGCATCCCTTATACGATATGTACTTTGAATTACACTGTAAAAATGTACATTCAAACTCAAATTTAATAACATGTGCTCATATGTTCTTTTTATCTAATTTTGTATGGATTGTCTGCATCTACACAGATTGATGTTAGTATAGGTCCTACTCCAGTTACCACTGAGGCACAACCTCAAATACATGTGGTATGAACTTTTGACTAAAGACAAATAATTTGTATTATTTTTATGTATGTACATTATTATTAACTTATAATCTGAACAATTTTGAGTCACATGTATATATATTTTATGTGTTTTGATGTTACAAACATGAGCCATATCATACTCATCCATACAGGCCTCGATATAGTCTATTTTTGACTCCATCTTATGATTATCATGATAGCATACCTATAGACAAATCTGTGACATTGGCTACCACTCAAGTATGATATATATACATGTTAAATTTATAGTGTATAAAAAATGTAGTGTACAAATTATGTACTTTGTAATTATTCATGTATATTTAATTTTGACTAAACGTTTATGTATCCATAATTTTAGGACTATGTCACCCTAAGTGTTGCTAAGATCACATGACTTAGCTAGATGGAGGTACCTACATCATCATTTGATGTCAGTATTGTGATTTATGTACATAATTTATAGTTCATTATGCTCTAAAATCAAATTTTAAAAATGTATGTATTGTAAATTATAGGACCTCACCACTGTTGCATTTGGTAGTTTTCATAGTGCACCTCCTCCCATTACTAAGGGACACCCATCTTATGTGGTATTTATTTTATTATGTAGTGAATATTTAATTTATTTGCAAGCTATATTTTGAAACCCATTTCAATTAAGCATGTACATGATGAGACGTGCCTCATGTTACATAGGGTGATCCATCTATCTCACAGGGTGTTTGACAAGATGAGATGAATCATATTACACATGATGATCCATTTGAGTCCTCTTTACATGGAGTAAAGAGGACATTCAATCAAATATATTAGGTCTTGTTGGCACCTATAGATTATGTTTTTATGATGTATATTGTTTATGATGTATACACTTTGTGTTAGGATAGTTAAAACTATATGCTAGACCATGTATTTTTTCACTTCATAGATCATGTTATGATGTATGTTAGACCATGTACTATTTTTTTATGACTTCTGATCATGCTTGTGTATGTAGTATATATTATTATGTTTCATCATGTTTTAGGTATATTCAAACCATTCTCTTTATTCTGACATATTTTATTCATGAACATATGCCACATTTTGTAACTATATATGCAAGATGAACAATAATTTTAACTATCTATAGAGCATTATTGGATAAATATTACATCAAATTTATGCATTGAGATTCATACAAATAAAATTGACCTACTAGATTAAAAAATGTATTGGTAACATACCTAATAATGTATCATACGTGATCTTAATGTGTTGTTTGGTAATGTAAGACTCATTATCACCTAATAAGACCTATTATGTGCTAGTAAACATATGAATACCTACCATAACTTATAACAGACATAATGACCTATTAGGACTCCTATGTCCCCATAAGACACACATGTATGGATAACGTACCTAAAAATGTATCATAAGTGATCTTAATGTGTTGTTTGGTAATGTAAGACTCATTATCATGTAATAAGACCTATTATGTGCTAGCAAACATATGAATACCTATCATAACTTATAACAGATATAATGACCTATTAGGACTCCTATGTCCCCTTAAGACACACATGTATGGATAAAGTACCTAACAATGGACCTATTATGTGGTAGTAAACATATGAATACCTATCATAACCTATAACAGACATAATGACCTATTAGGACTCCTATGTCCCCTTAAGACACACATGTATGGATAACATACCTAACAATGTATCATAAGTGATCTTAATGTGTTGTTTGGTAATGTAAGACTCATTATCACCTAATAATACTTATTATGTGCTAGTAAACATATTAAGACTTATTAAAATGTATAGAAATTATTATGACCTATTAGGACTCCCATGTCCCCTTAAGACACACATGTATGGATAATGTACCTAACAATGTATCATAAGTGATCTTAATGTGTTGTTTGGTAATGTAAGATATAATCAATACAATGAATACAATGAGTAATGATCTAACATATAATCAATACAATGAGTAATGATCTTTAAATTATCATGTACAAGTGACTTGTTTTTAATATTACAATCAATAGTAATTTGAAACTTCAAACAAACATTAATTTAAACATGCTTGAATGTAAAAGTAATGGAACAAAATAGGAGGTCATTACTTAAATTGACAATTAATTTATAATTTATCAAGTGCATACCTTTAACTTTCAAAGAGAATTAAACTCTCATTTTTGAATTAGTTTGTACAACATATTTCACAATATATGTAAGACAATGTCAATGATATATTTATACAAGTGAACTCAAAACATAAAATTGGTTCAACACATCTCTTCAAATGAGGTCTTGTAAAATAAAATTGTAAAATAAAAACACATGTTAATAAACACATAAATTAATATTCAAGGTATCTGAACTATGTAAATATATGTGTAATTTTTATTTATTTACTATGTGAAATTGCACAAGATGTTGATGTTCGATCCACTTTAACGTTTAAATTTGCATAAATTATAATTGGGACCTAAATAAGAGGTATATATAAGTTCTCTAAATTGGTATTGACAACACAAACATACATGTAATTAAATTATATAAGTACATATATATATATATAATACAATAATGAAAAAACTTACATGTGTTTGATTTAAATGTAGTCATCCCACTATACCATCTACATCCTCTCTCTTTTGCAATGCATCTATGATTGTCTTCTACTCGTCCATTGAAATTGTCCATAATACCTTATTGGTGGGTCTCCCTTTGTATCTTTCTAATTTGATATTTTTTGCCTCAACCAAATGAGAATAGTGTAAAATTTTCTTTCTGGTTTAGTAGTCTTCAAATGCTAGCAAATCATTTCTTCTTGTTAGGTATCTATGTAGCCAGGTGCCAGCTACAACGACAAACCCAATTGGATATTCAAAACCATCATCATCTACTTGATGACATGTCAATTTTTTCTTAGATTCCACACATCTAGCTAGCCAATACTCAGTCTGTTCATCGTTATCACTAGGTGCAATAACAACATAAACATGTCCTGCAAGATAAGATAAAGTACAAAAACACTTTAACCACATGAGTGTACATATGCAGATTATATAAATTGAAGCATGAGATCACAAAAATCTCTAATTAAATTGTGCATACTAGGTTCTATGAGGTTTGAAATACGATCATAGTCTTTTGATGCAAAAGTAACATTCTGGCTTTCATTTACTATATCATCTTCAAAATGTGTGTCAGTAGGTGCTAATGATCTTTGTTGCCAATCTTCAACCCATTCTATATTCTCACATTCTTCCCATTCACCTATAAGACAAAATTGACAAAAACAAGCAAGCTCCCTAGTCCATATAGTCCAAGTGTTAGAATTTGAACTCATAAATGAATGCCATTTAGCTGACCCACTAATTGTATCACAGTCATATCTTGAAGGGATATTATTTTATTCAACTAGGTAGAAGAAATGTTTGATTGTAGAGTTCTCACTTGATGCCGTGTATAAATATTTGTTACACCATTTGACAATCTCATGTGCATTTTTGAATTTAGCTTTTTCCTCAAATTTTAATTGCTCTATACTAAGGGCTCTCTTCATGCATGTACTGACACCATCATGTTCTCCTTTATCATGTCCTACCTCAAAAAAAACTCCACACATGTTGGATGTTAGTTTTCCTATGCATCCTACTCAACCAATAGAACATTCTAGCATTCTTGAATTGTCCTGTACAATTATTTGACCATATCCAATGTTGTGTCATTTAAATTTGTCTCTCTTTTAAATTATCATAAAAGACCTTGAAACAATATTGGACAAACTCAGATGAATGGAGTTTATTATCACTTAAATAAAAATGGTACTCTCTCAATATTTTTTGATCCTTCTCTATACTATAAGGTGCATGCCTATAAACTATATGAACATAAATTGTTACTTGCACTGAATTGTAATATTGTGGTTGTACATCTTCTTTTAGTGAAAATGTGTGGTTCTCTACAAAGTCAACAACTAAAAGTATAGTACCAATTGGAAACATAATCTTACATATGCGAAATTGTCCATCAAGCCATCTAGAATATTGATAGTTTTTAACATATTTTGGTATGATCACACTCTTAAACTTATCCATAAATGCATGACGACTAACTTTATCTGTAACTAGATCACACCTTCTTCCAATCTTCCCATCCTTTAATGGATATTCAATAGTTTTGAATCTTTTTACCTCAAGTAATTGTTATCCAAAAGTATTCAAAGCATTTTCATGAAAACATTCATCTAACAAAGAAAGATTGCCGCAGATATCATATGTACCAGAGAGACATGCATTGAAAAGGAAGTATTGATCATTAGATGGCTTACAAAAAAAACTTGATATGAAATCTTTTATAGTTTGAGGTGGTATTTTTATACCACATTCCTACAACATTTCTTTACTATGCATGGTACCACATATAATTGAAATACATCATAATGGTAATGAAATTGAATATGAGTTTTACAACAACTTGTGATTCTTTCCTTGTTAATCCTTACATACCATGGTTTACACTTTTCAAAAGATCTTTGACTAATTGTAATATTGAATACCTTACCATCTACAGATTTTTTAAAAAATTTAGTTTGAGTCATGTCCAAAAGGTGTTTAGGATGTGGATCACATATTTTTAAGCCAATTCTCAATTTAAGAACATCTCTTGAATTAGGTGATACTATTGTATTATCATTCCAAAAATTTTCAATCAAACTTATGACTTCACTAGTAAGTTTCATATCACATCTCGGGAGTCTAGCACTAGAAGTTCATGAAATATTTTCTGGATCACATTCAAATTCAACCCTTCTCTTTACAACTCTTTCTAAAGTCTTACAATTCACATTAAGATATCCACTTATGTTGCTAATCAATCTTTTGTTAGATGTTGATTTGTTAACTAAAGCTGTTGTTATTGCTTGTCATGCTGCATTCTTATCTTTAGACCAACTTCTCTTTCCGATAACATCAAAGGCACTATCAACAGTGGATACAACTTCTTTTAAAGACTCATTTTTATTCTTGGGTTTTGCATACATTCCCAGCCTTCTCATTACTTTTCGCCTTTTAGACATTTTAATTAGTTGCAACATTAACTAAAATTGAAACCCAAATTTCTTATTATAAAAAAAATGCCAATACAATCTATTAGCATCTATTGTAATTTGTCTCCATGAAACCAATCCCTCTAGATTATCCAACACATAATTAGGAATATGAAAATTATGTTCAAACACTTTACTATCATTCTAACATGTTTGTTTAGTAGTTGGTGTTTCTATGTCTACATTCATGCAATTTTTATTTTTAGACACTTTACTATTTTCATTGTTATTTGGGATTTGAATACCATTTTCAAATTTTCTTGGTATTTCTTTCAGGGCATGCATTTCAATTGGAGTTTTTTGTGCATGATTTTTTGACAATTGCTTCTCATGAAGAAAATCTAAATCATTTAAATCGTAACTTGCTTCTAAAAAATCACCAATTTCATCATGAGAGAAAATTCAATGGTTTGGAGACACACCTGTATTGAATGCATGGTTAGAATGTGCACCTGAATTTTCTTGTATTGGGTTCTCTTCTTTGACCTCTTCATCCATTGTGGTATCCTCAATGTCTTTCTCCTTTGATACATTGTTCAAGTCTCTAATTCTCTGTCTTCTCTCTCATTGACATATGCTTCATTCTCTTTATTTGCTGCAATCTCCTCATCCATCAAAACTTTTTCTTTCTTCTTTCTTCGTTGTTTTGATCCCATGTTTGCACCAATTTTGAATTTGAATCAGTAGCTTGAAAATTGTATAAGAGGACAAGAAAACAGAATAAGCATGATAGAATTTGCTGTTGCAGATCAAAAGTATCATTCAATCATTTCAATCATTGAAACTTAGTTTGTGGGGAAGCTTTTGCGGCCCAATGGGTACATTAGAAATTTTGGGTGATGCGACGCGCTCCCCTACCCACAGGTGGTTAATTATGTGGTGTTCCATGTTCACTAATAGTCATGGCTTTTGGTGCAATGGCAAATGGGCCCTACAATTTGTATTAGAGCCTGGTTTTGGCTTGGTCATGTGTTCAAATCTCCCCGGTGCCTTCCCGACCCGCACAAGCACTTGGTATGCGCATCAAGGGGGAGATTGTTGGGTGATGCGACGTGCTCCCCTACCCACAGATGGTTAATTATGTGGTGTTCCATGTTCACTAACAGTCATGGCTTTTGGTGCAACGGTAAATGGACCCTACAAGAAATGGGTACCCAATTGCTTAAAAATTGGGTACCTGATTCTTTAAAAATTAGGTACCCGATTTTAAAAAGAATTGGGTACCCAATTTTTAAATAATGGGGTACAATGGTTGAAAGCGATCAGACACCTGATTTTTGAATTACAAATTGGGTGCCCAATTCTTGAGACATGAGCGGGAATTTGGTATGGCACCTGACTTTGCATGGGGTTTTGCCTTGGGGAAAGGCATGGCATAGGCTTGGCCCCACCAAGCCATTCCTTTATGATCTATTTTTTTTCTAAGGCATTTAATTGACAATTTCTGGTATTGTCATAATTTTTTTATAGTCATCCCCATTGAATTTTTTGATGAAACAAAAACCCATTATAGGTCTTAATGTTCTAATTCCAAAAATGTAAATTTTATAGTGTTATTAGTTTATTTTCTATTTTTCCATTATTTATTAATCAAAACTATCTCCTAAACATTAAAAAGTGACATTCACTAAAACTTTAATAACTTTTTTATTTTATAGTTTTTCTTAAATTAATTTATATGTCATCAATCTACATACAATTCTTTTGACTTTGATTTTTTCTTTTTTGAAAAAAGTGATATTTTGATCAAATTATGTGGTCCATACACGAGAGGTTTTAAAATTTACCTTTATAGCCAATTGATAATTAATAATAAAAAACTTATTCAATAAAAAATTAAGGAAAAATATTGTCATCAATCTTAGGTGTATTAGGTAGCTCTAAAAGGATTTGTGAAAATTTATTTGTTTGTGTCAAATTATGGTCTCCGTACACAAGCGTGGTATGGTCTTGAAACAAGCATTTTGAAAAAGTGGTTTTTAAAGATCCATACCAAAAAAAATCTATCATATGTGTACAGAAATAAATTATATATTCAAAACTAGATTTCAAACACTAAAAATTTTAATTCTGGAGTTTTTTTATATTTAGTCTCTAAATACCTCATATTTTGACATCAATTGACAAAAAATTTCAAAAATAGGAAAAACACTTCCACTTTTTGGCCAAAAGTGAGACCCAACTTCTTGCACTGACCCTCCACCTTACCACAATATTCAAAATTATGTTGACTTGTGCCTTTGCCTTGTTTGTAGCTTCACCACCTTTATTTATTTTAGTTGTTAACTCTATGAAACTGTAAACAACCTAATAAAATAACAATTTATTTTTATTTCATAGCTTAACATTATCTCATTTCCTTAACTATTGTGACCTTGCAAAAATGTGAAACTGGCATTTCACAACATTGCCACAATTTAGGGTTAACAACTTTCTAACCACATGACTGAGTGCCTACAAGATTTTCCCTCTTATATGATTTTAGTCATGAAGTCACTACATCTTACTAACATTTGAACTTAACATTTACAACCATGTAAATGCCCTTAATTCATGAAGTCATGGCTTCACACACCTTTATGCATTTTAGGTCTTTGCCTCCATGACCATGCAACCACTTCTTTGCTTATAATATATTCAAGACTTCATAGGGTTGTGGGTTGTCTTAGCTGATAAAAAATTTACTTTGTGACTGCAAGAGTGAAGGGTCTCACATGATCTATTAACTTGGTTACTAGTTTGCAGTGTAATATCCAACTAGCATTAAATGTCTATGACTGTGTGAAATTGTTAACCTAACTACCATTTCTTAGTCACCACCTTGACTTAGGGTAAACTAAAACTCATTAAAACTATGCAAACAAGAGATTTTTCCACTTCTTAGCCTTAATCCTAGTCAACCCTTGACTCAGCATGACCCTACAGTGAAGCCAACTGTGAGACCTCGCCCCGACCCTTCGTAGCCTTAGTTGTTACTTTATCATTTTGATACTCATGACTCGAGTTGTCGAGACATTATCAGATACTTGAACATATCATATTATTTCCTATTGTGTGGTGTTATTTTCAAATATTTAATGATCATCATTTAAGGTTTTAGGTATATGTATGTTGATGAATTAAGTAAAATGTAGGATTAACACATTGATTTTGGAATCTTTATGATGAAGGATATAAGTAGGATGCAAGAAACCCTGATTGATGTATGTTTCAATTTATGTGAATTTTTGATACGTATATATGTACATGTGATTTTTGGGACTACTGATGTGTGCAATGATTGTGCAGATATTTTTAGCCGAGGAAACTGATGGAGGAATAGAACTGATCTCTATGTGTTAATTTTGAAAACCTTGTTGTTCGTAATTCAAGTATTTTAACTGTGAGATATATGTATGTATCCTTATGTGATCAGTAAATGTTAATGTTTGTGACTGTGTTCTTGTGGTGTCGCTTGACACTCGTGAATTGTTTATGTTCTTCAATGTGCTGATTAGGGTTACCTGTGTAACCTTTGGACCTAGGTCAGATTTAGTTAGTGTCAGTTTTCTAATTTGGTTCTTAATCAAATTTAGTCACCCTTAATTCGAATTAGTGCTTAATCTGCATTTCTTGAGTTGTTAGTTGTTCCTAATTATTTCTAGCTTTTTTTTGGCTCTAAACCTATTCCTAAGGCCTTAAAACATGAAATTTTTATACCCAAGGGGTATGGGTATGGGTAAGGGGTCTTTTCCAACCCCTAAGCCCCTTTTGTTGACTTTTGAGGCCACTCAAAAAGTCTCTTTTTGCCTTTGTGCGAAAATTTTCATGTGGTTATCATGAGTTTTCTTACCCCACCTCCTCTTAGTGTTTAACCATAGTGTGGGTTGAGTTAGGAGTTTCTAGAATTGTAAGTGGGTGGGAGAAGTTATTGATCCTTTTGGGTTGTTGAGTTTGAGGCTTATTTAGAGGCCTTTCTTGGACTAGTGGAGGTTGTTACCCAATTTCTACATTTAGAGAGGAGTTCTTGAAGATTGAAGCAAGGAAAGGGAAGCTCTACTCCAACTTATTCATTTGCCATTACCTCTTTGTGAAGGTAGGAATTGTCATCTCCCTTGTTTAGATTTCATTCTTGTTTCATGCTTATGCTACCTTGTTGTTGTTTGAATGTTTGTATGTTTGTGGGTATGTTGGGAAGATTTAAAAACCATGTTATTTTGGATGATTTCTTTTCATGTTTATGTTTGAAATTTTGAGATTTTCTTGAATGGGTGTTTTGGTATTACTCACCCTTGGATAGGGCAGAAGTGACCAATTTTGGGAAAGGTCTATTTATTTGGACTCCAACCAGTGTAGAGTCTCTTCTCAAGATGAGAAGAGGGAGAAAGGGTAGGGTGTTATGGGCCCCTACCTGTTAGCACAAACCTTGTATGGTTATGGTATGTTGAAATGGAATAATGGAAGTTCTTGGTTTATAGCCCCAATTGGGCATCTGTTTGGTGTTGTGCTTGACTTCTCCTAGTTGGAAGAATCCACCTTTCCCTAGTGTTGATTCATTGTGAATCATATAGTGATAACCATGTGTGAATATGCATGCTATATTTGTTCTTGGTCATGCTTGTTGTCACCTGATCAAAATTCTATTCCATCCATGGTTCTTGAAATGTGTTTTAGAAATCGTTATGAATTCCTTGATGAAGGTCATGAAGAAAATTCAAGTAAATTGTTGAAATTTGGGATTGATATCCTATGTAATTGTATTTCAAACTTTGTTGTAATGGCGACAAAGTTGGGTTTTCTTCCTGGTTCTTTCTCGGCTGAGCCCTTGAATCAGGTTTGCCAATAAAAATTGGTGTTTGAATATAATTTCTTGTCATGTGATTAATTATAATTTTAAATTAGATGGATGCATATCGGAAATAAGATGTTAAGATGATGGTTTAATTAAGAAATTTTTTTAAGTTTCCTTATATGTTAAATGTGAAAATTATGTTGAGAAAAGAAAATGATTAGAGTTGATGATCCAATTTAAGTTGTTTGAGATATCAATGAATCTTGTATGAATGTGTCACAAGGATTAAATCTATGTTTAAATCCATAAAAAATAATAATAATAAGAAAATCATATTATGAATGTAGAGTAAGCTTTCATGATTATCAAATCAACCATTCTTGTATTATTGAATAAAACAAATGAATCATATCCTTGGTATATTTTGTTGCATCAATCCTTTTGACTTGCTTTTCAAAAAAATTTCCCCCCCTTGGTTATTAAATCAACTGAAAATTATTTACTTAGAAAAATATAAGACAAAAAAAAAGTGTGACAAGAGAGCAAAAACTCTCTAGATTTTGCATGGGGAGCAATTTAAATGCTCCCCCTTGAGATAGAGAATCTAATAGATTCTCTTATTATCTTCTTTCTTTTTGAATATGGTTTGTTTTAAATTAAAAATAATAATGGAATAAACAAAGAAATTTTTAAAAAAAGAGAGAAGAAAATTCCAATATAACAAATATCCTAACTTACCTAGGAAACTTTATGTCATCAATGCCTAGCATCCCCCTTGGGCGTCAGTTTGAGTTTTGGTAAAAAAAGGGGGTTTTAATTTATTAAAGTCTTCTATCATCATGGAAGATGACATCACCTGCATTTATTCCATCCCATCTTTTCTCTTCCACTGGGCACTCTCTTGAAAGAATGAAATATAGGTGGTTTGAAAACAAAGTTTGAAAGAAAATTTTATTGCTTTCTTCCCCTCCCATCCACCTTGGTCGCATGTTCTGGGGGAGCTTGCCAATGTCATTTCTTGGGCAGAGCGCTGTCCCAAGTGCAGTGCTTGGGAAGCGCTCCTGCCCTTTGGAGTTTTGACATGGAGTTTAGGGGGGAATAGGGGTAGGTTAGATGGTTAGGATATATTTTAATTTAGTATTAGTTTGTTAAGTTTTTTTTTTTTTATTGTTTGTTAAAATTTTTAATTAGTTAGTTTAAAATGTTATTAATTTTTGTTAGTATAGTATTGTTAAAAAGATTAGTTTATTTTAGAAATTAGTTTAATGCATCTATGTTATAAGTTAGTTAATAGGTTAGTTGTAAATGTATTTCAAGTTATTAGTATAATTTGTAGATTTATAATTTAATATGTAGTTAAGTTTCATAGATTTAGTTGATATTTAAATTAGTATTATTAGTTAGAAAATGTTTTATTTAAGTTATTTGAATTTTCATATTTATTTTTAAAAAAAGTTTTATTTTAAAAATTTGTTTAGATGGGTTACTTTTATTAAGTATTAAATTTAGTTTTTTTTTTTTTTAATAATTTAAGATTAATAGTATTTATAGTATTCGTTAAGTTATGGGTTATTATAAGAAATCAATTAGTGTTATTTTAAAAATATAGATGGAAGTTAGTTTGTTTTTTGATTCTTTCAATTTTAGATTTAGTTAGTTAGTTTTAAGTTAAATTAATTACTTGTGAGTTAATTAAATATATGACTAGTTAAGATTCACAATTATAACATTTAATTTTATTATTGATATTAGTGTCTTAGTATGTTCTAAATTAAAATTCATGCATGCAATCTTAGTATAAATTAGATAATGATAAAATAGTTGGTAGATGTATTATTAAGTCTAGCAAGTGATTAGTTGATAAATATTAATTTATAAAGTACGTTCTTTTATTGATTTAATATCAAAAGATTTAGATTAGAAGTTTGCGAGAAATGTTAATATTGATTGTTTAAACTTTTATCACAATTATGTAAATTGAGTTTTGATGACTATTATTTATAATTAAATGTATGATTGATTTACTAAGAAAATTAAGATTAACATTTTATTGGGTTATAATGGTTATGTTATTTGATTATCGATTTGACTAATATAAAAGAGAATGAAATAGATTTAATTAAATGGAACATCGTTGTTGATTTGTGTTTTTTTATTTAACTATATTGAATTACTTTATTTTAGTTTTGATTTGAAACATGTTTTGCATATTAGGTTTAAGTATGATAGATTAATAGAAAGGTTAAAAAGGGTAGAGATTGTTAGATATTAGTGTTTATGCTTCTTTATTATCTTGTTTAAATTGTTAATTCATGTGTTAAGTTTTAGTTGTAATTTTAATTATAGATTAGTTTTAATTTATTGGTAACTTAATTAATATTTAGAGTATCTTTAATTATTAACTTTTCTTTAAAAAAAAATTTGTCATGTGTTTTTCCCTCGAGATTTGGGCATGACACCAACATCAAGCCATGATTGCTCAATCACAATTTATCATTAATGTACATGGCTTAAACCTAAAAATGAGTGATAAAGGGAATTAGTGTGTTGCTGCCTTGAACTTGAGTTAAGTCTAACCACCTACAACCTTGCAATCCACATGAATTCAGACTATAATGGATTGATCACAAGGTCTCAGAATGAAACCATATGGAAACATATTATGTTGTGGAGATACACTGATTGAAAATTTAACTATTTTGCATCTTTGTGGCTTACCTAAGTGTTAAGTGCTAACAACTTGTTACTGGGTGATGAAGGATAATCACATGGTCACAACTTGGATGGTTTATAAGATATAATCATGAAAATAATGAAAGATGAGGTTAGACTTAGGGATATAAAGGATCAAGGCATTATGTATCCATTAAGCTTATGTGGCAATTCAAATTGAAATAGTCAATTGACTGTTAGACATGTTTTCCATTTTGAAGTTAAAATTTTGGTGGGGGGAAAAAATGGCTAACAATTATTTTGTTGATTTCCCTAGAGTTAGTGAAGAGACTCTATTTTCTATCCTTTTTAGGGGCCAAAACACTAGGGACTGCACAAGGTTTGAGACTCTTTTGAATGAGTTTTTTTTCCAACATATCATTGATTTGTCTAGATACCTCTATATTTTGACTAGGGGTAAATTAATATGCAACCTTTTTGGGAAGAGAAGCAACTAGTATGAAGCTAATCTAGTGTGATATGTATCTCAATGGTGGGAGTTCATCTGGGGTATCTCTTATAAAAGTTCCTTTGTACTTCTGTAGTAGATCTTTTACTTCATTAAGGACTTCTTGGTTGATTACTTTCACCTTAGGTTTGAGGACTAGGGCATACCCTATTGGAGAGTCTTTGATGGTAGTTAACATTTCTTGTTCACCTACCATAATAACTAACTATTCTTTGGGTTTCTCTTGGTAAGGGTCAAGGTTGGGAAAAAGATTATATTTATTTCCATCTTTAGTGATTTGGTATTTGTTAGTGACACCATCATGTTTGGCCTTAAGGTCATACTACCATGGAAAACCAAGTAAAAGGTGAAAAAGTCCACATTTACAATGTCACAAAGAACTCTAACCTTATAATATTTTAGTTGAAAATCTACCCAAACCAATTCATTCATTAGTGTTTTTTCCCCTTTGGTTAGCCAAGATACATGAGAGGGATTAGGTTGGGGGTATTCGTTCTAGATTCAACTTATCTACCATTTCTTTAGAAACAAGATTTTTAGTAGAACGAAAATCAATAACTACCTTAAATACCTTTCCATGACTTTTGCAATTGGTCCTGAAGAGATTTTTCCTTTGTGGAGGTTACACTAGCATAGGTGCTTAGATCGATGTCCTCTTCATCATGAGAGTAGCCACTTCTTCACCAATACAATCTCTGACACTTTCATCATCATCATATTCTTGAACAAGGTTAGTTCTTCTTTCTCCTTGGTTGCTCTACTTCTCAGGATATTTGTTTGTATAGTGACCCATGTAGTTACAATTGTAGCATTTGATCTGCCCATTGTTTCTTCCACCATTTTTGCTTTTTCCATTTCATCTCCTTCCTCTATATCCACCTCTTTAACAGCTCTCATCTTGGGTATTCTCCTTGTAAAAATTTCCTTGAGGGCTATTTCCTTGTGTTCCTCTACCCGCAAAGTTTCCTTTTCCTTTGTCATTCTTTCCCTAATTTCTACCACTTTGTTCATTCCTTCTCTTGAACTTTTCCTCAACCTAGCGTGCCAATTGATAGCTCTAGTTTACAATGGTAGGGCTTATCAAACTTAATTCATCTTGGATGGAAAGCTTTAGTCCTTGCATGTACCTTTAAAGTTTCACAATTTTAGGCTCAGAAAGTTTGGATTTCATCACCAACTTTTGAAATTATTTAGTATAGGTAGGGGTGTCCATCTCTTTCTACCTAAAACTCATTCTTTTCTTATGATTTTGAAATTCATAATCCTCAGGGGCATAGGTCTCTCTAAGTAGTGCCAACATCTTCTTCCATGTGGTGAATGGATTCTTTTCATTCTTCACCCTATCATATTGAGTGAAGTTCCACCATGTGAGTGGAGAGCTCTTGAGTCTAGACTTGGCAATCTTCACCCTTTGGTTCTCAGGGATGTCTTCATAATCAAAGGAATTGGTTATGACATCTACCTAATCCATTGCAGCCTTTGGGTCTATCTTCCCATTGTATGTGGACAAGTCAATCTTAGCATCCATGGTTCTCCTCTCCATAGATTTTGGAGTCCTCACAAGAAGCCTCTGGTCAAGAAGACATTCTTCTTCCTCTTGCTCCAAGGGGTTCTGCATCACTCTCTTGTCTAACTTTTTCAAAGTTTTCAGTTCTTCTATTACAAAGCTCTTCCTTAAGCTTGTCCATCTCTTGCCTCATCAATTTCATCTCTTTGTCTCTTTTTTGATCTTGCCTTATCTTCTATTCTCTCAAGTATTTCATAATATGTGCATTGGTCATCCTTGAAGATAACCCTCCTTAATCTTCTCCTTCCATGGTGTTTTCAAATTTCTTACCTTAAGGGATATTAGGTTGCTCTGATACCACTTGATACATATCTCTCCCTTAAATAGGAAAATATGGTGTGGTGTGGTCTTATATTGCTTCAAGTGTCCCAAAATGGAGTCAAGAGAGGGCTTTAAACCTTTGAAACAAAGTTACTTGAAATCATAGCCTAGGAACCCAAAAGAGCACAACTAAGTGTTCATCACTAAACCTCCAAGACTAGGTTTATGATTAAAATGGGAACCTATGAGTTTCTAGGGGAGTGGAAAGGTTGCAAAATACTAATCCAACTCAAATTGGTGGGTTTGATCTACATATCTTGTTTCCAAGGACCATAGATGGCAAAATTGCCTTTTAGGCCTAATTGCTAAGTTTTGTGAAGGAAACACAAAATTTATGATTGGCCAAGAAGACACCAACTAGGAAACATGTAGGGATCTACTCAATATAATTTTCCAACCTCATATTGGTTTCATCCATCCCCCAATTGGCTGAAACACTTCAACACCTACTGTACTACACCAAACACATGGAGATGTTTGGCCTAGGACTTGCTAGAAAAAGTGATTGCCTTGCTTTCCATCTCCCATGTTTGAGGGACCATATTTTATATCTTACTAACTTTAATTTTACCAAGTGGTATAAGGTTTCCATGATGGGAATGCAATTTTGGATATTATTTCTAAAACTAGACACCAAAAGGAGGGTTTTGCTGCACTTAAGAATGAAGTTTAGATAACTTTAGTTGCAGAGGGCTTCAACCCCTCAAACTAATTGCATTCTTCTACTAAGATTTTTAGCATTTCTATTTAATCCTTTATTCACATGCACCAATCTATACTAGCCCATACACTATGAAAATTTAGTGTGTTACAAGAAAGACAAGATCTTTTATTGATTTGAAATGTAAAACTACATATCCTATGTGTGTGTCTCTATCTTCCACCCACCTAAAAGGGCTATTTGAAGACATTTCCCAACTAATCCAACCTATTTTCAAAGGTTATGACCATTGGGAGTGATTAGGTGAAAGTTTTTTAAATGTAACCAAAAATTTTTAGTCATGCTAAGTAGTTAGTATTGGCTGAGCCTGCTCAATCATTGAAGAAAGTTCCCCCACATGTGCTGAGTATTTCTGTGTTAACCAAGTTTGAGGATAGTATCAACCAAGTTAGTTAACAAAATAAAATCAACATAAAATCTATGCTTGTAATTCTAAAGCTTTGTTGAGCTCCTAGACCATGTTGAGCTCCCAGACCATGTCAAGTTGGGTCAGTTAACAAAGGATTTTGAGTGTTAGCCAATTACATAGTTTTAGAAACTTAATAACACACCTATCTTATGATAGGACTACTATTTTCCTAATGACCATAGTAAAAAACCCATGGTTTATAAAACACCAATGATGACTAGGCCTTATAAGTAGGCTTGATTTACTAGATAAATATTTTTACCTATTACATTTGTCTCTTAAGCACAAATAGCTATGAGTAGAACTCATGTAGATTTAAAATTATAGATGCTATAGAGAATAGATGGTTAGGTTCTCCTGCACCACCTTCCTTACCTAGATCCATTGTAGTGTTACACCAATGGATGATGGGTTTTGCATCTATCAATGTTGCTCGATCTTTGTACTTTAATTCTTTACAAGCTAAGGCTATTTTGATGCATGCATCTATAACATCATGCTCTCACTTTCCATGACCAACCTCTATGAAATTCCACATATATTAAATTCTAGACAACTTGTGCATCCTTCTCAACTAATAGAACATCTGTTCATTCTTGAATTGAGATACACAATTGTCTGACTAAATAATGTGTTAGCAATATGGTATGCCCCTATTAGCCAAATCTACATAAAATAGTTGAAAACAACCATCTAGGAAATGTGTAGATTGTGATAGATCATCACTAATGTAAAAATGACACTCCCTCAAGATCTTCTTGTCATCTTCTATAATTGTAGGTGTATGCATAAATATGATGTGAACAACTATGGAAACATATGGAGAAGTAGAACATTTTTCTTGCACCTTATTTTGTGGTTTTATTTTGTAGTTATTTGTACAATCTACAACCAAAACAATGGTATCCAGTTGAAAAGTATCCATATGTAACTTGAATTGCAAATCCAACCATTGAGCTCTATGTGTATGCCTTGCATACTCATAAATAATCTTTTCATGAAAATTTTTCATGAACTCATACACTGGAATCTTTTCAATGCCTAAATAAAATATTTTACCCTATTTCCCATCTTTTAGAGCATATGTCATTGTCTTAATTTTTTTTGTAATCTACTATTTCATTTCCAATTGTATGTGTACTATCCATATGTTCAAAAGTTGATAAAAGCTACAAATAACCACAAAAAAGCATGTACCATTGAAGCATGACATCTTGTAAAATAGTTGACTATCCCCTATTTCACATAAAATATTGGATATGAATTCCCTTGAAGATCTAGGTGGTTCATTCATGTTGGAATCTTGTAAAACAAACACAGAATGCAAAACACACATATATGTCTAAAAACATCAATATGGTTAGAAAATTCAATATGTATCCTAAAACAACAAGTTGTGTGTGTGTTATTTATCTTTAAATAAAATGGTTTATCCATCTCAAAAAATATTTAACTTATTTGAATTTGAGAATACATACCAATAAATTATACAAAAAATTGTGTCCAAGTTGAGTCCAAAAAATGTTTTGCATGTGGATGATGATTTCAGCTACCAATCCTCCTTCTTACAACATCTCTTTGATTAGGAGAAACACACGTGCTATTTATCCAAAATTCTTCAATCAATGATTTAAAAGCTTTACTAACTTCTTTATCCTTTCATGGTAATTTACCGCTAAATTTCCTAACTCATTTTTTGTTGGATCTTCCACTCTCTCACACCTTAACATGGCTCTTGTTAGAGTACCTCTAGTGATTTTCAATATTTTTCTATCTTTCTCATGAGTTAACCATTCTTCATTTGAGTAATTACTATTCTCAATGTAAGTATGTGTCTTGTGATATTACTATCTTTGGTGCATTATTTAGAACCCACTTTGTCACATGCAATCATTAGATTCTTTACAATATTTTCATCATTTGAATCATCCATCATTCTTAACCCAAGAATCTTCATGATGAGCCTAAATTTTAAATTCCTCATCATTTGAATAAATAATTGGCATTGACTTGTCATATTTAATTCTTCAAAGAATAATCTCCACATATGATTAAATTTTCGTTAACAAGTATGCTTGCTAATATTCTTAGACATTGATTTCAAAATGTTAGTATCAATATCAATTAAATATTTTGGTCTTCTAAAACAAATTCTAGAAGTTGTTTTAATCTCTTCCATTCCCTCAACACTTTGAACATCAACATAAGGTTGAGTAATTTTCCTACCTTGAACTAAAGATGATGTGCCTTGGAAATAAGATGCAAAAGATGGAATATCACCTACCTGATATGTTGATGTTATTCTTTCAACATGAAATGATGGAGTGTGTACATTGTCAGATGTAGAAATTAGTGTCTCTTTGACATGAGATGATGATATGACTCCAACATTGGAAGATGGTGTAACTTCACAATTCAATTATCTTCTTGAGTTTAAGAGTCTCATTTGTTCTCTTTTTCTTTGACTTTCCTCCTCTTTGTTTCTTTGTATTGGTGGTTCCTGCTCCTCTTTGAATTTGACAATTCTTTAAATTATTGCATTGCAATTTTATTTGTTCATGTAGTAGTTTTATTTTGCCTCTTTTAATTTCCAAACCCCCCCCTCTCTCTCTTTCTCTTCCGTTGTTTGAGTTTTTGGTTTCTTCCTTGGCATTATGATGATTTCTATATGTCAAATTATTCAAACATCTTAACTACTTATAATTTTTAAATAAAAAATCATTCAAATACATATACAAATTACAATTATTTCTATGAATACACAGTATATATTAAACAAATTGTAAAATTAGAATGAATTATTCATACATAAAAATTTCTAACCATTTCCAAATAATAATTCATTCAAACATACAAATTTCAATGAATTAACTAAATATTAAACAACTTGTCAAATTATAATGAAATTTGTCTCTATAGTAAGAAAGAATATTTGAAAAGGACTGTACTAAACTTTTCTATATAAATAATGATTAAAAAGCCATCAAATAGTGTATCCAATGATTGAATTTAGTGTTTGCTAGCTTCCAATAGCATAAAACTCATATTTTATGTTGGAACAACAAAAAAAACAATAGACAAAAAAGAGAATATGGGTAAGTAGGTACCCAAACTTTCCTTGTAACCTTTTTTTTTTATGTTATCATATAGTCTGTACACACTATAAAATGCCCACACACTATAGTGTGTATGCACTATGTGAAAATATCTCTCTGCCCCATCTCTATCTCTCTCTCTCTCTCTCTCTCTCTCTCTCTCTCTCTCTCTCTCTCTCTCTCTCTCTCTCTCTCCTTCCTCCCCCCCTCTTTCTCCTATCTCCATCTCTCTCTCTCTCTCTCTCTCTCTCACACACACACACACACACACACACACACAAAAACACACACACACACACACACACACACACCCTATCCCACCTTCTCTCAACATATCCCTCCCTTCCCCCCCTCTCTCCCCCCTCTCCCATCCCCTACTCTATGTATCTCTCTCCTCTCTTTCTCTATGTCTCTATGTCTATTTATCTCTCTATCCTCCTCCGTATCCCACCCTCTCTCACCCTATCTATCTCTCTCCCTCCCACCCTTCCTCCTCTCTCCCCCTCCCTCTCTCTCTACCTATCCCACCCCATCCCATCCCCTACTCTCTCCCCCCCTATCCTACCCCCCCCTCTCTCTCTCTCTCTCTCTCTCTCTCTCTCTCTCTCCCATCCCCTAGTCTCTTTCACACCCTCTCACATCCCCTACACACACACACACACTCTGTCTCTCTCTCTCTCTCTCTCTCTCTCTCCCCCCTCCCTCCTTCCCTCCCCTACTCTCCCATCCCCTACTCTCTCTTTCTCCCTATTCCATCCTCTCCCTTCCCCCCTCTCCCTTTGTCTCTACCTCTATCTCTCTCTCCCCCTCTCCCCCACCCCCTACTCTCTCCCTCTCTCTCCCCCTCTCCCCCACCCCTACTCTCTCCCTCTCTCTCCCCCTCTCTCTCTCACCCCCTACTCTCTCTCCCTCTCTCCCCTCTCTCACCCTATCCCACACACACTCTCTCTCTCCCACCCCTAACTCTCTCTCCTTCTCTCTCCCCCCTTCTCTCTCACCTTATCCCACCCTCTCTCATCCCCTACTCTTTCTCTCCCATACTTTCCCATCCTCTACTCTCTCCATCCCTCTACCACCCCTACTCTCCCACCCCCTACTCTCTCTCTATTTCTCCATATATCTCTCTATCCCATCCTCTACCATCTCTCTCTCTCTCTCTCTCTCTCTCTCTCTCTCTCTCTCTCTCTCCTTTTCTCCCTCCCCATCTCCCTATCCCACCCTCTCCCATATCCTACTCTCTCCCCATCTTCTATACTCTCAATCTCTAGCCTCTCTCCCTCTCTCCTTCCCTCTCTTATTCTGTCTCTTTTGAAATACAAGGCTCACAAAGTGTATACACACTAAAGCTAGAATTAAAAGTTTCCTTAAATAGCACGTGTGTGCTATAGCACACATGCACTATTTAAAGCTTTGGATTCTACCAAGCCTAAGGCTTGGATTTTCCTTGCAGATCCAACCCAAAGGTTTGGAGCCTCTAAACTAGTTTGAGACATGCTTTGTAGCAAGCGTACAAAAAATGATCTCTCTCTCTCTCTCTCTCCCTCTCCCCCCCCCCCGCCCCCCCCCCCCTCTCTCTCCCTCTCTCTCTCTCCTTTTTTCCCTTCCTGTCTCCCTATCCCACCCTCTCCCATCTCCTACTCTCTCCCCATCTTATATTCTCTAACCCTCTACCCTCTCTCCCTCTCCCCCTCCCCCTCTTATTCTCTCTCTTTTGAAATACAAGGCTCACAAAGTGTATGTGCACTAAAGCCTAAATTAAAAATTTCCGTAAATAACATGTGTGTGCTATAGTGTACATGTGCTATTTAAAGCTTTGGGTCCTACCAAGCCTAGGTTTGGATTGTACTCAGGGATCCAACCCAAAGGTTTGGAGTCTCTAAACTAGTTTGAGATGTGTTTTTTAGAAAACATACAAAAAATGATTGATTTTTCTTCTATGCTCTCCTTCAAGTTTCCTTATGGTTGAGCATCAATAAAATTAGGTTACATGATATTGTAGATCTTCATGTTAGCTATATAAACATATAATTTATTTTGAATTCAGACTATTTCAAGCCTTTGAACTATAATTTCTTTTGAATGCATATCTATTTTCTATGTACTAATTGGGGTGTAGATTTTAGCTTGTTGATTGAATTTCACAACTACTTAGTTTTTTTAGAAACTAGACTCCATTCTATACATTTTGAAATAAAGAAGTTTTTATTTTAGATTAGTTTTCAGTCATTTCTAAGAGGATCACAAAAATATTTCACATTTTTTGGGATGTGTCCAATTAAAAAATTCATACAAAAAAGAATACACATTGTAAAATTACTCAAAAAATGTAGGATAAACTACATGGTGTTAGGTAACTTTTGGCCAGAGCGATTAAAGAATTTCAAAAAATAAGTTAAAATTTTAGGGGCCCACACTTTGCACTATGTTATGTTTTTTTTTGAAAAAATAGTACCACTTTCTGTGCCCTCCTATTTTGAGGACCTAAAACTAAACCATTTTGAAAAACAATTAGTAGTTTAGAAACTAGATGCACTTACCCATTCTATACATTTGACATGGCATCCTTTTGTACCTATGAGATGACATCTTTTTGTAACTATATGATTTATATGGCATGATAGTGTTAATTTTATATAGGTTAAATTTCAATTTCTATCCAACTTGTTCATTGTGTGCATACAAAGTTGTACTTCATTTTACTTTCTTGCAATTAATGAAACACATGAATGTTCATTGTTTAATATAAAAAATGTATCATGGTTATCAAAGTTAGTGGGCATGGATAATGTAATCAAACTCATATGTAACTTATTTTGATGTCATTAGACGTGAAAAGTAAAATGCTTTACATTGATTATCTGATTAATCCAAAATTTGAAGCACAGACCGTAATAGCTCATTCATTGATGAATAAATTCATATTTGACAAAAAAAAATGATAGAAATCCTAGGTTCAATTTTAAATAATATAAAACTTTCAAACCTACTACTTGCCCATATTGTAAAACCATTCATCATTAAAATATCTATATCCTTATATATGTGTGTGTGTGTATATATGTATCTGTTACTCTCTCTCTATATGTATAGATATATATGTATGTATATATACATATATATGTATATACATATATAGATATGTATATATGTGTATACATATATACACACACATATATATTTGTATGTATATATATGTACACACACACATGTGCATATATATACACACACATACACACACATGAATATAAACTTATAGATATAAATACATAAATAGCTATATATACATACACACACATATGTTGGTCCCAATAGGTACCTGGGGGGGGGGGGGGGGGGTGGTAAATCAATACCACTCATAATTTTTTTGATCTACTTATTCTTCAAAGTTATGTCCTAATATAACTCATTGTGGTCTTAGACACAAGATAGATGCAACCGTATGAAACAAGTTAACTATATAGAGCTAAAAAATTTGAATAGGGATACAATCTTTACCATACCCTAGTCCATCGTTGTATTGGTAAGCTTTTTTCCATCTCCTTTGTTCCTTCAATAAAATTAGGATTAATGTACCCTATGTTATTATACAAGATTATATGCATTAACAATGAGTAATGGTGAGATTTGAAGTTCCCCATTTCTCTGTTGTGTGTAGCTATGGTCTCATTGTGCATAACATTCATTATATGGGTAACAAAGTCATACCTAACATTGGTGTACAAATCTTGTATATCTAATGCTATGATATGTATATATATATATATATATATATATATATATATATATATATATATATATATATATATATATATATATATATATATATATATATATATATATATATATATATATATATATATATATATATATATAACCAAGAGAATTCATAGTCCCATCAACCCTATCACCTTGTCTGAAAATTGTATATTGAAAAACTTCAAGGGCATGATGTCTCCTCCCTTTTTAGGGATTTCACCCTTTTCTTTTCTAGACCTAGCAATGTGTCTTTGCATAACCTTGCTAGTAAAGAAACTCTTGTGACTCTTGAAAGTCTTATAGAGCTTGTCCAATTCAATAATTTTGGTCATAGGTCCTCATAGGTTGAAGACTTCTATGAATGTCTCCCTATCCAATGTACACATGACACTTCTATCCTTTCTATGAAACCCATGGTTCATAGAATTATATGCCTTTATTAGGGATTTTACCAAATCTACATCAATAATGACTTCTAACATAATCAATTTTTCCAATTTTTTTTTCTAGGGATTTGAAATGGGTGACTTAAAAAGCCTATTATTGTAGAAATACCAATATATTTCATTACCATTAATTTTTGGTACTTTAGCATCCCTGTAGAAGCTATAAGGATATTTGAGGATGTGTGAATTAATTTACTAAATATTTGTTTACCCTAGTAGAAAATAGACTCATTCATCAACATATAAAATTTCTATCTTTGTCTTTCCTTG
Source organism: Cupressus sempervirens (assembly GCA_028749045.1). NCBI lineage: Eukaryota > Viridiplantae > Streptophyta > Pinopsida > Cupressales > Cupressaceae > Cupressus > Cupressus sempervirens. The sequence continues at coordinate 712,117,225 of CM053790.1, forward strand.
CTCAGTATTCAAAGAAGCTTCTTCATGTTTTCTAAATTCATAATCTTGAACACTTCTTTGCAATTCAACCTTTTTGTATAATTTTTCGCACAATCTTCTTCTTAGCACTAAACTTTGTGAATGTTGGTATCAAAATTTTTGTTACATCACCCTTTTTAATGGTCCTTGAGCATGGGAGTCTCATTAATGGTGTTTTTAAGGTAGCATGCAAGAAATCTTTCAAAATTTTAGAAAACTATAATATTTATGCTTTATGATGCTTGTAGACATTTGTTTACATTTTTAGTAATTCTAAAATTTCAACAACCACTTTACTTCTTTATGTTTAAAACTATGACCATGCAAACCCTTAGCACTTTGAGTTGTTCACAGAGTCATGATGTTTGCTATCCCATTCTTCTGTCTTGTCCACAACCACATGAAACCCTTAATCTTTGGTTAGTAGTCAGTCTTTACATTCAATCTTTAAATGTCTTGAAACAATGAACACTTATAAAATTACTCATCACTACTTCATAGCTTCTCTTTTTACATTGTACTCCTAGCTACATGAACAAGCATTAGCATTAGCTTTACCATTTCTTAACCGCATCGTATGGTCTTGCTTGTTTGCAGTAGCCTTATTCCTTACAATACAAAGTTGCAAACACCCTAGTCTCATGTTCTCCTTTGAGTGATAACATTGACATTTTTTACTTGCAACCGCATGTTACATTTACACTTTAGTGAATGCTGCTTCTCCACTTAATCTCCAAGGCTTTCAAACAACTAGCAAAAAAATGAAAAAAGCTAACACTTCTTATGTCTTCTTCACAACTTCTCTTTTTCTTTACAATTTTAACCACAAGATTAAGTGATAACCAAACCTTTAAAATACATTAACTAATTTTCCACTTTGAAATTGTAAATTAAATTGTAGGGTAAAAGCACAAACTTGTGTCACCCTTTCATAAAGGAAAGGGTTAACAAAAGTATAACTATTTACCTTCAATGTCATAAAACTAGTATTATTATTTAAAATTTGAAAATATAGTAAACTAATCAAATATTTAGAAATGGATGAAGTTTAGGATTATAATTTTTATTAATTATTTGGAATAAGAATTGATATATTTTCCTAATTTTAAAGACAACTTTTTAGTTGCCGACAAATGTTTAAAATTAGGGATCTAGTTACCACCATAAACTATATGGAAATAAACTCATTTCCTATTGATCACAACTTATGTTATAGATAACATATATAGCTAGAATAATCAAAAATAAAAATTGGCTTTAGATCTATATTTTCTCTTCTATAATGATTTAAATTTCAACTCACTTGAAATCGATAGTTTTCATCTCCCACCACATTTTCAAAAGGAAATCTATTGTAACCAAAATAAAAATTATACATCTTGGAAGAGGAGTCTCTCCTCTAGAACACCATATAATTTTTGTATTTTTTTTATATGATTTAATTTTATTTCTTTCATAAAATCAATATGTTCTCCAGTGTTAAATTATGTACTTGTAGACTTTTTTAATTATAATATATTATATCTAATTAAAACACTATAAACTCTATATGAGAATATGCTTAACATTGATCTCTATAAAATGTTATTTATAAGTTATAACTAAAATATCATAAAAAATAGTAAGAATTATCGAAACATCAATTTTCTAAAATAATTATATTTCTTTAGTAATTGGATACAAACTAGTATAAAACATGCATTTAATAGACATTTCCAATTGGAAAAGTGCGATACCATATATAACTTATCTATAATAAATTTATCAAGATCATATGTTTGAATAAAATTGATTTTTAGTTAGAAATACTCAAATTCAACCATTCTAATAAGTCAACCTAAAAGATGACACAACTTCATATTTTTAGCCTATAGGATTTAGCCATGCAAACCCATAATCAAAGCCAGTCTCTAGATCTCCCCACTTAGTTAACTCTTAAGATTTTAAGCTGTAAGTTGCGTGAAAGGTTTCTCTAAGATCAATCTCCACTTTACCACTTAATTCTTCATGTTGTAACATAATGTCTAACCTCTAAATTCTTCCATGTGTCATATTCATATGTTGTCATGAGGCTAGAATGCTAGTGTGAATGCCTTCCACATCGTTGCCACTTAAGCCATGCCCTCCTACCTAACTGCAATATAGCCACAAAAATGTCCATTTAGCCAAGACACACCTTCCTTGCTTGAGACAACTATTTAAAATAGATCAAGGAGACCTTGAAAAAAGATAGCACTCAACTATATCACATCATCGTGCCTTAGAAAGGTTTAAAGCTTAACAAGGTGGAGATGTAGAGATGAGCTTTAGTCAAAAATATCATTACTTAGATTTTTGATTTCCTCTTAAAGCATGAAACCTTTAGGACATTCATTTAAAACAAGAAAGGTTAGGACATGAAAATACACATATAGAAATGAAATTAGGGTTTCTCTAGGAAAATATCTACAACATGAAAATGTAAACCCTAATTACATCAATTTAACCTCAAGTTTCACAATAGGTTCTTAGGATTTTGAAAAGCTAAAAATATAGGCTACTAGTACCCACAAGATGATGTACTTATATAAATATTCCCTTTTAGAGGATGGACCCTATTAGGAGTCTATGAAAATATTCAGTACATATAAGTCCGTATTAGGAGACTCCAACCCTATTAGGAGTTGTGCCAATCCTATTAGGAGTTGTAGAAGGTAGATGGACCCACTGTCCAAATAGCTTTAGGGCCAAAACCAATGAACCCACTATCCAAATGCTCTCTTTATTATTCCTTGCAGAATAATAGAATTGAACTATACCTTTCCTTCCTCTTCCTCTATCATATCAATGAGGCTTGTGCTCCTTCTGATCTCAATACCAGATCACAAAGTTCACATCTAGTAATCCTTTGGATCACTTACTTGCATTTACCAAACACTTTGCTCTTGTTTTCACTTCCTTGAACACTTCACATTCCACACACACTTTACAATCAAAGAAAATACATATCTTTATACCAAGTCCTCAAAAAAGTTCCTTGAGCTGACCTTGAGGCTTTAATAATTATTTATAATCGGACCACAATAAGATAATTAATTATTTTACAATCACATAACACTCTCAACTCATAGTCTATAAAACTTCTCACACTTGCAACTTTAGGACTTGCACACTCATTGATGTCACCATCAGACTATCCTTTATCACTGTATAACTTCACATACCCTATTTATATCTATGTTAAGAGATAAAATAAAATCATCAAAAACTTCTTCTCAGGTGCTTTGTTTCTAGACTACTCTCTATAAATCACATAAATCTTTCATATCTCATTGAATTATGTTATGTGTACTTGACCTTGTCATTAGGACACATTGTGGAATATGTCCTTAACCATGTGTCACCTAATCATCAAAACATTGTCCATATAACCGTGATCTCTATCTTCCACTTTGACAGTCTTCATAGAATTACTACTATGTTGGTCAACATCAATGACAAACATAGTTATTAATGCAACATGTCACTACTACCACTTGATCTCCAATGCTTAGGATACTACTACAAAGGAATACCATCAAACTTCATGCTAACAATATATACACACACATACACACACACATATGTACACACACACACACACACACACACACACACACACACACACACACATATAAATGTATATATATATACAAACACACACACACACATATACATGTACACATATATATGCTAAAATACTTTAGAATAACTGAAAGGGGGGTGAATCAATTATCCAAGGTCCAAATGTACAAATATAACTTTTTAGTGCTGCAACTTATCCTCATGAATGCCTTGACTATTCAATATCTTAAACATAAGCATATTGTTGTCCTATATCAAAATAACTTTGCAAAAATGTAAACATACAAAATCACAAAATCAATCACACATTTTGACACAAGGGTTTTACATGGAAACTCAATTTGGGAAAATCCACCAGTAGCATGGTATCAATTTTCACTCTTCTAAAGTGAGCTCTATGAGGAGCCAACCTTGTAAAAGGTTACAATGCACACTGTTAAATGTGACCTGGTTAAAGGATCTCAATCACCCTATTAGGAGTGAGCCTTCCTAGAAGACTTTAGAACATTCCATTATAATGTCACCCTATAAAAGGATTTACCAATGACTATTAGGTCAACCTTGATCTAAAATATTTATCCAGACTGATACAATTATTAGAGAGTAATAGTAGGACTTGATCTGACAACAATTAAAACTCACTTGTAGGTTACATATCTCACATTCAGGCTTCCATTCTGCTTGGCTTTCTTCCTCTTCATCTTTGACAGCTTATTCACCCTTCAAACATTCTTCCTCGTAAGTCTTCTTTCTTTACATGCAACTCTTCTAATTGGCCACCATATGAAGCACTACCCTAGAATTCTTATCATCCTTAGGTTCTCAAACATGACAACTATTTCTTTTGGCTTGCTATCTCTATAAATAGAGAATTTAGATCAAAATCCACTTAGACTCAATCGTCCATTTTAGGGTTAGGAAAGATTCAATGAATCTACCAACTTTTCCATTTTAGTCCCTTCTAGAAAATTCCTCTACAATCCTCTGTTAATTTGCCTCAAAATGGTTTTTCTTGAATTCTATGCCTCTAACTCAACATAGAAATCTTCAACACAGTTCACACAATTCAAGAATTTATCTTAATTGGCCTAGATTTGTTAAATCTTCAATCAAACACTTTTTATTGATACTCAGCAATAACACTTTGTTTTCTTGGCAAACATTATGTTCTAATGCTCAACCAGCACTGGGTTACTTGATATCCATGAGGTCTTTACTTATGCTCAATATGTACTAAATTGTCTTCACTTGGAACCTACTAGATTTCACTTTCTTGACTCATACAAACTTTCTTTACTTGACTTTCACTAGCTTGGCTTGCACTATCTATGCTTAGCTTGCACTATTTTCCTAGTCAGGCTTGGTAGACACTTTTATTTACTTATCCTTCTTTAATTTTTTTCTTAGGTATACTTTCATTACATCCTTAAGTAGATAAATAATGCACTATATTATCAATGTCTTGCTTGGTCTTAGTGCTCCTTTTATACACCAAAAAACTCAACCTTTCTCTAATTTCTCTTGTTATCCTTCTTTTCAAATCATCTTCATCAATCAAATAAATGATAGCATTCAGACCAAAGTAAGAAATTGTCTCACCACAAATAATGGGTTTGACATCAGTGACAAAATAATTTTTGTTCCATGATAGTTTCATCAATCTCCTTTACTTCAACAATCTCATTTCAATAATCTCCTTCCTTGGCATTGATGGAAAACTAATACCAAAAAACATACCAAAATAATTTATAGCTTGAATACCTTCATCTAATCTCTCCTTCGATATATTCTTAGTAAGCTCTTCTCTCCCTTAGCCTTATATCTCCCTCTTTAAAAAAAATGCCAACAACTTTCCATCTATACATGAAGATCTAATAAATTTAAATTCTTCCTCTATCACCTTTTGTGTGAATGTATATCTTCTATTTCAGCTCCTTCCTTACTTTAGGCAGGTCCTAAAGTAAGATCCTTGCATGATTTTATAAAATATATCATTCAACTTAGTTGATGTAGGTTACTACTCTAGCTTTTTAACTAGCTTTGGATAGTGGTACTACCCCTAGTTTTCCTCTAAGATATTCATGTGTATCCTTAGGTAAAAATTTTGTGAATATATTAGCTATCTATTCTTTTGTATTCACATATTCCATTCTCACTTCTTTTTCTTGAACCGACTCTCTCAACTAATGATACTTAATTGCAATGTGCTTTGTCTTTGTATGCATCACCAATTTATTAGATATGTTTACAACACTTGTATTATCACAATAAAGTACCATAGGATTAGTAATTTCCTCCTTCATTCCTTTGAGTAACTATTTGATTCATACCACATTTGTGCAATTCATTGCAGTAGCCACATATTCAGCTTCAATAATAGATTGTGGTATACAATTTTGTTTCTTATTGGTCCAAGTGACCAATCTCTTTCCTAAGAAAAAATTTCCACCACTTGTACTCTTTATATCATCAATATTTCTAGCCCAATCAACATCAATTTAGGCCCTCAATTCAAAATTTTCATTTTTCTTGTAGTATAGACCATAGTCTTCTATTCCTTTCAAGTATCTCATGATTTTTTAACAACTATTATATAATTCTCCTTATGATTTATTGAAAACATTGCAACAATTCCAATAGCTTATGAAATGTTAGGTCTTCTATGAACTACATATTGAAATTTTCCAATCATAGGCCTATATAATGTTACTTCAGTAGAATAATCAATTTTGGATAGTTTGTGTCCTATTACCATAGAAGTACTAATAGGTTTTCAATCCTCCATACCAAAAGTTTTCAATATTTGCTTCACATACTTGGATTGAGTAATATAGATACCATATTTCATCTCATATAGTTGTAATCCAATAAAGAACTTTATCTCTCCAAACATAGACATCTCAAATTCTTTCTTCATTTCATTTGCAAATGTCTTACACAATTCATTTTGTCCTCCAAATATGATATCATCAACAAATATTTTCAGCTAGTAAAATCCCTTTACCTCCTATCTTCAAGTACAAATTGTTGTTTTCATCAATCTTCTCAAAACTAATCTTCACAAGATAGTTATAAAGCCTCTCATACCATGCTCTTGGACCTTGCTTCAAACCATATAAATATTTGTGTAATCTACATACCATGTTCTTGTTGTTTGGATAAAAAAATCCTTCTAGTTGTTCTATGTGAACCTCCTCTTTTAGTATACCATTTAGAAATGCTGACTTCACATCCATTTGATAAACTTTGAGACCTTTCTATGCAAAGTAAGCAAGCAAAGTTCTTACTCCTTCCAATCTTGTAACTTGGGAAAATATCTCTCCATAGTCAATTCCTTGTTCTTGTGCATACCCTTTGCAAACTAATCTTGTCTTATTCCTTGTGACTTTACCATTCCCATATAATTTATTTATTGCACCCACTTGGTTCCAATCACATTCTTGTTCTCTAGTCTAGGTACTATAGTCCATATTTTTCTCTTCTCAATATATTCAATCTCTTCTTTCATGGCTTTACTCTAGTCTTCATTTTCTAATGCATCCTTCACTGACTTAGGCTCATGCATCCTAAAAAAACATGTATCACTTCTCAACCTATTCCTTGTCATTGGTCTATCCTCTTTATCTCCAATACTATTTCTAGTAGGGTGATGTCTTCTAACATACTTTGACAACCTTGGTTTAACTCTTCTTTATACAATGGGTCTATCAATTTCAAATTCATTGTGCACTTCTCTATTAGGTAACTTGACATTCCTTTCATGTACATTGATCTCAGTATTAGAATGCACCTTGGCTCTAGAATGCAACTTGGCTCCTAACTATAACTTGACATCCATTATCTATGACTCAACAATCACTTATTCTTGTTGATTAGCAACTTGGTTTGTAGAGTTATCATCATCAAAAAACATGTCTTCATAGTATTAGATAAAGGTTTTGTAATTTTGTGGTTCCTTTTTCGGTTCATCTTTGTGCACTTCTGTATATTCATCAAACTTCACATTTATACTTTTCACAATTTTGTTAGTGTTTTTATTTAAACACTTATAAGCTTTACTTCTTTTGGAATAGCCTAGGAATATACCTTCTTCACTTTTAGCATCAAGTTTACCATTTTTGTTGTCCTTAAGAATGTAACACTTGCTTCCAAATACCTTAAAATATTTGATATAGTGTGAGTATCCATACCATAATTCAAAAGGTGTGCAATTTGTACCTTTCTTCACTTGTACTTGGTTCAAGGTATTTAAAACTATACTGACAACTTCTCTCTAGTATTTCAAAGCAACATTCTTTTCCATCATCAATTTTCTAGCATTATCCATTATAGATCTATTCCTCCTTTCCCATTTTGTGGAGTCCTAGGTGCAAATTTTTTTCTCTTGATTCCTCTGTCATTATAAAAAATTTCAAACTCATTTGATGTAAACTCTCCACCTCTTTCAGATCTTAGATATTTCAATCTTTTACCTATTTCCTTTTCAACTCTTTCTAGATACCACTTAAACATTTGAAAAACCATTAGATTTTTGATTTTAAAACATCACTTCCATCATTCTTGAGTAATCATCAACAAATAGGATAATGTACTTGTCACCTTTGTAACTTTGCACATTAATTGGTCCACATAAATTAGTATGAACTAATTCAAGAATTTATTTTGAAGTATAATTCTTACTTTAAAACTAGACTTTGTCATCATGCATAATTGACATCATTTGCAAATTGCATTATCAGGTTTCTTCAATTTTGGCAAACCTTTGACTCTTTTCATCTTACTGATACTGACCAAATTGTCAAAATTTACATGACATAACCTCTTGTGCCATAGCCACACATCATCAATTTGTACAACAAGACAAGTAGCATCATTCATAAAAAGATAAAATAGATTACCTCTAGTATGATCTTCACTTCTAATTAGTTTTTCATCTGTGTGATAGATCTTAGCTTTTGTATTACCAAATTCAACTTCACAACCTAAACTATTCAATTGTGATGCACTTAATAGGTTGTTAAGTCCTTCCACATAGTAATCATTGTCACACATGATCTTATCTATCAATCTTATTGATCCTTTTCCTTTAATTAGACAAGGTGCATCATTACCAAATCTAACACTATTTTCATTATGATACTCAAGGGTAATGAACTTACTTTTATCTCTAGTCATGTGATGTGAACATCCAATATCAATGATCCATCTATCACATTTGTTCACATAGGATATCAATTTAGTTACCTCATCTTCATCAGAATTATCCTTCATAGTGACATAGAAAACTTCATCATCATGATCTTTAGATTCATCATTGGATTCTTCTTCAACAATGCAACAAGATTTATTTCCCTTGTCCTTGCACCCTTTGTTACTATCATCTATTCTACCTTTAAATTTGTCTTCATTCTTACTGTTTGACTTATCAAGACATCTTGTTGCAATATGACCAACCTCATGGTGATTAAAGCATATGATGGGTAACTTACCATTGTATTTTCCTTTGCCTCTGTGAAACTTCCTAGCCAACAATGCTTCTAGTTCTTCTAGCAGATCATCATCATTTGTATCACTATCACTAGTAGCAGGTTTCGACTTTTTCTTTTCCTTATCTTTGGACTCTTTTAGTGTCAAATTAGATTTAAAAGAAGATTCAAAATTTTCTAATTTAAAATTATGAAAATTTGAAAGTTCAAAAGTAGTGACTCTACTAACTCGTCCTTCAAGGGTTAGATTGTTACCAAGGATACACCTTAGTTCATGTATAACAAAAACTCTAATAGCATAGATAGGTAGTAGTGTTCTCAATACATTTCTAATCATAGTCTTATATTCAATATTTCCATTGGATCCTTGCATAATACTGGACTATTATCTCATGCTCTTGCATTCTCATTTCATCAGATTTTCCTTTAAGGCTTTTAGTTTTGGCTCTTAGCACATTTTTGTCTCCTCCATAGATCACTTGTAGGGAATCCCAAATCTTCTTAGCAATATCACATCCTTTAATGTTATCAAATCCTAAGTAGCTTAGGGAAGATGCAATCTCCAAAACTACCCAATTGTATTGTTTCTTCTATTTCAATTGATCAATGTCAGGGTTCCAGCTGGATCAATATGTTTAGTAGTGATAGTTTAATATGCATAATCTCTAACACCTCCTAGATGCAGCTTCATCCAATTTTTCCATGCAAGAAAGTTTTCCTTTTTTTAGACTTGGGCACCTCCTTTCTATACATATTGATCTTTAGCTTTAAGTACCTTTAAACTTCTCTTCATAGACACTCAATCTTTGATACCAATTGTTGGAATACTTTAGGATAACTAAGAGGAGGGGGGAGGGGGGATTAATTATTTATTCAAGGTCCAAATTCACAAATAAAACTTTTCAATATGCAACTTATGATTATCAGGTCAACATTAATCCAAAGAATTTATCTAGACTGATACAATTATTAGAGAGTAATAGTAGGACTTGATTTGACAACAATTAAAACTCACTTGCAAGTTACGTATCTAACATTCAATAATAAATTCTACTTGGCTTTCTTCCTCTTTGTCTCTAACAACTTTTTCACCCTTGAAGCATTCTTCCTCTTAAGCCTTATTGCTTTACATGTCAATTGTAGACCCTTCTATTTAGCCACCATATGAAGCAATACCTTAGACTTCTTGTCTTCCTTAGGTTCTCGCACATGACAACTATTTCTTCTGGCCTGCTATCTCTATAAATAGAGAATTTAGATATTTTTGTACTTAACCTTAGTCATCCATTATAAGGTTGGGCAAGTTTCAACGAATCTACCCACATTTTCATTTTAGTCCCTTCTAGAAACTTGCTCTACAATCCTCTTTGAATTTTCTATAAAATAGTTTATCTTGAATTATTTGCCACTAGCTCATCATAGAAATCTTCCACACACTTCACACAATTCAAGAAATCAACTTTATTAGCTCAAAATTGTTATATCATCGATCCAACACTTTTTACTAGCACCTGGCAATAATTCTCTATTTTCTTGGCAAACACTATGTTCTGATGCTCAGCCAACACTAGGTTACTCAACATCCATTGGGTCATTACTAGTGCTCAACACATACTACACTATCTTCAATCAACACCTACTAGATTTCACTTGCTTAGCTCATATTGACTTTCTTTACTTGGCTTCCATTGTTTTCTGCTCAGCCTAGACTAATTGTGCTTGGCTTGCATTGTTTGCTTAGTCAGGCTTGGTAGACACTTTTCTTTACTTAGCCTTATTTAAGTCTTTTATTAGGTATACTTTCATTATAGCCTTAAGTAGATAAACAATGCACTTTATTATTAATGTCTTACTTTCTCTCAGTGCTCCTATTATACACCAAATAACTCAACCTTTCTCTAGGTTCTCTTGTTATCCTTCTTGTCAAATGCTCTTCATCAATCAAACAAATGATATCATTCAAACTAAAGTAAGAAATTATCTCACCAATAACTAGTAGGCTTGACATCAGTGACAAAATAATGATTGCTATATATATATATATATATATATATATATATATATATATATATTCATATAAACATATATATATAAATATATACATATATATAGATAGATACAAATATAGATATATACATACACACACACACAAACAAAGACAAATATACCAAAAATTATATAATAGTAATAAGTCATTAGTTTTGTTTTGATAGAGAAAAATAAAACACTTTCTTATCTCATGTCTTGAAGTAGAAAAATAAGACCTTTGTCAGCTTAAGGTAGATTATCGGTGAATAGGACAACTAGACCAAGCTAAAAATAAGCAATATATGGGTTTGACCTATCCCTAAGATACGTAACTATTATCCCCATAGAAACTAGGCTCAAAATCTTATATAACTATTTTACTAATCTATACTGTGACTATAGGACTAAAATGTTCCTTCACCAATTGATGATCATCAGATGCTCCAAGTGTCATAATTTCTACAAACTTTAATTTCTTTAGATTACATATCTTGTCTAACAACATATGACTTCTTGTGTACCCACCATTTTAATTCTATTTGACATCATTTGTGCTACTCACCATCTTTCTCTTCCTTACATTTCATTCCTTCTAAAAAACATATTGCACATAGTCTGACTCATCATTTTTCTTCCTTGAAACTATTTTCCATATTGACTCTTCTTATTCAAAACAAAGACAAAAACCATGAGAACCAATAAAAATAAAATGGTTCTCTTCAAGATAAGAATGAATAAAGTTGCAAGTAAGTTAGAACAAAAAATCAAAAAAAATATTTTTTCATAATATATTCAAATATGACTTGTCCCATCTCTAGCACTATATCTACAAAAGTGTCAATAATTTGGTTCCATATTTTGCATTTGGGTTCACTTGCTTCAACTCAGTTTGATGATAAGAGATTTGTTTATGTAATATTGGAGAATGATAGTCATGTAGGCTAAGTTTCTGAAGTCTAGGAGACTAATAATTAAGTCCCCAGATGCAATTTTGCATGATTTGCATCATTGAAGTAATTAGCCTTACAAGGTCACCAATGTTTCTTAGTGACACTTATAGAAACTTCCATGTAGTGTGCTCGATAATGTTTGAGGGACTATGTGGCTGAAATGAGGGTGGCACTACCATTAGAGAAATTGATGCAGAGATGCACACCAAGAAGTCCTCAACTCTCCAAGTGAATGAAAAGAATCATAAGATGTCAATAATTTTGTGTTTATTTTATTTTGTAGTCAATAAGCTCTTATCTTGAGGTTTGACCCTTATTTCACATGCATTTTTTGAAAAGGCTTTAGTTCCAAAAGGTTTTGTAAACATTTTTCAAAACTTTCTATGTTTGGCACCTAATTAGTAAAAAAGTTGCAATATAGAAACTTTACATATTTTTCTTAAATTGTAGAAGACCAAAGTTTTTTTACTTATGTGAGGATGTGAAAAGCCTCAAATGATGTTCACATACTATGAAATGGTTGAATCAATCATTTTCATGTTACTAGATTGAGACACTAAAGCAATTAGCCTTACAAGGTAACTAATGTTGCTTAGTGACCATTATGACCACTTCCATGTAGTGTTCTTAATAATGTTCAAGACACTAAATAGCCAAAACAAGGTTGGTACTAGCATTTACCTAGCCAATTGGAGCTAAGGAATAAGATGATTCAATCCCTGAATAAATGATTTGAAAGATACAAAACCTTTCTCATTTGAACTAAGCAACACCACAACTGTTAGCATTAGCAAAGAAATGGATGCCAAATCCAAAAAAAGTTGGATCTCCTAAAATTGAGATAGGTTATTTTAGGCCTCAATAACATGATTATATAGAAGCTAACAAATTTTCAATAACTTTCACAAGATCTAAGATATGCCCACTCAAAGATTACTACCCAATGCTTCTTAATGACTCTTAGGGACACTTCCATGCAACGTGCTTCATAACATATGAGGAAATTTGTGGAAAAAATGAGGTTAACACTATAAATACCTGGCTAGTTGGAGATAATGGAGAAGACAACTACATTCTAGGATGAACAGTTTGAAAGATACAAAATCTTGCTCATTTAAAATGAGAAATACTACAAATTTTGGCATTAGGTGAGAAAGGGATGCCAAATCCAAACAAAGTTGGATCTCCTAAAATTGAGATAGGTTATTGTATTCCTTGAAAACATGATCTTGTAGCAATTAACCATTCATTAATACCTTGCATGAACTCTAAGATATGCCCACTAAAACATTGTTGCCCAATATTTCTTAGTGACTTTTAGGGAAACTTCCATGTAGCATGCTCGATAATGTTCGAGGGAATCTTTGGATGAAATGAGTTTTCCAATAGTCTTTAATCAACCAATTGGAACTAATAAAGAAGACAGTTTGACCCTAGAATGAATGGTTTGAAATATACACAACCTTTCTTATTTGAACTGAACAACACTACAACTTTTAACATTAGACTAGAAGGGATGCTAAATACAAAAAGTATGGTCTCCTAAAATTGAGATAGGTTATTGTAGGCCTCAAAAATTCAATCCTATAGCAACTGACCATTTTTTCAATACCTTGTACAAGCTCTAAGATATGCACAATGAAAGATGCTACCCAATGTTTCTTAGTGACCCTTAGGGAAACTTCCATGTAGTGTGCTTGATAATGTATGAAAAACTTTGTGACCAAAAAAAGGTTGGCACTAGCCTCTATATGGCCAAACTAAGCTAAAAGAGAAGGTGATTTGAGCCTAGGATGAACGGTTTATAATACACACAACCTTGCTTATTTAAATCAAGCAATACTATAGCTTTTGGAATTAGGTGAGAAAGGGATGCAAAATGGATATCATAAAATTGTGATAGGTTATTGTAGGCCTTAGCAATATGATATTGTTAAAACTAACCATTTGCCAATACCTAGTATGAGCTTTGAGATACGTCTCCTCAAAGATCGCTGCCCAATGTTTCTTAGTGACCCTTATTGAATAGTGAGCAACTAAGTCATTTCATGTTCTTGACATTGTAGGAATGTTTAGACACTAGCATCACATTAAGTTGGGAAATTTTACCCTATGCATGGTACATATTTCCCTCTTGTTTGGGTTTGAAAATACCTTAGTTTTATGCCCTTTGTGGTAAGGATTTTTGAGTAAGCCTATATAGAGAGTTGTTAGGTCCAAAATAATTAAATAATCCCTAGTTTACAATCATTTTGAGATACTATGCAAGGTTATAAGTATGGTTGATTAGTATTTATTATACCTCTATAAAAGTAGGGGCTTTTGAGCCTAAAAAGAGGCCCATAGTGATGCAGTAGAGATTGTTCGCATGGATGTTGATCCTAAGAATTTTTAGAACACTTGAGGAGATTTTTAGCATGATTGGCATGTTGCATTCATGGATGTGTTTATCATTAATGACAACATAGCAATAAATCTTTGAAGATTGAAATAGTAGAAGACATAGATCTTAGTCATATGGACATTGTTTTGATTTTCTAGTAATGCGCATTCATGGACATGTTTCATATTATGTCTTGATGTTAAGGTTCAATGCACAGTATCTCAGTTGAAGATGTACAAAAGATATGCCTAATTTACAAAGAGCATTACAAAGAAAGAGTACCTAAGAAGAGGTTTCTAATGTTTGTATTAAATCTTCTAACATAGATATAATTTGGAGATGTGTGGTTAGTCAATGACATAAGATAGTCTAATGATGATATCAACAAATGCACAAGCCCTAGTGTCATACATGTGAGAAGTTGTATAGACTATGAGCTGATAGTGCTATTGTAATTATGAATTAATTAATTATCTTATTATACTTAATTGTATATGTTTTCCTTGTTTTTAATGTGGAAGTAATCATTGTATTGAATGCAAAGTAAGAAAAGGAGAAGAGTGTTGGTGAATGTGAGTAAGAAATTGAAGGGATTATTGGATAAAAGATTTATGATTTGGTCACAAGATCAGAATGAGCAGAAGTTCAATTGACAATATAGAAAAATAGGAAGGAACAATACTATTGATTTCTAATATTATGCAAGGAATAATAAATAGATCATTTGGATAGTGGGTTCATTTGTCTTACCCCAGAAGCTATTTGGATAGTGGATCCATATATCTTCTACAACTTCAAACAAGGTTGGCACAACTCCTAACAGGTATTCAGAGTCTCTTGACAGGGATTAATATGTACTAAATGTTGTTATAGAATCCTATCAGGGTCCATCCTCTAACAAGGAATATTTATATTAGTACATCATCTTGTGGGTACCATCTCGACTAGGGTTTTCCCTCTAATCATGGATTTTCCAAGTTAATATATCTAGTGTTATTGTGCATGAGTATCTTGTTGTGCTTTCTTATTATATTTCTCACATAGATAAGTTTGATCAAGATTGATAATTGTGATAATAGTCAGATAACTAATTCATCCCCCCACTTAGTTATATTGGTGGACTATATATTCTAAGAATTGGTATTAGAGCTTTAGATCCTTGAATAAAAATCTTAACAACTTTGGGAGATCATTGGTGAGTCACTTTAGAAAAGATAGTCCTAAGTTTGATGGAGGAAATTTTGACACCCATAAGATGGAACTTCTTAGTGAGATTTTATAATCATGTAGAGAATAGAGTGTTGAGTTTGCAGATCCAAAATCCTTTTGTTGCATACAAAAAATAGAAGCACAAGGAAAGATAGATCTCGATCTGAAGAAGATAAAAAGATCAAAGAAGGTATTGATCTTCTTATGGAAAGAGAGCTAAAAGCTATGAAATTTTTGTTTATTAGACATGTAAAGAGTTTGGTCATTTTTCATCCATATGTTCTAAGAGAGTAAGGAAAGATAGAAATAATTTGTTATCTGATGAAGATGAAGAATTTAAAGAAATTATGGAAAGAATCTTGAATAATTGTGATGATAAAGATAATGAGGTTGAACTGGTTAAGAAAGAGGAAGTAGTAGAAGAGAAGCTTTGGTAACTATTTTTGATCCAAAGGCTAATCGTGAAAATGTGGAAGTTATCATTGAGACTAATAATGATTTTTAGAATGTGAATCAAATTGAAGAGTAGAGATATGAGCCTAGAGTGGAAGAAAGAGTTGAGTTGATAACTCCTAGTAGAAGTATATCAAAGAATCACCCTCTAGAGTAGATAACTAAAAGAAAAGACAAAGATATGGTATGAAGACTAAAGATAGCTCTATATGGACTAAAGCAAGCACCTAGAACTTGGTACACAAGGGCGGATAAGTATTTAACAAAACTTGGATTTGTTAAAGGTACGATATATAGTAACTTGTATTTGAGAGAAATTGAGAATGGTTTTTTGATAATAGTAATATTTTTTGATGACATAATATTTGGAAGTAATGATGAAGAAAGTGATCAGTTTGTCGAAGAAATGAAGAATGAGTTTGAGATGAGTATGGTAGGAGAAACAAAGTTTTTCCTAGAATTGCAGATTCTGTAGAATAGTGATGACATTTTCATTTCACAAGCTAAGTATTTGAAATATTTGTTGAAGAGATTCGAATTAGAATGTTGTAAGCCTATTGGTACACCTATGATAACTAGTTAAAAGTTATCCAACAAGGATGAGACACTTACAGTTGAGAAGAAGATATACACATCCATGATTGGAGGTTTGTAATATCTAACTCACACCAAACTAGATATAGCAAACATAGTTGGGATTGTACCTAGATTTCAAGTTGATCCTGAGGAGTATCATTATATAGCAGTAAAGATGATATTCAAATATTTTAAAGGAACATTTGAATATAGAATATGGTATGATAGATCAAGTGATTTTACTCTATGTGCATATATTGATGTAGATTGGGTAGGCAATATGGATGGTAGATAGAGAACTAGTGGTGGAACATTTTTTCTTGGAGGAATATAAGTTTCTTAGTTGAGCAAAAAACAAGAATGTATTTCACAGAGTACAATTGAGGTAGAGTATGTAGTAGCAACAAATAATTGTAATCAAGTTATGTGGATGAAACATATGCTAAAATTTGTTGGGATTGACTTTACAAAACTTGTTATCATGAATTGTGATAACACAAGTATGGTAAGTATATCTAAGAATCCTATGTTTCATTCTAAGACTAAGAATATATCTATTAAGTATCATGTTTTGAGAGATAATGTTGAGAAAAAGGATATTAGATTGGAGTATGTGAGTTTTAAAGACCAGAGTGTAGATATCTTTACAAAGCCTTTACCTAAAGATACATTTGAGTACTTTAGAGGTATGCTTGGGGTTATGCCCCTACCTACTTCCAAGTAGATGATGTAGAGAGTGCATCACTCTAATGGTACATAAAACTATTATTAGACTAGACTAAATTTTTATGCTTCTTGTATGGAGGAGTATGGATGATAAACTGAGTGATTGAGGAGTCTTTATATTTGGTATTGAATAGTGTCTTTGGCACTTAAGCTAGTTATAAATTGAAGTAGTAAATCAAAATAGTGAGGGATTTTTCATTCATGTCAATGGGGGAGAAGAGTGAATGAAAAATATCCTCTAGTTGAATGGAGGAGAGACAATTACATATCTCTATTTGTAAGATTTAGAAATATTCATGAATATCTCTATGGGGGAGATATAGAACATGAAGATGCAAAAAAAATAAGTTTTCCAAAGGTTTTTATATTTGATTGACGAAGAGTATTTGAAAAGACGAGAACAACAAGAACAACAATAGAGTACTATTGGTATTCTTGGAACCTAGATGTTTTTCATCTATGTTGCCATCAATGCAAAAGGGGGAGATTGTTAGCATAAATACTAATCCTAAGCATTACTAGAATACTTGAGGAAATTGTTAGAAAAATTGACATGTTGCATTCATGACCATGCTTGTCATTGATTACAACATAGAAAAAGTTTGTTAAGACTAAAATATCTAGATAAATAGAGATCTTAGTCATATGGACAATGTTTTGATTGTCTAGTGATGCACGTTCATGGACATGTTCTATACTATGTCTTGATGTTAAGGTTCAATGTGTAGCATTTGAGTCAAAGATGTACATAGGATACACCTAATTTACAAAGAGCAATATTGAGGCAGAGTACCTAAGAAGCAATTTTTGATGTTTGTATTATATCTTCTAACAGAGATATAATCTAGAGATGGGTAGTCAGTCAGTGACACAAGATAGTCTAATGATGACATCAAGAAATGTGCAAGACCTAGTGTCACACGTGTGACAAGTTCTATAGACTTTGGGCCAAAAATTCTATAGTAATTATGAATTAATTAATTATCTCATTACATAATTAATTTTGAAAGCCTTAAGGCCGAATGAAGGAATTATTTTGAAGATATGGTATAAAGAAAATATGTTTTCCTTGTTTGTAATGTGGAAGTAATCATTGTATTGAATGCAAAGTGTGAAATTGAGAAGAGTGTTTAGTGAATGCAAGTAAGCAATCCAAGGGATTATTGGATGCAAGCTTTGTGATCTGGTCACAATATTAGAAGGAGAAGTTGTTTGGTTGATAGGATAGAGAAAGAGGAAGAAGAAATACTATTCATTCCTATTATCTTGAAAGGAATAATACATAGATCATTTGGACAGTGGGTTCATTGGTCTTTCCCCTGAAGCTATTTGGATAGTGAGTCCATTTGTCTTCTACAACGCCTAGCAGGGATTCAAAGTCTCCTCATATGGGCTAATATGTACTAAATGTTGTCATAGACTCCTGATAGGGTCCATCCTCTAACAAGGAATATTTATATTAGTACATCATCTTGTGGGTACATCCCCATTGGGGTTTTCCTTCTAATGAAGGGTTTCCCTAGTTCACATATCTGGTGTTATTGTGCATGAGTATCTTGTTGTGATTTTTGATTATATTTCTTACATGGTTAAGTTTGATTCAGATTGATAATTATGATAATAGTTGGATAACTAATTCACTCCCCCCCACCCCCTAAACCCCCCTTAGTTATATTGGTGGACTATATATTCTAATAGGGATAAGGTCTAAAATGATTCTACCCAATTTTTTTTATATGTTGAAGACAATCTAAATGGATATCCAAATATACAATTTTTTTTCTTGATGTCTTGAGAAAGTTCAAAGAAAAATGTGGAGGAACCACATTGGAGGCCTAATTGGGCTATTAGGTCTAATAGGCATAATTTTTGGGTTTGGCCTAGGAGATAGGCACTTGAGACTTTGGGGATTGATCAAATAAGTTGTATTGGTGGAATAAATATTCTTTGAACTAGGTTGAGAATTGGAGAAAATGCACACTTGGTTTGGACTATTGTTTTATAGAAAATTTGGCATCTAAATATGTACATGTTACATATCTTATAAATTTTATAGACATAATTTGGTATTATTGAATATACACATTTTATATCTCTTATCAATTTTTTATACAAATATTGCATCTAAATATGCACCTATTACATGTATTCTCTCTCTCTCTCTCTCTCTCTCTCTCTCTCTCTCTCTCTCTCTCTCTCTCTCTCTCTCTCTCTCTCTCTCTCTCTCTCTCTCTCTCTCTCTCTCTCTCTCTCTCTCTCTCTCTCATTTATATACAAAATTTTGGATCTAGAAATTAACATCACTATGAAGTTACACCATTTCACATGAGATATATATAATATTCTCAAAATTATTCTACCATATGTAGAATGATTTAGCTATATAGTACACAATCAATCAAAGGAACCATCTGGATCATCTCTAACCCTTATTATATCAATTATTGCCTTGTGGTTAGACTCATGAAATTACCACAACTTCTTGTTAAGAGGTCAACCATGATATAGTATCAATTGAAGAGTTATTTCATCAACAAGGTTAGAGTAATGAAGAATATATTTGTGTGTCTCAAAATCCTTAAACAACTAGATGCTAGAATTCTTGACATGGTACCTACATTTAATTGTAAATATAATTTGAAGTCAACATTGATAAATTTTAAATATAATACATTGACTTAAAGAGGTCTTAATGCTACTAGAAATAAACATACTACCTTATAAGCCATAAGACAATCACAAAGAGAGATTTGATTGGGTACTCAATACCCTCACCATCAATAACTATAGCTATCAATTTCTTTTTGGCCTCAGTACAATGACATAGAAAGAAATCAATTATTTCTTCATAATTATCAGCAGTAATAACTACATATACATGACCTACTTTATATGTAAAAATAAGTCAATGCCACATTTGAAATGGAGATTGAACTAAAATGACACAAAAAAATATTTTAACCAAGTATTAAACTGATAAAGTACATCGTTCAACCAGGTTCAATACATGATCAAAATCTATTGATGCTTCAACCTACTTTAATTGTAGTGCTATAGGAAGTTTATATAAATCAATTAGATGCAACGATGTACAAGATTATTGGTCAACCCACTCTTTTGATTCACATTCATCCTATAAATGATGCATACAAGAACAGTAAAAACATGCAAGATTTCTAGTATGAATAGCTGGTGATGCTACATTTAAACTTCTAAATGAATGAATCTAACTTGATCCTAAAAGTGTACAAAAATATTGAAAATTTTCAATGTTAGGTTCACACATCAACCAAAAAATTTCTAGAAACCATACACTTACTTATATTACCTAGTCCCATCATATAGTTACACTATTTCACAATTGTTTCAATATTTTCTAATATTGCATCACCTTTGTACTTTAATTCCTCTCTACTAAGAGCTATTTTGACACATGCTCCAACACCATCACACTCTTCCTATCCATGTCCTACCTTAGTGAATTTATAAAAATGTTACACTCTACTTGTCACATGGATCATTTTCAACAAATAGAACATCATTGCAATATTGAACTATATGGTACAATTGTATGACCATATTATGTATTGATTGTATCTTACTTCTCTTTCCCTCACTTTTTCATAGAAAACTCTAAAAAATACTTGCATAAACTTTGATGAATGAGTTCAATAATCACTAATATAGAACTAATACTCACATGAAACCTTTCTATCCTCCTTTGTGCTATCATGTGCATGAATGAATGTTACATGTAAAAAAAATGACACTTGTATATAGTTGTAATACATTGGTTGGTTGCACTTCATCTTGAGGTTTTAGTGTATAGTTTTCAAAAAATTCTACAAATGGCACTATTGTGCCTAGAGGAAAAGTGTCCTTACACAACTTGAATTTCTCATCTAAACTTCTATCTCTATATGTATGATGTATGTAATGATAAACTATTTTCTCTTGAAATATTTTCATAAACTCAGCTACATATACATTACTTTTCACTAACTCACAACCCTTTAATTATTTTCCATCTTTAACAAAAAATTTAACAAACTTTTACTTACCAAAAGAAACTATTTTCTCACCAATTTAGTGCATGTTATCTAGATGTAGGCATCTACGTGAGATTTGCAAACCACCACATTAAGGCAAAAAAACTTTCAAACACACAATCTTATAATAAATGCACCCATCATCTAGTTTATATAGTACACTAGAAAAAAATTCTCTTGGTGACTTAGGAGCTACTTGTAGACCATATCTTTTCAATATATCATTAGTATGCAAAGCATAACAGGCATAACAATAAACATCATAATGCATAGAAAACTCAACATAAATCCTACAACAATATGTAGTGAGCGTATGATTTATCTTAATATAGAATGGTTTGGTCATCTCAAAAGACCTTTAGCTAATTTTAATTTGAGGAAATATTTGAAGAAACATTTCATAAAATTTTATTTGACTCATATTCAAATAACATTTTGCATGTGGCTCATGTTTTGCTTTTACAATTTGTCTTTTGATGACATCTTTTTTTGTTTGGAAAAGCCCTAGTGCTTCTCACTAGAAGTATTAAATTAATGTTCTTATTTCATTAAATTTAAGCTTATACTTATGTGGGAGTTTAACATGGAATGACCAAAAAGAATTATTTTTTAATCCTCAGTTGTCTCTTGCCCAACTAAGGCTTTGACTAACATTGTTCTACTTCTCATCCCCTTTCCCATTATGGTTGATGTGAGGACATGTCAACTAATATTAGCATCTTTACTATGTTATTTTCAACCAATGGATTAGTATGCATCAAATATATTTCTAACAATGTTTCTTTCACTACTATTTTCAAATGTTCTTACCCCAAAATTCTCACTATCTCTCTATTTTAGATTTTTGAATATTTCAACAACAAGTGTGCATCTTAAACTTTGATTTAATTTTTCAAAATAGTTATTCCAAATAATTTTAACAATTATTCTACAATTTATTTCTACTATTTTATCATGCATTGACTTCAAAATATTTTCATCAATGTTAATTAGAAACTCTATTTTTCTATGAATTATTCTAGTAGATGTTAATGTAGGTGCATGCTCAATGTTTTCATTACTTGCATTATGTACATTTATCATGTCAACTTGAGATGCCACATTAGGCACATAAGGTGAACTAGGCATATTTTTCATAATCATCTCAATTAGGGTATGTTAAAATTTTTATTTGTTGAATTAGGTGCATTTGTCGCATCAAATCAATAGGTGCATGCACATGATTTTTATTTGCCACATTAGGTGCATTGATCATGGAAATTTGAATTGTTATATTTTCATCACTTATAGTGTGTTCATTTTATGGTGTACCATCACATAATCTCCTCATACACTCCCTTGTTTGTGTCTTTTTTGCCTCTCATTTTTCAATCATTCCTCTCTTGTTCTTTCCCATGATAGTACATAAAAATTTCCCTACAAAACAATAACATGAAAAAATACAAGATCAAATATAAAACTAATAAAATTTGAACCACTATTTTATTTTTAATTACAAGATACAAACATAAAATAACACATGGACACAAGAAAATAGACTAAATCAATCATTTACAATACACAAAGACTAAATCTTTTCTTACCTATTATAGAACAATATGTGAAATGATAGTAGGACCTCATGGGACATAATGATACAATATAATAGATTTTGACATGTTATATATCAACACTTTCTAGTAACTTAGCTAGCTTATCCATAACCCAATTGGGTTATTAAGTTTTGACTAAAATGTACATATAATCTCATAACTTGGCCATGTTTAAAAACCTTTATTGGGTATTAAAAATCCTATTGGTGTTTTAAAAATATTATGCTTCAAATTATCCCAATGAGAACAAAATAAATCTAGGGGCAACTACTTCCCATCTACAATATATCCTTTCAAACACTAGGCCAACTATAAGGCAAGATCCTTCTTCTACTTCGAGCTCTGAAAAACCTAGATGGGTATATGTATGGATTCTTCATATGGTACCAGTTGTTGAAAAGAATACACTGAATCTAAAAAAAGCAGATAAAACCCTTATTTTTCCTAAACTCATGCAATAACAAAGATGTGTAGTAGAAAATTGAAAATCCTATGAAATCCACAATCTGAGTGAGGGCATCCTTTCAGCTCTTAAATGGAAAGGGAAATGGATGATTGTAATTTTGAATTCCATAGATCCTCAAATATGCAATAGTAAGAAGAAGTTGATCTTGTAGCTGATCAATGCCTTATCTATTGGTTAGTTCCACAAATCACACACATACATCTATGATACTAGTGACATATTCTATACATCAAGATATCAAATCTATCCTATCACTTTGTGAATTAGACATCAACGTTCATAGAGACTTCATTCTCATGAAATATCTTTCTCAAATAACTAGTAATGCTATCAAATACATCAAGCATTTACTTGGCTCTTTGTTCCAATAACAAAACATATGAGACATACAACCTTAAGGGGATACAAAAAGGTCTAAGTTATTTGTTCCTAAACCACATAACATTGCAAATTATAGAGATAGGAGACAAGAATCAAAATAAAATTAAGAAATCTTCTTTTTATTGTATTCATGTCTTTGAAACTATACATTCAAGATGCATGTAAATGACCCATAAACCTACTAAATAGATCATAACTATCTATATTAACTTCATTTACTACTTTTTGTACAAGAGAGAAAGCTGAAGAAATAGTAGAAATACAGTTATGGATCCAACCTTGTGGCATCACATACTAACTACAACCAGCATGGTATCATAGCACTGAAAAATATAAAAAACTGGAACCCTTATAATGAGAGGGAAAGACCAAGCTATAGGAAAGGAATGAAATCCAAAATCTAATTTGGAAATGGAAAGTGCCTACTTGAATCTTCATTCCTTGGTGCTGCAAAGTATCTCTCTTCTCTCTACAACCAAAATCTAAAACGAATCTCATCATTATTTTGTAACAAACTCAAAATATCTCTTCCCAACTAATGAGAAAGATTATCCTTACTAAAACATTAGGTATGTATTTGAAATACTGATAAAACCTTCATTAAACTGATTTGGAGGAGAAAATATCATCCCTAACTACATTCTTACTACCTCTATCATTCCCCGAATTCACCACTTTGCCAAAAAATTGATTTGAACTACCTTAACTAAATGAGGTTGAAAAATAGGTTCCTCATAAAAAACCTTGAATGACTCAAATAAATGGCTTCCTGTGTAGAAAAAAACCTCAAATATACAAAGTTCCCTCTGTCCCAATTCCAACAATATATGTTAGTCTCATATTGGCTTATCAAGAGTGCCCAAAAGATCAGTTTGAAGTTCATGTTCTAAAACTACCTTATAGGTCTACATTTATTTTTCAAAGATTTAACTTTATCCTAAAGTTAAAAATTTATGTTAAACCAAAGTTTATTTAAACTTCTGCTACATGATTGGTATATTCTTGCCCTATCACTACCAAATAGGCACCATCAAGTACCCTCTAATTGGTACACTAAAATTCCATTTGCAACCTAACATGCTACCACTTGGCAATTTCTTATTGGGCCTCCTTTTGTATGTTCAATGCTACATCATTTGGCTACTAGGTACGCTGATACATCATCACCACCTAGCTCCTCCTGATTGGTCAGATTAGATCAGAGCTCTGAGTGGGCCTACCGCAACATGTCAACATGTCACTATGTCACCATGCTTAACCTCCTTGCAACTTCCCGTGATGACATAGTGACAACCATTGATTATGCACAACATGGTGAAATCTTATGTGTCTGATCCAAACCACCACCTCACTGCCCCCACCACATGGTCTCTTGTCACTATGTCTTTATCCTTGTCAGCGATTGCCATATCGCTAGTGACATAGCAACATTGCACCATGTGTCATTCCATGTCAGATGGTGATCTCATTTTCCATGCCACATCTAGATGCCCTACCATGTGTTATTTTGTAAGTTGTCTAATTTAATCCACATGTGTCTTTCTGGTTGGTTGCATTCCACATCATCGTGCATGTTGGAAAGTTTGTTCAAAATTTCCTTACATTCTCTAGCTAGAAAAGTGGGCCGCATGAGTTTTCCTTGTATCTAAAAAAACACTACCTTTGAGTTATTACACTATGGTATGCTCACATATAAAAATATTATAAAATCTCATAACATGGTCAATGTACGACTAAGAAGGCTAATGCATTTCTTTCAAAAAAATAGGCCTCATGTTACTATGACCAACAACGATCCTCCAAGGTTGTCTCAAGCATCCACAAACCTCTCTCTTCCATTGTATTTCTGCTCAATGTAGGGAAAAAGACAATTAGATTTAAATTGCATTACTTCTTTCTACAGGTCCTTCTTTTGAGTTTATCTAGTGGGTTTGTGGCATCAATTCTTATTATCTCTTTCTCCCCTATGTGCCCAAATATCCAATCCAAGTATCCTGAAACAAAGGGATGAAGTGCTTGAATAAAGAGGAGATTTTAAGACATTTCTCTATTACTCAAACTTCCTCTTCAATGCATGCATATGCTGACCCTCTTTAATGTGGTCTACCCTATTCCTCAATAGCTCCATCATGGTTGATAATTCTCCAAAATGTTCATGTTCCCCTTTCTCGTAGACAGAGACCAATTTAACATGTACTCATGGAAAGGTGAAAGGATTGACAAACTTTGTATGCATAGAAGGTGTATTAAATAATTTATTGTTGTTGATGACACACTTGCGAAATAGATGTTATAAAGGAACATCTCATATCAGTCTTGTTGCAACTTTTTAATTAGGGAAGAAGAATATATGTTGAGACAAAGTATTTGTAAGTAGGTAAAGTAGTCAGACATCCCTTTTTCTTGCACATTGAGCTCCTATACTTTAATGCCTCCCTTTGACTAGCACCTCTCCCTACTCATATTAGCCTTTTGAAATCACCGCTCAACACAAACATTATGTGAGAAACCATTAGCATTTGGAACATATAAAACTTCCCTAGATGAAATTCCTGCTTCACATGCCATGTAACTGTGTATCTCATTATTCCATTCAATGCATGGTGGACCACTAAAGAAGATAAAAATATCACAAAAAAAAAAAATGGGGGACTAGAATGTGGGATGACTCTCCCTAGATCAAAACATATGACATTTATGTAACTCCATGGCTTCTTAGTACCATTTGATCTCTTCCCTTTGATGCTCCAGTAGAAAAATTATCATTTGTAGCTCTTAATTGCATGCTAGCATGGATATGCACTTAAGCCAAAAGATGAAGGTGGGCTTTGACATTATCCACTAGAAGATTCTCTATTAGACATTTCAGCAGTTGTATAAATTGGGCATGTTAACCTCTCCCAATAATTTGTTATTCTGATTTTGGACATAGTAGGAGTTGTCATGTGTTTTTGTCAAACTAGTGGAAATTTTGTCACCCAAAATTAAATGAGTGATAATTAAATGCTAATGCAAGAGAGGAAAACATAGCTTTTCATTTGGTTTATTTCCTCATCATGCTTCAACTAACCTTTAGTTCTCAAGAACTTATCTCATGAACTCCAAACCACCAATTCTCACCAAGTAAATGGTCCTCTTGAAAAAAAACCCTTGAAAAAATTCCCTATCTCTTAAGTTGCTCATCATGATTTGCACTATCATTTCTAAAATCATTTGAAAATTTTAAAACTTTGGAGTATTACTCAAAACTGATGGATTCTGTCAGGCTTCAAAGTGGGTCTGGCTAATTTTTTTTTGACCAAAAACACCTAACCCTTTAAAACCAATCCCTAGTCACCTAACACTGAACAAATTCAAATTTGACTGCTGAAGAATTAAAATTTAACTCAATTTTCAACCTTTTGCAAATTGTCAATTTCATGCCAAAGGGTCTTTTGACTGGCCTTAAAAACTGACTAAAACACTTGATCGAGTTCTAAGATCTGACATACTGCTTCTTTTTTCCACATTCTCTTACCCCATGAGATCTTATGTCATGATGACACTTGGGTCAAAAGATATTAACTGTCAAATTTACCTTTGTGAAACTGCTTACAAGCAAGCATGTCAGAAAATCATAAATTGCAATTGATTTTGGCTTTGAAAATAAGTCAAAATAACACTTGGGGACACAAAATCTAGGGATTGATTGAATGACACAAGGAGTGTATAAATCTATGATTAGGGCTCATGAAAAATAATTGGACACATTTGGTGAGCAGTCAAAGTCAGGTACTTAGATTTTGTAGAACTAGGAACAATGGCAGAAAAGTAATTTTTGCAGAAGGAATGGACCTAGGAAAGTATGTAGAAGGATTTTTCAAGACTTGCAAATTGGCACACTTAAAGAATTTTTAGAGTAGAAAGTAATGGTACAATCCATTTGATCTCACCTATTATAGATTTAGAGTAATTACATCCCAAATAGGGGTACTAATCAATCCACATTTATTGACACCAACACAACTTTGCAAATTGCTTATGGAATCATGTTCAAAAACAAGTCAAACAATTTTTTCATAGGCTTAAATATGAAACATAACAAGTATCTAACCTCTAGAATGTAATGCAAAAGGAATTTTCTCATTTGGGTTAACTGGGTCAAAGTTATAATTGGTCAAACAAAGCCTCCTAGAATTTTGAACAATTAGTAGTAGCATGACAATAATAAACAACTGACTCAATAAACAACTAACTTTGAGGGATTCAAGACCTAGTCAAAACATGTTGAAATGAATTGAAATGTGAAAAATAGATTCTCTAATATGCATATTAAACACTCCCAAAGTGGCAAGTTATGAAACAATACTAGGTGTGAGATATTCAAATATAAACTAGCTACATGTTGTCATTTGACACTTAGGCAAAAATGCAAATTTGAACATTGGTCAAAACAAGACTTCACAAAATTACCCATAATGGAAGTTTATCTTCATGGAATGAGTGGATATAATTAATGCAAGGTGTTAGAAAACATTAAACACCTCTTAGGCCTCAAATGGATAGCTGAGTAATCATGCATTAAAATGTGCTTATAGGAGCCCATATTTTAGGATGGTACTCAAAATTAGGGCTTCAATTTTGAGTCCCAACAAACTCAATTGGGTTACATCAAACTATTATACAAAGGTTGATGGGGGCGGGAGAGAGAGAGAGAGAGAGAGAGAGAGAGAGAGAGAGAGAGAGAGAGAGAGAGAGAGAAGTTTGGGGTTATAGAAATGGGATTACAAATTATATAGAGAGATTTAGGTTAGGGGTTTGTGAGGGAGGGAGAGTGGTAGATTAGGGGTTAAGAGAGAGAGTGTGAGATATAGAGAGATGGGGGTTAGGATTTATATAGAGAGACAAAGAGTTAGGAGTTTGAGGAGAGAGAGGGTTAAGGGTTAGCTTGGATAGATAAGGGTTACAAGTTTGAGGGAGTGGGTGTTAGGGGTTAATGAGAGAGAAAGAAAAAGAGTGGTTATGAATACATGAGATTATATTTTAAAAAATAGAGTATGAATATTTAATTATATATGAATTTAACTATGCACTTATAAATGTATAGTTATAAATTATATATAATATTTAATTATAAATAAATATAATATTTAATTATATATAATAATTTGGTTCTATAGCTACAAATATTGAATTAAAAATATATAGTTAATTTATTATTGATATAACTTGATTGGGTTATTGCTATCTTAGTAACCTTATTAGGTTATTTGGAAGCAAATTTTTACATTCACTCATTAATAACTCCATCAATTTTTGTCTAGAAAAATAATCTGATTGGGTTATTTAAACATCACAATAGATTTTTCTCTTTAATAACCTGATTGGGATAATTGAAAATATAAAACCTGATCTAGTTATGGCTTGGAATTAGCCTTGGCAGTTGACCAAAAGGCCTAAGGGGTCATTTTCCCTTCAATTTCAATCCTTTAGATATTTTTTCATCTTCTAAGATGAATTATCATCTTTTCCTTCATCAATTTTTATGAAAATATATATATTTTTAATTTAATTTAGTTTTACCACTATCTTCATAGTCCTTGCAGACATGTGTCTAGATTTTTTTTAATAACTTTTAATATTCTTAAATACATGCAAAATAAATTACATTTTTTTGTTCTACACTTCATTCTATACATTTTTAAAAATAAATTATTTTTTATTATTTTGTTGGAAGTTATGCCTTGCACACAAACGTGAACCAAAATTTTAGTATGCAATCAATCCTATAATTCATTAAAAAATACACATTATAAAATCACACAAAAATACACAACTTCTAGATATCTCTTAACTATCGTCCTATCAAAAGGATTTGCAAAAATACAAAATATAACTAGGTCAATTGCATTGCATGGGAAAGCTATGTTATATTTTCTGAAAAAATTAGGAACTATTTTTTTGTGTGCATGATTTGACCCACCTAAACTTTGTAAAAACTCTAGTAGTTTATAAAGTAGATGTACTAATATATTTTTTTTTTACCCATACTTTCATTTTGAGTGGAGGACCCTCAAACATCTTGTCCAAGCTAAGTTTACCTAATTTCAGGAAAAAGGTGTCCACTTATACTTCCCTTTTTGTTAATCTTGTTGGTACACTTTCCCAACATGCTAAAATTCCTCCACACTTCCATAATCTAGAGCTTAATCCATTATCATATAGACATCATCTTTTTGCATCTATTGAAGGTTAAGAAAGTTAACATTTTGAACACATTCTCCATCTTAGACTAGATCTAAATGAAGCTATTAAGTTTGCATGTTTTTCTTATCTTTTAGTTGTTTTTTCTCTTTTATGGTCCAATCTTAAGTGCACCAATCTGATAGTTTTTTTAATGCTTAGTTTGATTTATATTCTTGACACACTAGTTTTTTTTATTACAATAAATATTTCTAGATTATAATGAAAGTGGAGAAACAAGGTCACAAACCTTGAGAACTAGGCCTTTTGTGTGCATATACATTACAATCATAACTTATTTGAAGTGGGATGGACTTCTTTAATCTTCATTTATTTTGGCTACAATTGGTCTCAAAACCCTAAAACTCTATTAAGAAATTGTACATTATGTACCAAATTTAACAATGAAATTATTTTTTAACATTGCAAAAATTTAAAGAGACAAATTTGATAATGATATTGTATGGTTATTTTATTGTCTACTCTTAAGGGACATATCGACATAAGAGATGCAATAGATTAACAAGAAGAATGTCCTAAAGGTTATGTTGTTCAACAAGAACTTCATTCTATGACTAGTGTTTCTGTAGCCATTAAAACACTATTCTATAACTATTTCTTTAGCTAAGGTAGATAAAAGTAACTTCTTGTTTGTTTTCAAAACATTATATTTCTATTAATTTTCTTTAGTCTACTTTAGTTTTTGGTTCATGTAATAGATTACATTTTCATTTCATATGTTATCATATTTGATATATAACCAAAACATATTATTTTGAATTCATAAATAATAACTCTTTTTTGAAATAATATTTCTTTTGGAAAAACTTGGGTCTTCTAGAAGATGAAGATGATTATCAAGATACAAATCTAGAATATGACTAATGAGGAGGGAATGCCATGCCGCCTTGGCCTATCGTCCAAGGCACTAAAGGTTCTTCTCTATCCTTCTTAGGGTCTTATTTTCACCCTAACACTAAGGGAATAGATTCTCTATTCACCCCTTACTCCACCAATCCCCTCCAATTAGTTTGAAACACTTCATAAACTTTAAGGTTGAATTCCATCTCTTATTTTGAATCCCACCATTGGATGAACATGGACACTCACCAAGCTTCCATGACTAGTAGAGCTTCCATTCCAATAAATTCCATGATATATAAGGTGCTTGAAGGTGTTTAAGTCATTAGTTTCCATATGATGTCAGGATTTCCTTGTTTAGGAGGGCTACTAGGGCTAGTAGCAATTAGGCCTCCTAGTCAACCTTTTTGTTTCTAGTTCCAAAAATTTCCAAAGGACTTGTAAAAAAAACTCTAGGTCAAGATAACCTTTTCAGAGTACTCCAAGATTTGTCTAGTTTTAGGTCACTAAGGTTTTTGTACAACTCCTTTCCACTTCACCCCTACTTTTAAGGGTTTAAGGGTTCCAATTAGAAACTTATTGGGGTCATCTAAAACCCTTACAAGATGTTTTCCTCAAGTCTTTTTGATAGGTTTGGTGTACCTCCATTCACCACTCTTCCTATCAAAACAACTGGATTGAGAATTTCTATCCATCTACTATGCCCTTGACCTCTGTCTTGCTGAACTTCACCTAGCAGAGTAGCATCCTACTTGCCTAGGGATTTTCTTTAAAATTAGAAAACATCTTCCCAAAACACCAACATGGAAATATATACGTTAGATACATTTATCTTCCTGATTTGAAAGGGCCAAAAATATTTGACCATTGGAATTTAGGAGAGAGCTATTATTCTCAATGTTACTCAAAACAAGGCAATCTCCTGTATAGTTACCAATTAATTTTCAAACACCTACTTTAACTAAACTTTAGGAAACCAAATAAAAAAAATATTTATACATTAAATTCCATAACTAGAAATGTAAATAAATAATCTCAATCAATCCATTCACATTTGGATCTTAAACGTGCAAGTTGACTATAATGAGAAACTACTTTAAGTTTTCTATTCCTTCAGAGTTGAATCCGCACAATTTGAACACCAACCCTTCTCTTAAGTGTGTAATGGTTTTTTGTACCCATTTTTAAGATGTAGAAACTTCTTGTATGGAACCATAACCAAAATTTTTAAAGTTGCTTGGTTCTGGCAAATTATTTTTAGTGTTCTCAAGTGCAATTTTTGCAAAATGCAAAGTTGCTTAGAAAATTTTTACAACTTTGGACTTTGACCATGAATAGACCTTAAGAAATCTTGGATGAGTTTAGTAAGTTCTAAAATCAACTCCTAACATGATTCCCCAACTCAGTTTTTATTCTTCAAAGCTTGGTCAACCCTTAACCAAAATAAGCAATTGGAAGCAACTTAAACATTCTAAAGACAATACTTGACTCTTGACTTACTCACACTCACCTACATATATACATGACTCTAGTCACACCCTTAGGGATTCATACTTAACCCTTATTCATACTTAAGCCAAATCTTCTAGGACCTTTTACTATGATCCCTAGGTGCTCTTGCACCAATGACTATTCTTGTTCAGATCACAAAAATAAGATGATGATGTACAAATATTGATGACACAAAATCTATTGAAGATGATGGTACCAAAAATGATCATGGTGATGATGAATGTGGTGGAGGTGATGATTTGATGAAGTAGTTTTTTTCTAGTAGCTTTCTACATTCATGATCATATACACTACATTATAAATGACTCTTGATATATCAGCAAGATACCTCTTTTCATAGTTACTATCATATGTATCATTTTTATGACCTGTAGTACCATATTGGGGAGTTGACGCATTTTGAGATGTATCAATTTTAGTCATATCATTTCCATATATCATCTTAAATTGTATCTTTTTTACTTATTTCATTTGTACTTGCATCATTTTTAGTTATGTTGATTATTGGGCACAAATCATTTTGACTTTTGTTTTTTTATCTCCCAACATATTGAACAATCATTTGTTTTAGTTACATGTGATGATATTATCAGTATTTAATTTTTAGTTTATATTTATAAATTGAAAGTAGCTAGAGCTTTTTGGATGAATACTTTTTACATATGAAGATTTTAATTTTCTACTAAGGATGAGTGTTATCAATTTTAATTGAGTCATAGATATTCTAATGTGCTCCTTCTTGGTGTTAGTATGAGTTTCATGATTGGAATTAAATATATTAATTAATAGGAATTGAAGTAATATATAGAGTATTTTTTGAAGTATCAAATAAAGAAACAATTGAAGCCACAAAAAAATAAAAAGCAACCTTGGAAGCCAAAATAGAAGAAATTCTAGTACCAAACAAAGGAGTAAAATTGGAAGCAATTTTCAAAAAAAAAGGACACAAAAATGGAAGAAAACTGAGAAGAAAAATTAAGAAGAAATGATGAAAGGAAAATGGAAAAGTAATAGTGCAACATGGAAGTGAAAAGAAAGAAAAGATGGAAGTGGAATTGGAAGCAAAATTGGGAGAAAACTTGGAAGAAACACAAAATATTGCATATAAAGCAATAATAGAAGTAAGTAGTGGTGTCATAAGAGATGTGGTGCCTCTTGTGTTTGTAGTTTGTACATTGTTGTTATTTTGATTCTAGAGATACTTAATAATGTTATTATTTGTACTTTGAGATGACCTGAGGGTCAAATGTTATACTTTGATTCAGTACCATAGATGCTTTACTACTATATTATTCAATTTATAATATTTTCATGTCGCTGGCATTTTGAGATGATAATAGATCTATGACAATATCTGATTATTTGGTATTTGGACATATTTTCTAATTATTTTATGTGATAAATTTTATGCTATGGTGATTTACATCATTCTTGTATCTTTATGCTTTATGCTAACATGAGTGATGTAAATGAATTAATTAGGTATTTAATGCATTATTGCTTCAGCTATGATATTATATGCAATTGCACTTGATCGTGTGTTTTAGTGTGTAGGAAGTATATCCCTGACAGTGGCACATGGAGTTAGTGATTCATCTATTCATATTTTACGAACATTGTCCCTATATGGTTGATGTATCCTTGTTTTAATTGTTCAAATTAAAATGTTTCAGTGATTATTAAATTTGAACTCATTTGCATTATGTGATTAGACTAGTAAGTGTGTCTATGCATTTAGACGTTCAGATTATCATGAAAGTTGTCAAGTGATTTTCTATGGTTTTGGGTTTTTAGGCTTTAAAAATTCTTGAATTTAATTTCTAGTAGCTTTTCCTTACGTGAATTCCCATTACGAGGAATAACCTATTTTCATTTGGGTTGTTTCAGAGTCTAGCTAGTCTAACTGGCTATTTTCCCTAATTGGCTATTCACTTGAAAAGTGAATAAGTATTGAAAAAGGGATTCATATTTTGACTTTTCTATTTTGGGATTTTGAAATTTGGAGAGCTTTTTTGAAATCCTCTTTTTGAAGGATTGGATTTCTATTCATTTTAGGAGCTATGAGCATGGGATTTTTGTGAGATCAGTCTCATTGATCCAACTTGGGTAGACCTTGCTTTTCCATGATTTCTAGATTATTCAATAGGTGTTTTTATTTTATTGGGATATTTTTAGTTTCTACCCCTTTTTCTATTAGGTAGGGCCTTCTTATTTTCTTGTTTTTGCTTTGTTTTAGCTTTGATTTCTGGAAGCACTTGTCTAGGAGGTTGAGAACTAGTGTTCCCCTCCATTTCTATTTAGTAGTTTTGCTTGGTTGGTTAGGCATGAACATTTTCCCTATTTTTGGGATGGGGGTTTGAGGTTTCATGCCATTATGCTGGCCATTTTTTCATATGGTGTTCAAACCCAAATATTATTAGATTTTTAGGGTTTTTGCACCCAAAGACCAAATGGGTTTTAATTTTGAAATTTTTTTAGTTTTGGGGGGTTTTTAC
The DNA here is from genome assembly GCA_028749045.1 of Cupressus sempervirens. Lineage (NCBI taxonomy): Eukaryota > Viridiplantae > Streptophyta > Pinopsida > Cupressales > Cupressaceae > Cupressus > Cupressus sempervirens. The sequence goes on from CM053790.1 coordinate 712,152,235, forward strand.
CTCATTTTGTGTGCCACCCTATTTTCTTGGGTTATCTTGGCATGATGTTGGTCGTAGACCTAGACAATCTATTTGGATATCAGTCAGACCCTTATTGAACTTTTATGTTGCATTGGGATGCATGCCACATCCATCCTCCTGACTCTATTTCTGGTTGAGTAAATTTCTACTTTGTGTTCTCATCCACTTCTTTTGGTATGATCTTTGTGATGGTGATGCACCACACATAAGTACATACATGTACATTTGTCAGGTGACTTGTGGGGCCTAATCTTTCATGGTACTTCTAGAAGTTATAATAATTAGGGTTGGGTTGGGAATTTTCATGCCTATAGGCACTCATCATTGGATAAGCATGGGTAGGGTAGGGTAGCATATGGAGGGGGCTTCTATCTCATAGCCTGGTGATCATTGCACCATAGGTTGGTAGAGGGAGCTTTAAGTAAGTGATAACTAAATAAAATACTAGGTGGTAATAACATTTAAGATAATAAAACAATGCTTTAGTGTGTGAACCTTCCATTGGGGAGTTGAGTCCACATAGATCCAAGCTTGGGCTTGTTGATGCTAAGTGATTCTTGATTATGTTAGCCCCTACTTAGTAGCCCATTGAGTGTTTGACCAAGACCTATAGCTTATGCATTTTCTATGTCTTGGTTTCAGTCATCATACTATCTAGCGTTTGTGTTAGACATTGATATTTTCTTTATGTGTGTTTGTGGTTGGATCATTATCTCCATCAACATGATGAGAGTGGACCTATGGGTGCCACATGGTTGGGAGGCATAACTACCCATACCATTGCTAGGGACCAATGTACAGAGACGGTCTTTTTTCCTAGTGTGACCATGGCTGGATGTTTTGACTTGGTACTTCAAATTATAGAGTATGCTTTCTTGTGATTTATGCTTTCATTAGAATGCTTGTATCATGTTAGATGATGTTAGTTACTGCCACATTTCTTTATTGTTCTGATTAGCATAAGATAGTTTATGTTACTTGTAGTTGTAGGATTATCTTATGCTTTACCTCTAGCATGTTAGATTTCCTTTTACTTATGTTGTAGCATTTTTTAGTAGTAATGTCCCTTACATGATAGTATTGATGATCTAATCGATAGCTTGGGATGTTACCCACAGGGGATGGCTAGGGCCCATGATGATCTTATGATACTATTATGGTTGGGAGGAACCGCATACTTAGTTTGGTTGTATGATTTATGGTGATGCTATTTTTAGTTATTGCAATGTTGTTTTAAGTATAATGCAATGTTATATTCTATACTTTCCCTTTTCTTCTTATTAGATGGTTAGATGTTGTTTTTATCTTTCATAATTGTGTTTGAGTGTTTATGACTCGAGATGTGGATCTGGTACTCCTTAGTGTAGAAGAAATTTTATCCTTAGAATTTTTACCGTTTTTTTTTCTAGCATGCTATCTTGGGATCTTGTATGAAATCGTGCTTTTTTGCATGAGAATTCAAGATCTCATATGGTGTATTAGGTTTCCTTGTGTGGCCTTTGGCACCTTCTTTCATGAAACCCAACACCAGTTTTAGGGTCTTGGTTGTTTGGGAAAAGTACCTTCTTACACCATTTGGTGCACATCCTCATGCAAAAAGGTATTTATTCATGGGGCATGTTGCACATCTTCATGTGAAAATCTATTTTCTATTGGTCCTTGTGCAAAAAATGTCTGGCATCTACATTGGTTTTTGGGGATCAATTTTTGGTGATTCTAGTACCCTTTGGGTTTACTTTAATTACCATGCTCTGATAGATCTTAGATTCTTTGTATTGTTGTCATTTTGGATTTTACTTTCCTATAGTGTGTGTGTCAGTTCGGGTAGTGGGGTTTGGAGATTTGTTGGTTGTTGGGATGATATTTAAGTCTTCCATTGTCATCTATGTGATATGTGTATAATGTTGTCATGTGCACTCATACTTGTTAAAAAAATTTGTTAAAAAAATCTTGGCTTGTATTTCATCCTTGTTCCAAGGATCTACAAGTAGGGCATTATAGTAGATGTCAAATTGGAAGCAACACAAGATGAAGAATTAGAAGAAATATTAGAAATAACAAATGACATTATTATAGGATTCAAACTGGAAGTAACATAATAAATAAAGTAAGAAGCAAAATCAATAGTTACAATGGAAGAAAAAATAAAAGAAAAATGGGGAGAAATCCTTGAAATAAAATGAAATACAAGAAATGGACGAAAAAAGAGAACTGAAATGGGATGACATTATTGATGCAAAATAAGAAACATTATTTGAAGAGAAATAGTAAGCCAATTTGGAAGCAAAACTAGAAGGAAAAAAAATGTTACAATCAAGAAGAAAATCTTCAAGTGAAATGTGAAGCTAACTAAAATGAAAAATTAGAAGAACCAATGAATGTTATGATGGAAAAAAAAGTAGAAACAAATTGAAGAGAAAACTTGGATGAAAACAGATAATGAATAAATGACATTAAAATAAAAAACAAATTGACATCCAAAATATGAGCAAAATGGGAAGCTAGATTAGAAGCAAAACTAGAAGCAACCAAAAATATTATTATAGAAGAGAAATATGACTTTAATTTTGAAGAAACCCTAGAAGAAAAATGGAAAGCTAAACATGATGAAAAATAGAAGAAATAAGGGACGTTACAATAGAAAGAAAACTAGAAGCACAATTAGAAGTAGATCAAGAATCATTTAGAGGTATAAAATTAGATGCCAAATTAAATGCCATTTTTGGCATCATACTCATTTCCTAGCATCAAAATTTGTTAGTTATTTTGTGGCAAAAAATATAGCAAATACAAGGTTGGTGAAAAAAAATGGATAACATGCTAGGGTAAATTTACAATGCTGAGTGCATGATGCATCCTGGCATTGATATTTTTGTCATCAAAGAGGCTCATTTACAAGAAAAAAAAGCCCTGAAATCTAACAAAAACTTAGGTGCTATTGACATGTTGTATTATAGTGAGGAGTCCTATTGGCGTTTAAAAATATTGAACAACAAAATGCTTAATACCTAAGTGATAATACTCACATAACCTAAGGATTAGCCACTTCTTGTTAACAATTATATGTGCAAACCACTTGGAACCAACTTCAACAAAACCAAGGATGGTTTTCTAATCCTTAGGCTTTGCAGAACCAAGGTAGGTATACCTAGGGGATGATTCAAATGCAAACTGTTGTATGAAGGTTATCTTAGTTTCATTCTAATTCTCGTCTTCTATCTTCAAACACATACATAGTTTATCCAATTAATTAATATTTTCAAATTTATATACATACCTCACAAGTAGATCTAGTTATAATTATGCTTGGGTTTACAAATATTTATGGAGATAACAACTACCTAAGACTCAAAACTAAATATAAATGAGTGGTGACCAGCATTTATGACTTTTACAAAATAAATAGAAAATGATTTTGAGTTTATAATTGATTTGATATGTAGTAGAAAAAATTTATTTTCACTCACTTTTGATTTATATGACCACTTCCTTATCCATTGTTACATTGAGTCAACTACTAGCAAGGGATCTTAATTTAAATAACTTGTAGATTAATTTATCCATTGTAATGACCAATTCTCATTCTTATGAAGTATCCTCTTTATAGACTCACAGACCCTACTGACTTATTGAAGCACTTCCTTAATTCCTTGAATCAAAAGCAACAACAAAATCAGCATACAACTTGTCTAGATTGCATTCACTCAATTAGAACTTATTTAATTGACCTCGAAGTAAACAAGATTATAAATGGAGACAAAAATTGATAATATAAACACAATGTAAGTACCCTTTTTGTATTATCCTTTCAATAGACTGATACAACAACCAATAGAAACTCAATGAGACTAAATATCCTATTGGTTTTGTCATTAATATGTAAACATTAGAGAATATAATACTTGAAAATAAAACTCCAAATAACTACACATGAGTGGACTGATTGTACTTTTCTTGAGCAAAAATAAAATTATACAATTCTTGGACCCATCACAATGACTTGAAAACTCATTTATATAAGCATGAGTTGCAATAAGAAAAGGGAAACTGTGACTGATAGCTATCTTTTGACAAAGATATTTACATTCTACAAAAGAAAAAATTTAGTGTAACATAATGCTAGCACATCAAGAAATTCTCTAGTAGGTCCCATTTCTGTTACATCTTCACAAGCTACTAGTTCTTTGATTTGTCACCATTGTTCTAAATCTTTTGCATTTACAACTACTATACTGGCCAATGATGAATCTTGATGTAGTGCCTGCAAATCAATTCTACCTATGGGTTTTCATTTTCTTCACCCTGAACTGAAAAAAATACTTTTACTCTTGATTGTTCCTTTGTCATGTCCACATCCTGGGCTTCTAATCCTATAACTCAAATTGATTGCTAGCCTTTATCTTCTTCATCTCCCTGATTTGGTGTTGTTGTGTCAATAATCTACACTTTGTCCTCCTGCACCTCATCTTCATCTATTCAACTTCTTCAAACTATTCATTAGAACCAATCTTTGCCATCCACTTGTCAAAAAGTGTATCATTTGGACAATTGAATTTCAAAACATCATGTTGCTTCCTAAGCACATACTCAGATTCCTTATCAATACTAACAAAATATTTTTTTAAAGAATGAAAGAATAATTGGACTTTCACCAATTCCTTTGTCATGGTGGCCACCAAGTATGCCCTTTTTCATTGAAAACCTATTCATTCTCAAATAGAACAAGCCATCTAATTCCTTGGCACATTCATCCTTATTCTTTAATTTATTCTTTCTATCTAAAGCACAAGGGAACAAATCATTTTTCTCATTCTTATACTTGCTTCGATAAGAAACAACTTTTAGTTGTAATGCAACACTTTTACCATCAAAATCTAATAGATCATTAGCAATATCATATGTTTTTTCAATATGGTAATGGGAAGACCTTATAATAGAGTAACACAAAAAACCAATTTCTTTCCTTCTCTTTCCCCACTTATTGACAATGGGTTTCAAAATCTCTTCATGGGCTTTCAATTCTTCCCATATGCTTATTACTTTTGCTAACAAATCATAAAATAGTGGCCATTTAATTTTATCTCCCAGATACATTAGAGCCTTTCTCAGTTTATCTTCATATTGTATGTTGATCTCTACATGTAATACCCACAACTTGATCTTTTCTTCTTCAAATTTTTTAGCTCTATAGTATTGTGGCCTTTGTGGTGTATATGGTATTTCTATAAGTGGAGTGGATTTAAAAGGTTCCACTGGAGGGCAAGGATATGTAATCCTTGGTCTGGAAGACCTTCCTATCACCTTATTATCAAGATCAATCCTCTTCTAGACCTCTTTATTGTAAGCTTCCAAAAAAAATTCATGCTTACTTTATGATTCAAAAATTTCCTTTTCCTCTTTCTCTGTAGTAGCCATAACAAAATGAGATGTCCCTACATTCATGTGTGGGAGGTATCTACCACTCTTCTTATAGTAAATTTCCCATCAATCTAGATTCATTTGGCTATGATGAGGTAGCTCATGATCCCTTCCTTAATGACCAAATGACTAAGGTAGCTTGGTTTTCATTGAATGTAGTACCCTGGAATTCCTTTTTATCTTGGTTTTGTAAATCCAACTTATTTGAAACAGAATTGAAAACTAAGGATCAACTATGTCCCAATTGGGTAACAATAAAATATTTGATGCCTTAACCATCTGCCTTCCTTCTTCAAGGCTTATATTTTGAAACTCTTGCATCATTTCTCCTTTCACCTAATTCTACAAGGTAGTCTCCTCCATTTTAGGATTCTCTATTCTCAATTTATTATATCTTTCTTCAAATTTTCTAATATTGGCCTACCATGCAAACTATTGGAAAGCTCTGGATTTAACAAAGCTATCATCTAACAAAAATTGATGACTAGCTTTCTCTATGATAGGGTCTAATTCCCTACCTTTATAATCTACTACTGTTAAATCAAGGCTGGGCATAGGAGGCTCCTGAGGGTCTCCCTCATCCAATTCTACTTGAGTAAGAAAAACACCTCCTTGTGACCCCATTTGTTCAATCTATTCTCCAGTGATTTGTTCCTCTCCAATCAACAAAGGGGATTGTGTAGGTGAATATTCCTCAATATGAGGATCCTATTCTTTCATTATTCTTTTCCTCTTAGGAGAGTTTTCATTAGGTCTCTCTTCTGCAACAACACTGGTGGATTCTATTATTTGTTTACCCCTATTCACAGTGGCATTTTTATTTTGAATTATGGTATAACCTAGCCTCTTTTGGACAATCAAAAGTCCAACTCCTACATTGGGAGTGAATGCCAACCACCTCATGACCTCCCTAGCCTTATTTGGGTAAGAATTAATAAAGAATTGTTTCTTCTCATTCATATTCTCCATTATGTCAAGAAAAGTATTCATGAGCTTTTTTTATCTTATCTACCTCTATTATGGCATTATCTAGAGGAGTGTAATCTTTATCAAAACAATGTATAAATTCCAAAACCCTTCAGTAAACTTTCCATTTTTCTCTTTTAGTTTTCTATTCTTGTAAGGAAAACTCATTTCTTATGATGTCCCCAGGTAATAAAACTCATGGTCAATTTTTCCAAACTTAATTCTATGTCTAAAGGCTAAGTTATAAAATCCCTCAGTATCACAAAAAAAGGGATGGGAAAAATCTGTTTTGTGCTGATCCAAACTTTTATATAGAAAAAGCCAACCCCCTTTAGTGATCACAAATTGATCAGCTATAGTTCAAGTAGGGAATATTGACCCCCTTTTCTTTTTTATAAAAAAAACTTTCTTCTAGTCCCCCTAGCTACCCCAAAATTTCAGCCATTCCTATCCTTAGAGGTACTTGGTAAGGCAGTACATGAGGGGTTCCTTTAAAACAATAAATCCTAATTATAGTAGAAATAGAGTATAGGATAATATCTCCCAAATTATGTGAAAATTTTAAGCCAATAGGATTATCCATAGGCCTAATGAGACTCATCAGTGCCTTAGTCACTATGGGATTGTCACTTAATATAAGGCACCTCAACTTCGAAGCAAAGTACCTATCAAACCTAACAAAGCTAGCATTCTCTACATCCCAAGTCATATCTACACTCCATAACTAGACTGATAGTGCTTCTCCATCCTATTCTCTATTTAAGTCCATTTCCTTACCAAAATATGTCACTCCTTTAAACAAGAATATATGCATTAACAAAGAATAATGGCCAAAAGTCTTTTCCACTTTACCCTTTGCAATTCCTAGTAGACCAATAAGAATTTCTTCTGCTAAATAAGAGACAAAGTCAAAAATAACATCCACACCAAAAGAAGCAATCTGAACAATCATGTACATAAGATTGATGGGCATGACATTTTGTTCATCTTCTCCAAAAACTTGACATAAAGTCCTATATGTCTCTGTAGCCCTGGAAGTGAAAAATTCTTTCTTGAAGGGTTCCCTAGAGCCTATTGTAATTGCTAGAAAATTCTCAATTGTGCCAATATGGTCCCTCACTACACCTCCCTAATTACATCCCTCTTTGACATGTATTCCTTTTCTAATTCTTGTAATTTAATTGGCACATGATAATCTGTCAAAGGCTCTAGACCAAATAACTCTCTAATCTCTTTAGGACTAATTGTAACTAGAGGCATACCATCAGTTCTTCTTATTATTCTAACTGCTTGATCATAATTCTTTACAACAACTTTTGAAGGTCATAATCAATAAAGGCACTTGGAACCACTAATTTCCCTAAATCAAAGTTCAAAATATTGGCATTCAGGGTGAACAAATTCCTCTTAGAAAACCATTTCTTGAATAGAGAAAGACCAATTTGAGAAGTTTTGGCATCCCTGACCTAGTTCCACTTATCATACAACCCATCTACTATTTTCAGCCTAGGGTTTAATCTGGTTAGCTTTTTAACTTGTACAATCTTAGTGGTAGATTCAGGGAGTAATTCAAGCAAGTCATCATGAATATTCCTAGCTAAATAATCCTCTTGCCTAGAGAAAACCTTCTTTGGAGGAATATTGACTATAATTCATAGGAAACTAAATGCTATAAAGGTTATAGTATATGGGAACTTACTTGATTTTCTACTTGTTTTTCTCTGTAATTCTACAATATCTTGCAAACAATGGGAAACTGGTTCATGTTTTGATCAAGCACCAATTCTCACTTGTTTCTTCTACTCTGAAAACTTGAAAACTTGTTTGTGTGGGATGAAAATGGTGAAGTCTTTTGTGATATACTCTATTTTTCTTGCATGTGAAGCTTTCATTCCTCATAAATAAATTGTAAGGGAAATAGAATGGCACCACCTTCTATGTTTAAATTCACACTATTGATCTTGAAAAATCCTACAATCCAGGAATGCAAATAGACATGAATCACATTCCACTTGACATGTTGGTATTTAATCTAATGAGATTTTTCCATATGTATTTTTCTTTCATTGCTGGTAATAAAAATTGGACCCACTTATCCTTGAGGAAATGTGTCATTGAGTTGCTACCTTGCTATACATAAGAAATGAGCATGTTGCCATAATAATGAAGCAATAACCCGTGATCTCATCTTAATCTAATGGTGAACATTTTAATGTATGCTTTTTATACCAGGGTGGTGAGTCCCTCCCTCATTTACAACATAGTGATGAACTCTCTATAGTGATGAAGCGACAACTGTAGATCCAAACTTAATCTAAATGCAAGGAAGCTACATTTCATCCTTATAACTGTGGTGGGTCCCATAGTCACCAAGTCGCACTAGGTAAACAATGCACAACTTCTCATAGTGATTTGGTGATGACCATTGATCTGATCTTGATCTACTGATAGTCATCTTGCATCTAACATCTAACTTGGGAATTATGTAGTTACCATCATTTTCAAAGGGGTGCTACTTTCTTCATTCTCTGGAAAGGTGCTATATTGCTACTGATAGGGTGCAAAGAATTCCCAACCATGACATAGTGACTCTCTAGAAAATCTAAGATTTGGTGACACCAATTTCAACTTGTTCCACGTATTTCCTTTCTAACACTGATAACTCTGAGAATTATTGAGGTTAGGTTAGAATTTGTTTCTAGCATCCTAACCTATGTAGAGGATTATAGGTTTTAGTCTTTGGGCTAGGAAAATTCTTTTGACAAGATAGTAATATGTGACAATCAGTGCTTGAGTAAAGGTTGTTAATATTGAGTAGAAGAAGGAAATTCAAAACATAAAGGAAAGGTACAAGGAAGTAATTTTCACTTAAAACTATATTATTATGAGCATCTTTAATTTTTGTTTTATCCATTTTAAATAATGGAAAAAATGTGAGAGAAGAAAGCGAAAACAAATTTTACATCTATTTGGTTATTTTCTGATGGATTTTTTTTTTTTTTTATGCTCTGGTTTTTTTCTATTAATGACAAAGGGGGATATTTTTATGCCTACTAAATTATTGTTAGAATTTATCATCATTGACTTTGATAATTTTATTTAGAATGTCACCTTGCTAAAGGATTTACATAGAATTTTAAGTCCTTCAATGACGGTTAGGTCAACCTTTGATTAAAAGTATTTCAGTACAAATTGTTTACAATTATTAGAAAGAAAATAGTAAGGTTTTGACCTATATAATTTACAACTCACTTTTTTAGTTTTAGATCATTATTTGGTTCATGTGTTGATTTACTACTAAGTTCCCCCCTTGTCAACTATGTCTCTTAAGTTTCTCGGCAACCTTTCAAGTAGTCAATCATCTTATTCCAAAAATCTTAAGCCTTCTACTCAGATTCACTTATCAAGTTTAGGTGCATTTGTAGAGCTATTAGTGAAGGTTGTTAATATTGAGTAGAAGAAGGAATTTCAAAACATAAAGGAAAGGTACAAGGAAGTAATTTTCACTTAAAATTGTATTATTATGAGCATCTTTAATTTGTGTTTTATCCATTTTAAATGATGGAAAAAATGTGAGAAAAGAAAGGGAAAATTTTTTTTACATCGATTTGGTTATTTTTTGATGGATTTCTTGATTTTTTTTATGCTTTGGTTTTTTTCTATTAATGACAAAGGGGGATATTTTTATGCCTACTGAATTATTTTTAGAATTTATCATCATTGACTTAAAAACCTCCATACAAAAGCTCAATTGAAATAGGTTGATTGTTGGTAATTTTGTATATATACTTGTTGATATTTAGTTACACAACAAGAGTTTTGGTTATGTACAAGACATGTTAACTCTTAACATTATTGTGTCATTTTTGTTCTATAAATTTTTTGCATTTTTCTTCTTATGGATCATTTTTTTGGTGCACTTGTGTGCTTTCAATGTTAAGTGGTGCATGATATGTCTTATTAGTATGTTGTAATTGCTATGGCTATAATATTTTCTATGTGTTTTAGATACCTAGAAAATGGTTTTGTTCATTAGATTATGTTTATTCATGCAATATAACATAGAATAGACAAGGTTTATCAGGATTCATTTATCAATAATTTTGATTATTTCATGATTTATCTTTTGGACTTGTTTGAGATGTCTAGATGTTCATAATTATTAAAATAAGAATTGAAATATCTTAAGAATGACTATATTATTGCAAACTACAACTACAACAATTCTTGTTTTTTCATTAATGTCAAATTTATTGATGAGACATGTTTCTATTTGATTTAAATGTCATATCTATTTTGATTGATGAAGATGATTTAAAATGTTACTCATAACAATAGTACCTAGAGGAAACGTTGAGTTATGAAAAGGAAGTTACAATGGACATTTTATTAGTTAGAATTTGATAAGACAAAGTGATTATTTATATCACGATAAAGTTCAAGTCTTTATAGTACAAGTCAAGATATATATATATATATATATATATATATATATATATATATATATGTATCATTTATGCAAATCTTAACTGAGCAATAGAGTAAAATACTAAGGAGTGATGAGTGGTGCTAGTGTCAACTGAGCCATAGTAAGTGTAAAGAAAATTTAAGTTGACTGAGCATTAGTATCAATTGAGAAAGCTAGTTGATGCCTAGCCAAGCTCTACAATGACTGATAAATTAAGTGATAACCAAGTGCCAGAAATTAGTTATGGATAAGTAATAGTGTTTTGATTGTTTAAGGAATCATGATTTCCAAGCCAACCCATTTGATTTCTTTGCATATGGAAACCACGTGGAAGATAAGATTAATGAGTTGGATCATTTAATTAAAGCTGAGGATTAGGTATAATACCTAAGATCAAATTTTATGGATGAGAAGTTTCTAGAAAAGAAGGAAGATGGTTAGATACAATGAATCTGAAGAAGCAAATCATAAACCCTAAAATCTACGGTGATCATGAAAATGACAAAGCTAAAATTACCTATTTTAGGAGGCCTAGAGTCGATGAGAAAGTGTATGAAAGAGAAAAGAAAAAGGAGTGCTTGCACAAATGCACCTAAAGTTGATAAGTGAATCTAAGTAGAAGGCTTAAGTTTGGTTGAACAAGATGATTGACTACTTGAAAAGTTGCCGAGAAACTTAAGAGACATAGTTGACAAGGGGGAACTTAGTAGTAAATCAACACATGAACCAAATAATGATCTAAAAATAAAAAAGTGAGTTGTAAATTATATAGATCAAAACCTTACTATTTTCTTTCTAATAATTGTAAATAATTTGTATTGAAATACTTCTAATCAAAGGTTGACCTAATAGTCATTGAAGGACTTAAAAGTCTATGTAAATCCTTTAGCAAGGTGACATTGTAAATAAAATTATCAAAGTCCTTGAATAAGGCCACTCATAATAGGGTGACTAAATCCTCTAACCAGGTCACATTTAATAGTGTGTTGTAATGTTTAATAGGGTTGGCTCCTAATAGAGCTCACTTTGAGAGAGTAAAAAAGTAGTGACATGTTTCTAGTATTTTTTTGCAAATTGGATTTCCACAGAAATTCCTAGTTTCAAAATTGTGTTGAATGTTTTATGATGTTTTTCATTTACATGTTTACATTCAATAATGTTTATTCTAATAAGATAGTGAACTATTACTATTTTTTTTTTAGTAGTACTCATTAGAGACTTAGCTACAATAGGATAAGAAGAATAGTGAATGTTTAATGATTTGATTGTTTAGACGGTACTTATGGACCTTGAGTAACTAATTCACCCACCATCTCATTTATTTTAAATATTCTAACAATTAGTATTAGAGAATCACTACTTAAAGATAAAGATCACAACTCACAAAAGGGAGGTACCAAAGCTAAACAAGGAGAACTTTCTTGTATGAAAAAATTTGATAAGGCTAAATATATCGAGTATCAGTGATGCTTCTATAAACTTTGTGGACAATGATTATGTGAAAATAATGACTACTCCTTTGACAACTAAAAAATTGAAGCAAAAGAAATAACACAATCAAGCAATTTTGGAGATTGCCTCAGCTCTAAGCTATACTGAGTTTGATGATATAAAACAATGTGATAGTGCAAAGAAGATGTGGGACAAACTAAAAACCATATATGGAGGAGATGACAATATCTGACAGTCAAATCAAACAGCTTGAGAGGAAAATTTGATGAAATGAGAATGATGGATGGTGAGAATATAGTGCAATACTGCACAAGAGGCAAAGAACTTTTCAAATCTATTCAAGGTGAAAATAGAGAAATCAAAGAAATAGTAATAAGAAATGTATTAAGGACTCTACTTCCTATATATGCCATTAGGGTTTTTTTAATACAAGAGTTGAGATGTATTAGATGTAATAATCTAATTTTAGAAGGTGTAATTGGTAGACTTACTACTTTTGAGATGTCTAAATTTGACAACTACACACCTTCTACTATTGAATCTACTTTCAAGTCACAATTGGTTGTTAGAAAAAGAGAAGGCAAACATGTGAAGAGTGACAATGACAATTTCGTTGATGAGCTTGATGAACTTGAAGCACTTATTAGAAAAATATTTGGAAGAGGTAGAGGTAAATACAAAGGTAAATTACCTATGGGTAAAAGCACAAACTCATGTCACCCTTTTGTAAAGGAGAAGGCTAAAAAAAGTATAGTTATTCACCTTCAATGCCATAAAATTGGTATTTTTATTTTGAATTTGAAAATGAAGTATACTAATGAAATGTGTAGAAATGGATGAAGCTTAGAATTTAAATTTTTAATAATTATTTGGAATAAGAATTGATATACTTTCCTATTTTTTATTGATAAATTTTTAGCTACTAAAAAATGCTAAAAGTTAGGGGTCTAGTTCCCACCACAAAACTATATGGAAATAAAATTATCTCCCTATGATCTTAGACTATGTTCTAGATACCATATACAGATAGAACAATAAAAAATAAAAAATAGCTTTAGACCTATATTTTCTCTTTTATAATGGTTCAAATTTTTAGTCACCTAAAATCGATAGTTTTCATCTCCCAACACATTTTTCAAAATAATTATATTCCAACCAAGAGACAAATTATAAATTCTTGCAGGGATCTCTCTTCTCTAGAATGTTATATATATTTTAAATTTTTTTGATATGATATATTATGTTTTTCTTTCTCAAAATCAATGCGTTTTCAAGTGTTGAAATATGTGCTTATAGAATTTTTTACTTAAAATGAACTATACCTAATAAAAATACTATCAACTTTGTTTGAGAATATTATTAAGTCCAAGCTTTATAAAATGGTGTTTATATTTTATTAATATAATATCAATAAAAATAATAAGAGTTATTGAAACACCACTTTTACAAAATAATTTTATTTTTTTAGTAATTGGATACAAACTAGTATAAAACATGCATTTAATAGATATTTTAAATTGGAAAAGTGCCAAACCATATAGAAGTTGGCTAGAATAAATTTATCTAGATGATATGTATTGATTTTTAGATAGAAATACTCAAATTTAGTCATTCTAATAAGTCAGCTTGAAAGGTGACACAACTCTATACTTTTACCCTTATTATTTGTTTTTCATTCAAAAAGGTTTGTCATATTGCTGCTAAATGTCTTGATAGAGAAGATAAGGATGAAAGAAAGGAAAGTAAGTACAAAGGAAGGAGAGATGACCATGACTATAAGAATAAAAAGGATGACAAATATAAGAAATCTTGTTATATTGCTATAGAAGAAATTGACATTGAAGCTCAAAGATGATGAGGTTGTCTATGTTGCAATGAAAGAAGATTCTGATAAAGGTGAGAAAAATGCATTAATCTCTTATGTGAACAAGAGTGATAGATGGATGATTTATAGTGGTTTCTCTAATGATATGATTGGTGATAAAAACAAATTTGAGGATATTGGACCATAAAAAGGTGGATGTTTTAAGTTTGGTAATGATATTCCATGTGTTGTGAAAGATAAATGAACAATCCAATTGACAGACAAGATCAAGTGTGACAATGTTTACTAGGTAGAAAGGCTTAAATATAATCTATTTAATGTTTCAAAATTGAAAAAATAAGGATATACAGTTGAATTCCATCACATAAAGGCTAAGATATATGATGTTGATGGAAAGATTATTGGAAGTAGCGATCAAACAAGAGGCAACTTGTTCTATCTAGATTTATCTAATGAGACATGTTTGTTTGTAGAACAAGAAGATGTTTGGTTGTGGCACAAAAGGTTATGTCATGTGAATTTTGATAATTTGATAGATATTTTTAAAATGAAGAAAGTAAGAGGGTTGCCAAAACTAAAGAAGCCTGACAATCATATGTGTAAACAATGGTGATTGGGAAAAATGACCTAGTCTAGTTTCAAGAGCAAAACATACACATCTAGTGATATTCTAGAATTGGTTCATACTCACCTTTGTGTACCTATTGATGTTAAAATCTATTGTGGAGATAATTTTTTCATTCTATTTTTTGATGACTATTCTAGGATGATGACTAAGATATTTCTTAAAGCAAAATATGATGCTTTTTAGTTATTTAAGTGGTATTTGGGGAGAGTTGAAAAAGAAATAGGGAAGAGTCTAAAGTGTCTAAGATTTGACAGAGGTGATGAATTCATTTCCAATGAGTTCAATACATTCTACAATGATAGAAGAATTAAAAGATATATTTTAGCACCAAATACCCCTCCTTAGAATGGGATAGCTAAAATGAGAAATATATCAATAATGGACTATGAAAGAACATTGATGATGGAGAAGAATGTATCAAAAAAGTATTGGAGAGAAGCTTTTAGCTTTTTTGTCTATTCCCTAAACAAAGTACAAGTCAAGAAAAGTATAAATGCTACACCTTTTGAACTATGGTATGGATATGCTCCTAGTGTGAAATATTTAAAGATCTTTGGAAGAAAATGTTATAGATTAAAAGATAATAGGAATGGAAAACTTCATGCAAAAAGTGATGAAGGTATATTCTTAATATACTCCACTAAGAGTAAAGCTTATAAGTGTTTGAATTCTAAAACTAAAAAGTTGTGAAAATTACAAATGTGAAAATTGATGAATTTGTAGAAAGAAATGATCTTGTATGTAAGGAAGAACCTAAAGATTACAACTTACTCATCTACGTGGATGATGATGCTCCTAGCAATCCCAATAAATAGGAAAATAAACTAAGTTCCTTAGTAGACAAGGAATTCTTAAGTGCAACAACAAGTTGCCAAGCAGAAGATAATGGGTGCGAAGCAATAGGATGAAGATGTCGAGTAACAAATAGGCAATGCAAAATATTAGATAGTCAATGTCAAGCATGTTGAATCTAGACCATAAATTGAACAAGAAAGAGTTAATGAGCCTAAGATTATATTTAAAGATGAACCTATTGAAGAATAGAGAAGGAAAGCACCCATGCTAGCCAAGTTTCTAAGAAGACATCATAAAATTGAATAGATCATTGGTGATGCTAAATCAAGTGTTATGACAAGAAAAAGATTTAAAGATGATACATGCTTACTTTGTGAATTTGACCCTAAATTAGTGAAGGTTGATCTAGAAAATGAAGATTATATTCAAAAAATGATTGAAGAAATTGAACAGATTGAGAAGAACAATACTTGGACCCTAGTACCAAGACTAAAAGACCAAAATATTATTGGAACAAAATGGGTTTGAAGGAATAAGATGAATGAAAATGGTGAAGTAAAAAGGGAAAAGGTAAGATTGGTATCCAAAGGATATGCTCAAGAAGAAGGAATTGACTATGGAGAAACTTTTTCTCCTATGGAAAGTCTTGAAGGAGTAAGAACTCTACATGCATATTCATCCTACAAGAATTTCAAGCTATATCAGATGGATGCCAAAGTTCCATTTTTAAATGGTATACTTGAGGAAGAAGTGTACATTGAATAACTTAAAGCATTTATGGACTCAAACAAGAAGAATATGGTATCTAAACCAAAAAAAGCTCTTTATGGATTGAAACAAGCCCCAAGAGCATGTCATGTCAAAAGACTACACAATTATTTGGTGAAGATTGGTTCTGAAAGGAAAAATGATAACAACAACCTATATTTCAAGACTTGTAAGAATAATGAAGTATTGTTATCTAAAATTTTGTCAATGAAATTATATTTGGAGGAAAAGAAGCACTTTGAAAATCATTTGTTGATGAAATGAAGAAGGAATTTTAAATGTCTATATTTGGAGAAATCAAATTCTTTGTTGGATTGCGAGTATATCGAATGAGGTTTGGTATTTTTATTGCTCAATCAAAATATATGAAGGAGATACTAAAGACCTTTGGAATGGAAGAATTAACACTAGTGAGAACATGTATGTCTATAGGAAATAAGTTATCTAAAACTTATGAATTTGCTAATGTGACCTAGAAACTATATAGATCAGTGATAGGAAAATTGCAATATGTTGTTCATAGTAGACCTGATAATGCATTAGCTATTGGGATACTTGCTAGATTTTAGAAAATCCTAAGGAGAATGATAAGATGGAAATGAAAAGGATATTGGGATATCTAAAAGAAACAAAGGATTATGGATTGTATTACAAGTGAAGTGATATATTTGAACTAAAGGTATTCACTAACTCTAATTGGGAAGGAAATGTTGAAGAAAAAAAAAGTAGTTGTGGAGGTGAATTCTTTCTAGGAAAGAGATTGGTTTATTGAACATGCGAGAAATAGAACTGTATTTCTCAATCAACAATTTAATTTGAATATGTGGCTACTACAGTGAACTTCCCAAACATTATGTGGATCATGCAATTGTTGAAAGAAATGAAGGAAGAAATTATAGATCTAGTGGTTATCTATTATAATAACACAAGTGCTATGAACATATAAAAGAATCTAGTGATGCACACTAAGATCAAGCACATTTATATTAAGTATCACTACATGAGAGAACAAATTTAGGATAAAGAAGTGAAGTTAGAATATGTGCACACCAAAGAAAAAATTGTTGACCACTAAAGCCTTACATAAAGATGCTCATGAATATCTTAGAGGTAAGTCAGGGTGATTCCCCTAACAAAAGAAACTTAAGGAGACATGGCACATTGTATCAAATCAAAATATCATACACATTGATGTAGGAAGTTCTACTTTAGGATATGCCTAAGGTAGTGAAGTAAAGAAGAAGAAAAACATAATAGATCACTCATATACATATGAAAGAATTTGGCTAGAGATGTAAACATCTACATGATCAATATGTATGAAGTATATGAAGCCAAGAAGCACTCATGTCTTTGAAATTTTTTTCAAAGAGGGATAGATATATCAAAAGAAGGAATAATCAATGAGGGAGAAAATTACCAAAGAAAGAAATAAACCTTAGAGGGAGTGATTTACTAAAAATAGAGAATACTGATAGAGGGAGCTTTTGAAATTTTAGAGATGAGAATCATAATGATATTAAGCATATTTTTTACTCATGTTAGTGAGATCTTAAGGATTGAACGGTAACAAAGAGGGAGGTTGTATAAATATAATATTGTAAGATGTATTGAGGTGTTTCCATCAATGCCAAAGAGGGAGATTGTTGGAAACTACAATTGGAACAATTTTTATTTTTTCATTAATGTCAAATGTACTAATGAGACATGAAACTATCTAATATAAATGTCATATCTATCTTTATTGATGAAGAGGATTTGAAATGTTACTAATAACAATTGAACCTAGAGGAAAGGTTGAGCTATAAAAAGGAAGTTACAATGGACATGTTATTAGTTAGACTTTGATAAGAGAAAGTGATCTTTTATATCATGATAATGTTAAAGTATTTATAGTACAAGTCAAGATATATCAATTATGTAAACCTTAACCAAAAAATAGAGTAAAAGACTAAGGAATGTTGAGTGGTGCTAGTGTCAACTAAGCCCCAATAATTGCCAAGAAAATTTAGTAATGAACAAGCATCAATATCTACTGAGAAAGCTAGTTGAGGCTAACATGAGGTCTATAGTGACCATGAAATTAAGTGATGACTAAGTGACATAACTTAGTTATGGTTGAGTAACATTATTTTGAGTGTTTGAGGAATTGTGATTTCCAAGGTAACTTAGTTAATTTCTTGAGATATGGAAACTATGTTGAAGTAAGATTGATGAGTTGCATCATTCAATTCAAGGTGAGGATTAGGTATAATAACTAAGATTGAATTTGATGGATGAGAAGTTTCTAGAAAAGAAGGAAGATGGATAGATACAATGATCCTAAAGAAATAGATTGTAAACCCTAAGATCTACGGTGATCATGAAAAAATGACAAAGCCAGAATTACCTATTTAAAGAGGCATAGAGTCAATGAGAAAGCATGTGAATGAATGAAGAAAAAGGAATGCTTGTGAAAATGTTGTTGAATTTGATAAGTGGATCTAAGGAGAAGGTTTAAGTTTTGTGGAAGAAGATGATTGATTGCTTGAAGAGTTTTCAAGCAAGTTAAGAGACAAAGTTGACAAGAGAGGACTTATCAGTGAATTGGCACATGAGACGAACAGTGATATGAATCTGCAAAAGTGAGTTGTAAATCATATAGATCAAAAACATACTATTTTCTTTTGAATAATTGTAAATAGTTTGTATTGAAATCCATTTAATCAAAGGTTGACCTAACACTAATTGAAGGACTTAATAGTCTATGTAAATCCTATAGAAAGGTGACATTCTAAATGAAATTATCAAAGTCATCTAACAAGGCCATTCCTAATAGGGTGATTAAATCCTCTACCCAAGGTTACATTTAATAGTGTGTATTGTAACCTTTTGTAAGGTTGGATCCTAAAAAAGCTCACTTCAAAAGAGTGAAAAAGAGGTGACATGTTGTAGGTGGGTTTTCCCAAATTGGTTTTCCACATAAAATCCTAGTGTCAAACTTGTGTTGAATGTTTTATGATGTTTTTAATTTGCATTTTTACATTCAACAGAGTCTATCATAATAGGAAAATAAATTACTGGTAAATTTGATTCATCAATATTTAGTAGAGACTGCCCTATAACAGGATTTAAAAAATAGCTAAATTTTAATGATTTGATTGTTCAAATGCTACTTATTGACCTTGAGTAAATAATTCACCCACCCTCTTAGTTATTCTAAACATTGTAACATATATGTGATTCATGTTGTTGTATGTTGATAAGTGGTCTTATATATGTCCTAGATTTTGAATCAATGTTAAGAATTAAATATAACCCTATTATATTTATCAATGACATCAATGTTATTGTATTCCTTAGGGGATCATAATTATGCATGGTCTATTTTGTGAGTGGCATAATAGGGTCCCATTACCCTTGTTCCTACACTTGGGGGGTAAGTGTATTATATCAATCCATCTTATTCTTTCATGGATCCACATTCCCCTTGCTTAAGTGGTACCTATCTATATCATGTAATATCCGATCATATATGAAAGTTGTTGATATCTTATTAAAATTATCATTGATTAGAAATATTGTTATAAGGGAGATTGTTATGTGTCTCAATCATTATTTTCTCACTGATATCAAACCTTCTATTTGCTAGTAAGACAATTTCTTATATGTTTCAAGTACTATAACTTAGTTGATTGATGAGGAGGATTTGATCAAAAAGATGTAACAAAAGTACCTAGAGGAAAGGTTGAGTTATGATTATATAATGAAGTATAAGGATTAGCTAAGACAATCATAACACAATGTATTGATGATCTACTTGTGGTTACAAAATGGCTGGCTACACTTAGAAAATTTAGAAGAATAAGTTAAACAAAGTTCATCTACCAAGCTTCACCAAGTAGATAGTAGGTGCCAAGAAAAGTTAGTCAAAGCCAAGCAAAAAGCTAGTTGGGGCCAAGTCAAAAGAAAATTCTAGTGGATGCTAAGCAATACAGTAGATGTAAAGTAAATTTTAGTTGATGTCGAGCACTAGTAAAACCCTATTCATGCTAAATGATTTTATAGTTGATGTTGAGTGATGTAGCATGTGGTGAGTATCAGAAGATTGATAATATTGAGCTATTGGGTATGTGCAAGATCATGGTGTGCCAAAAAGTGGCGATTTGAAAAATATGTAGTTTTGAAATATCTCAAACCATTTCTAAATCTATTCTAAATTTTTTCCCACCCACCCTAATACTAAATAAAAACAATTAATATCTTTATAAGGTCTACTACATCTTTTGATACCAACCCTATATGCTCAACTTTAAAAACATCCTAAAAATGTGTTTTTGGCATGTTTTTATGTGATTTTTACTTCAAACATGTAGCTAAAGATTTATTTCACCAAGATTTGATAAAATGAAAAGGGTTTCTTAAGAATGTTCTTGTCTTTCCATAAATTTAAGGTTTGTCAAATTATGAGTTTAGTAAGTAATTATTACTTATTTTCTAATTGATTTACATATAAAGTGTTGACTGACACACTACTTGAAAAATAACTATAACTTTCAAATGCTACAACATTTTTTAAATCAAAAGATGCATCGCATTCTATGTTTCTTCTCCTATAAGGAAAAAAAATGAAAAATTAAATTTTGCAGAATTTTGAATTAGTTAAGTTGGTTAGACATGAGTTTTTTTAATTTCTAAAAATACTAAAGTCAAAAATTATTTATTTAGAATAAAAATACCCAAAAAAATGTGTCACATCCAAGCATGAGTCTACTATTTATATCTAGAATATTATTTAAAAATATTATCATTTGATTTTGACTAAGGTGGTCAAACACACATCTACTTCTTATTTTTGTTCTGAAATTTTTGTAATATTGCATTAAAATTCAAAATTCTAACCAACAATTTTATTTTTTTTTGAGATAAGCCCTAGTATTTTAGAAACTAGATTCAATTTTCTAGAGATTCTTTTCTCTTAAAATTTTGATATAAAGTTAATAACAAGAAAATTCCACGTCAAGTTGACATAACCCTAATTTTCTAATTTTTTATTGCCACTTAAGAGCATAGTTTGGTTGACCATGATCCTACACATACCCTATTGCATTATGAAAAAAATCAAATATTTTTCAAATAAAAGCTAACAAGTTTGTTTTTTTGGAACTTGTGAATTAGGAGGATGATAAGATTGGTGAGTTGGTAGCACCAAATCTTATTGATGTAAATGGGATCAATGGAGTAAACCAAATATTGGAATACATGCTTATTCCTTCAAAATTCATGAAATAAATTCCATTTTCAAAGAAATCTCAATGGGGCAAAACAAAACTCTTTCCAACACTGGTTTACAATACTTTACCATTCACATAGTCTAATTGCTACACCTGAGTACATTAATCATAACTTTCAATCCTGAAATTTAATTTCAAAACCCTTTGTATTATTTGTTCTAAGTTAGAAATAATAAAACATATCAAAAGCTGAGGCAAAATAACTCAACCCATTACACGTTACAGTCTCTACATCTAGACCCATTTTCTCTGTCATAAATCTAAAGTAAAACCATTAACCCTTCCTTGGGAATCTAATAACTTTCTCAAAATGATTCCAAATGAAACCAAATTTTTTTTCTATAAACCTTATATGAGTCTAGTTTATGATAGTAAAATCTATTAAATTTTCCAATTCATAAACTTTTCTACAAGCACCAATCATTGCCTATAACATCCAAATAAATCCTTAAAAACCAGTCTTCATTAAAATGAACATAACTAACACATATCTGAATGAAAATGACTCAACCCAATTGGAAATAAAAAATGGTTTATATATCTTTCCAATTAATAAAACTAGAGTTTCTTTTTTGTTCAAATATTCCTGTACCAAACATATAAATCTGACTATAGCTAGACATCCTCAAATCTGCAAATGACCACTTTCACCAAAACTAGCATAACTTATTCAAAACTTAATAAAATTGTTCCAAACCAAAAAAAAGAAAGAATAATATTCATCCCAATTTTTAAATTTATATAAAATACAAGGGTTCTATGCTATTCATGGCCGTACAATACTTGGAACCAGCACTAAAATAGTTCAAACCAATCAAAATGACAAGTTCTTGAAAACCAATTGCTTCAAAAAAAACTTTTTCTTCTTCTCATTCACTCCTCTCCCTTTGGAATGAAAAATACAATTATTTTATAGTGTTTTTGGTGGTTTAAAACTTTCTAACCACCTTTTTAACCAACCCAACACATTCTTTTAACCCTTGTACATTTTTCAATGCTTCTTTAAGCACTCCCATTACAATGCAAATGTTTTTTTTTAAAGTTTTTAATACATCACAATGCAAAATTAAGCATTTAAATCATTTTTTAACCATGGTTATAGGAAATATAAATGACTTAAATATTATAATATTATGAAATTCATCATAATGTATGATGGGTCAAGATGCTCCCACATCATACTCCCAGGCTTAAAAGATTTCCATGTCCCATGGAAATGTGTAGTGGAGAGTTTGGAAAACATATCTTTCACTTCTTTGTCTTTGTCTTTGTCTTTGTGTACTCTATCCTTGTAAAATAACTCCCACCAAAGGAGTAAAGACCAATTGATACCCATCACACTGCATGTTGCTTCTTCATACCACCGTATTGTCATCTTACCCAACAATAGACTTGGTCTGGTGATACACTTCCCACTCTCACTCAGTGGTTAATCTCAACATCCTACTCTAGACGTATCTCTAATGGAGACAAAATCAAAATCCTAGCTTGAGATATTCACATGCACAATTGCAAATGCATCCTTCTTGCAGCTATGATGGATCCACATACCACCAGTTATCTCTACCCACAAAAACACCAGATCTTTCGCTAGCTCTGATACCAATCTGATGTAAACAGAATCAATGGAGTAAATCAAATATTCAAATACATTCTTATTCCTTCAAAATTCATGAAATAAATTCCATTTTCAAAGATATCTCAATGGGGCAAAACAAAACTCTTTCCAAAATTGGTTTACAATAATTTACCATTCACATAGTCTAATTGCTATACTTGAGTACATTAATCATAACTTTCAATATTTAAATTTTCTTTCAAAACCATTTGGAATATTTTTTCTAAGTTATAAATACTAAAACATATCAAAACATGAGCCAAAATAACTCAACCCATTACACGTTATAGTCTCTGCATCTAGACCCATTTTCTCTATCATAAATCTGAAGTAAAACAAGTAACCCTTCCTTGGGAATCTAATAACTTTCTCAAAATGACTCAAAATGAAACCAAACCAATTTTTTATAAGCTCTATATGAGTCTATTTTTTGATAATATAGCCATTAAATTTTTCAATTCATAAGATATTCTACAAGCAGCAATCATTTCTTGTAACTTTAAAATAAATCCTTAAAAACCAATCTTCATTAAAATGAACATAACTAACACATATCTGAATGCAAATGACTCAAACCAATTGAAAATAAAAACTGGTTTATATATCTTTCCAATTAATACAACTAGAGTTTTTTTTTCATCCAAATATTACTCTACCAAACATACAAATCTGATTGTAGCTGGACATCCTCAAATTTGCAAATGACCACTTTCAACAAAACTAGCATAACTTCTTCAAAACTTAATAAAATTGTTCCAAATCAAAAAGAGAAAGAATTTTATTCATCCTAATTTTTAAATGTATAGAAAATACAAGGGTTCTAGGCTATACATGGCCATACAAGACATGAAACCAGCACTAAAATAGTTCAAACCAATCAAAATGACAAGTTCTTGAAAAACAATTGCTTCAAAAATAGCTTTTTCTTCTTCCCATTCACTCCTCTCCCTTTAAAATGACCAATAAAATGATTTTAAAGTTTTTTTGGTGGTTTAAAACTTTTCAACCACCTTTTTAACCAACCCGACACATTCTTTTAACCCTTGTACATTTTTCAATGCTTCTTTTAGCACTCCCATTACAATGCAAATGTATATTTTTTAAGTTTTTAATACATCACAATAAAAATTTAAGCATTTTAACCATTTTTTCAACATGGTTATAGGAAATCTAAATGACTTAAATATTATAATATTATTAAATTCATGATAATGTATGATGGTCAAGATGCTCTTGCATCATACTCCCAGGCTTAAAAGATTTTCTTGTCCCATGGAAATGTGTAGTGGAGAGTTTGGCAAATAAATGTTTCACTTCTTTGTCTTTTTCACTAGGTCCATGCTTCTATTATGTACTCTATCATTGTAAAATAACTCCCATCAAAGGAGTAAATACTGGCTACTAGCCATTATGCTACATGCTCCTTCTTCATACCACCTTATTGTCATCTTACCCAACAATAGACTTGGTTCGGTGATGCACTTCCCACTCTCGCTCAGTGGTTGCTCTCAAAATCCTACTCTAGACGTATCTCTGATGGAGACAATACTAAGATCTCAGCTTGAGATCTTAACATGCACAATTGCAAATGCATCCTTATTGTAGCTATTATGGATCCACATACCACTAGTTATCTCTACCCACAAAAACACCAGATCTTTCGCTGGCTTTGATAATAATCTGATGTAAACAACATCAATGGAGTAAACCAAATATTGGAATACATGCTTATTCCTTCAAAATTCATGAAATAAATTTCATTTTCAAAGACATCTTAATGGGGTAAAAAAAAACTCAAAAGAAATTCAAAGACATCATTGCTTGTAACTTCAAAATAAATTCTTAAAAACCAGTCTTCATTAAAATGAACATAACTGACACATATCTGAATGAAAATGACTAAAACAAATTGGAAATAAAATTTGGTTTATATATATTTCAAATGAATACAGCTAGATTTTTTGTTTCATCCAAATATTCTCGTACCAAACATATAAATCTGACTGGAGCTAGGCATCCTCAAATCTGCAAATGACCACTTTCACCAAAACTAGCATAACTTCTTGAAAACTTAACAAAATTTTTCCAAACCAAAAAGTGAAAGAAGATTATTCATCATAATTTTTAAATGTATAAAAAATACAAGGGTTACAAGCTTTACATGGCCATACAAGACCTGAAACCAACACTAAAATAGTTCAAACCAATAAAAATGACAAGTTCTTGAAAACCAATTGCTTCAAAAATAACTTTTTCTTCTTCTCATTCACTCCTCTCCCTTTGGAATGACCAATAAAATGATTTTAAAGTGGTTTTGGTGGTGTAAAATTTTCCAACCACCTTTTTAACCAACCCAACACATTCTTTTAAACCTTGTACATTTTTCAATGCTTCTTTAAGCACTCCCATTACAATGCAAATGTATTTTTTTTAAGTTTTCAATACATCACAATGCAAAATTAAGAATTTAAACCATTTTTTCAACATGGTTATAGGAAATCTAAATGATTTAAATAATATAATATTATGAAATTCATCATAATGTATGATGGGTCAAGATGCTTCTGCATCATACTCCCAGGCTTAAAAGATTTCCATGTCCCATGGAAATGTGCAGTGGAGAGTTTGGCAAAGAAATCTTTCACTTCTTTGTCTTTTTCACTAGGTACATGCTTCTACTATGTACTTTATCATTGTCAAATAACTCCCATCAAAGGAGTAAAGATTGGCTGGTGGCCATCACACTGCATGCTGCTTCTTCATACCACCTTATTGTCATCTTACCCAACAATAGACTCAGTCCAGTGATGCACTTCCCACTCTTGCTCAATGGTTGCTCTCAAAATTCTACTCTAGATGTATCTTTGATGGAGACAATACTAAGATCCCAGCTTGAGATCTTTACATGAACAATTGCAAATGCATCCTTCTTGCAGCTATGATGGATCCACATACCACTAGTTATCTCTACCCACAAAAACACCAAATCTTTCGCTGGCTCTGATAACAATTTGATGTAAACGACATCAATAGATTAAACCAAATATTGGAATACAAGCTTATTCCTTCAAAATTCATGAAATAAAAATTTCATTTTCAAAGACATCTCAATGGGGCAAAACAAAACTCTTTCCAACACTGGTTTACAATACTTTACCATTCACATAGTCTGATTTCTACACCTGAGTACATTAATCATAACTTTCATTCCTGAAATTTTATTTCAAAACAATTTGGATTATTTTTTCTAAGTTAGAAATACTAAAACATATCAAAATCTGAGCCAAAATAACTCAACCCATTACACGTTATAGTCTCTACATCTATACCCATTTTCTCTGTCATAAATCTGAAGTAAAACCAGTAACCCTTCCTTGGGAATCTAATAACTTTCTCAAAATGATTCAAAATGAAACCAAAATTTTTTTTTATAAACCCTATATGATTCTAGTTTCTAATAATATAAGCCAATAAATTTTCAAATTCATAAACTATTCTACAAGCACCAATCATTGCCTGTAACTTCAAAATAAATCCTTAATAACCAGTCTTTATTAAAATGAACATAACTGACACATATCTAAATGAAAATAACTCAAACCAATTGGAAATAAAAGTTGTTTTATATATTTTTACAATTAATACAACTAGAGTTTTTTTTTCATCCAAATATTCACATACCAAAGATATAAATTTGACTATAGTTGGGCATCCTCAAATCTGGAAATGACCACTTTCACCAAAACTAGCATAACTTCTTAAAAATTTAATAAAATTGCTCCAAACAGAAAAGAGAAACAATATTATTCATTTTAATTTTTAAATGTATAGAAATTACAAGGGTTCTAGGCTGTACATGGCCATACAAGACCCGAAACCAGCACTAAAATAGTTCAAACCAATCAAAATGACAAGTTCTTGAAAAGCAATTGCTTCAAAAATAACTTTTTCTTCTTCTCATTTACTCCTCTCCCTTGGGAAAAACCAATACAATGATTTTAAAGTTTTTTTGGTTGTTTAAAATTTCCCAACCACCTTTTTAACCAAACCAACACATTCTTTTAACCCTTGTACATTTTTCAATGCTTCTTTAAGCACTCCCATTACAATGCAAATCTATTTTTTTTAAGTTTTTAATACATCAAAATGAAAAATTAAGCATTTAAACCATTTTTTCAACATGGTTATAGGAAATATAAATGAATTAAATATTATAATATTATGAAATTCATTTTAATTTATGATGGGTCAAGATGCTCCCGCATCATAGTCCCAGGCTTAAAAGATTTCCATGTCCCATGGAAATGTGTAGTGGAGAGTTTGGCAAAAATATCTTTCACTTCTTTTTCTTTGTCACTAGGTCCATGCTTCTACTGTGTACTCTATCCCTATCAAATAACTCCCATCAAAGGAGTACAGACTGGTTGCTAGTCATCATGCTGCATGTTGCTTCTTCATACCACCTTATTGTCATCTTACCCAACAATAGACTCAGTCTGGTGACGCACTTCCCACTCTCACTCAGTGGTTGCTCTCAACATCCTACTCTAGATGTATCTCTAATGGAGACAATACCAATATCTCAGCTTGAGATCTTAACATGCACAACTGCAAATGCATCCTTCTTGCAACTATGATGGATCCACATACCACCAGTTATCTCTACCCACAAAAACACCAGATCTTTCACTAGCTCTGATACCAATCTGATGTAAACGGCATCAATGGAGTAAATCAAATATTGGAAATACATGCTTATTATTTCAAAATTCATGAAATAAATTTCATTTTCAAAGACATCTCAATGGGGCAAAACAAAACTCTTTCCAACACTGGTTTACAATACTTTACCATTCACATAGTCTGATTGTTATACCTGAGTACATTAATCATAACTTTAAATCCTGAAATTTTCTTTCAAAACCCTTTCGATTAATTATTTTAAGTTAGAAATAATAAAACATATCAAATGATGAGCCAAAAAAACTCAACCCATTACACGTTATAGTCTCTGCATCTAGACCCATTTTTTTTTGTCATAAATCTAAACTAAAACCAATAACCCTTCCTTTAAAATCTAATAACTTTCTCAAAATGACTCCAAATGAAACCAAACCAATTTTTTATAAACCCTATATGATTATAGTTTCTAATAATATAAGCCATTAAATTTTCCAATTCATTAACTATTCTACAAGCACCAATCATTTCCTATAACTAGAAAATAAATCTTTAAAAACTAGTCTTTACTAAAATGAATATAACTGACACATATCTGAATGAAAATGGCTCAAACCAATTGGAAATAAAATATGGTTTATATATATTTCCAATTAATACTACTATACTCTCTATTTCATCCAAATATTCACATACCAAACATATAAATCTGACTATAGCCGGGCATCCTCAAATCTGCAAATGACTACTTTCACAAAAACTAGCATAACTTCTTCAAAACTTAATAAAATTGTTCAGAACCAAAAGGAGAGAGAAGATTATTCATCATAATTTTTAAATTTATATAAAATACAAGGATTCTAAGCTTTACATGGTCGTAAAAGACCTAGAACCAGCACTAAACTAGTTCAAACCAATCAAAATGACAAGTTCTTGAAAACCAATTGCTTCAAAAATGACTTTTTCTTCTTCTCATCCACTCCTCTCCATTTGGAATGAAAAATACAATGACTTAAAGTGGTTTTTGTGGTTTAAAACTTTCCAACCACCTTTTTAACCAACCCAACACATTCTTTTAACCCTTGTACATTTTTCAATGCTTCTTTAAGCACTCCCATTACAATGCAAATGTATTTTCTTAAAGTTTTTAATACATCACAATGCAAAATTAAGAATTTAAACCATTTTTTCAACATGGTTATAGCAAATCTAAATGGCTCAAATATTATAATATTCTAAAATTCATCATAATGTATGATGGGTCAAGATGAAGCTGCATCATACTCCCAGGCTTAAAAGATTTCCATGTCCCATGAAAATGTGCAGTGGAGAGTTTGTCAAACAAATCTTTCACTTCTTTGTCTTTGTCACTAGGTCCATGCTTCTACTGTGTACTCTATCCTTGTCAAATAACTCTCATCAAAGGAGTAAAGACTAGCTACTAGCCATCATGTTGCATGTTGCTTCTTCATACCACTTTATTGTCATCTTACCCAATAATAGACTCGGTCTAGTGATGCACTTCCCACTCTCGCTTAGTGGTTTCTCTCAACATCTTGCTCCAAACGTATCTCTAATGGAGACAATACCAAGATCCCTACTTGAGATCTTCACATGCACAATTGCAAGTGCATCCTTCTTGCAGCTATGATGGATCCACATACCACCAGTTATCTTTACCCACAAAAACACCATATCTTTCACTGGGTCTGATACCAATTTGATGTAAATGGCATCAATGGAGTAAACCAAATATTGGAATACATGCTTATTCCTTAAAAATTCATGAAATAAATTCCATTTCCAAAGACATCTCAATTGGACAAAACAAAAATCTTTCCAACACTGGTTTACAATACTTTACCATTTACATAGTCCGATTGCTATACCTGAGTACATTAATTATAACTTTCAATCCTAAAAACTCAAACTATGAGCCAAAAAAACTCAACCCATTACACGTTATAGTCTTTGCATCTAGACCCATTTTCTCTGTCATAAATCTAAAGTAAAACCAGTAACCCTTCCTTGGGAATCTAATAAATTTCTTAAAATTATTCCAAATGAAACCTTACCAATTTTTTATAAACCCTATATGAGTCTAGTTTCTGATAATATAAGCCATTAAATTTTCCAATTCATAAACTATTCTACAAGCACCAATCATTTTCTGTAACTTCAAAATATATCCTTAAAAACTAGTCTTTATTAAAATGAACATAACTGACACATATCTAAATGAACATGGCTCAAAATAATTGAAAATAAAATCTTGTTTATATATCTTTCCAATGAATACAACTAGATTTTATGTTTCATCCAAATGTTCCCATACCAAACATATAAATCTGACTATAGCTGGGCATACTCAAATTTGCAAATGACCATTTTCTCCAAAACTAGCATAACTTCTTCAAAACTTAATAAAATCGTTCCAAACCAAAAAGATAAAGAATATTATTCATCATAATTTTTAAATGTATAGAAAATTCAAGGGTTCCAATCGGTACATGGCCATACAAGACCTAAAATCGGAACTAAACCAGTTGAAACCAATCAAAATGACAAGTTCTTGAAAACCAATATCTTCAAAAATAACTTTTTCGTCTTCTAATTCACACCTCTCCCTTTGGAATGACCAATAAAATGATTTTAAAGTTTTTTTGGTGGTTTAAAACTTTTCAACCACCTTTTTAACCAACCCAACACATTCTTTTAAACACTGTACATTTTTCAATGCTTCTTTAAGCACTCGCATTACAATGTAAATGTATTTTTTTTAAGTTTTTAATACATCACAATGCAAAATTAAGAATTTAAACCATTTTTTCAACATGGTTATAGGAAATCTAAATGACTTAAATATTATAATATTATGAAATTCATCATAATGTATGATGGGTCAAGATGCTCCCGCATCATACTCCCAGGCTTAAAAGATTTCCATGTCCCATGAAAATGTGCAATGGAGAGTTTGGCAAATAAATCTTTCACTTCTTTTTCTTTGTCACTAGATTGATGCTTCTATTGTGTACTCTATCCTTGTTAAATAACTCCCATCAAAGGAGTAAAGACTAGCTTCTAGCCATCACACTGCATGTTGCTTCTTCATACCACCTTATTGTCATCTTACCCAACAATAGACTCGGTCCGGTGATGCATTTCCCACTCTCACTCAGTGGTTTCTCTCAACATCCTATGCTAGACATATCTCTGATGGAGACAATACCAAGATCCCAGCTTGAGATCTTTGCATGCACAATTTCAAAGGCATCCTTCTTGCAGCTATGATGGATCCACATACCACCAGTTATCTCTACCCACAAAAACACTAGATCTTTCACTAGCTCTAATAACAATCTAATGTAAATGGAATCAATGGAGTAAACCAAATATTTGAATACATGATTATTTCTTCAAAATTCATGAAATAAATTCCATTTTCAAAGACATCTCAATTGGGCAAAACAAAACTCTTTCCAACACTGGTGTACAATACTTTACCATTGACATAGTCTGATTGCTATACCTGAGTACATTAATCATAACTTTCAATCCTAAAATTTTCTTTCAAAAACCAATTGATTATTTGTTCTAAGTTAGAAATACTAAAACATATCAAAATATGAGCCAAAAAAACTCAACCCATTACATGTTATAGTCTCTGCATATAGACCCATTTGTTCTGTCATAAATCTGAAGTAAAACCAATAACCCTTCCTTGGGAATCTAATAACTTTTTCAAAATAATTCCAAATGAAACCAAATTTTTTTTATAAATACCCTATATTATTCTAGTTTCTGATTATATAATCCTTCAATTTTTCCAATTCATAAAATTTTCTACAAGCACCAATCATTGCCTGTAACTTGAAAATAAATCCTTAAAAACTAGTCTTCATTAAAATAAACATAACTGACACATATCTGAATGAAAATGACTCAAACCAATTGGAAATAAAAGCTAGTTTATATATATTTCCAATGAATAAAACTAGAGTTTCTATTTCATCCAAATATTCCCATACCAAACATATAAATCTGACTATAGTTGGGCATCCTCAAATCTGCAAATGACCACTTTCACCAAAACTAGCATAACTTCTTCAAAATTTAATAAACATTTTCCAAGACAAAAAGAGAAAGAAGATTATTCATCCTAATTTTTAAATTTTTAAGAAATAAAAGTGTTCCAGGCTATACATGGCCATACAAGACCTAGAACCAGCACTAAAATAGTTCAAACCAATCAAAATGACAAGTTCTTGAAAACCAATTGCTTCAAAAATAACTTTTCTCCTTCTCATTCACTCCTCTCCCTTTGGAACGACCAATACAATGATTTTAAAGTGGTTTTGGTGGTTTAAAACTTTCCAACCACATTTTTAACCAACCCAACACATTCTTTTAACCCTTATACATTTTTCAATGCTTCTTTAAGGACTCCCATTACAATGCAAATGTATTTTTAAAAAGTTTTTAATACATCACAATGCAAAATTAAAAATTTAAACCATTTTTTCAACATGTTTATAGGAAATCTAAATGACTTAGATATTATAATATTATGAAAGTAATCATAATGTATGATGGGTCAAGATGATCTTTCTCCACTTGTGTAAAGTATCTTGGAGGTGAACTCAAATGGATTCTAAGAGAAGTTTCTAAAGAAAATAAGATATGGGGTAAATACATTGCATCCTACCTAATTCTTCTAAAACCCTAATTTAGATGAGGGAGAATGAGTGAGAAAATGTTCTAATTTTCTATATATAATAATGTTTGGTCATGAAGAAGAAGGAGTTAAAGAGTTTTTGTGTGAGAAACTGAGAAGGAGAAAAGGTGTTTTGCTTCATCAAGTGACCCAAGAGAAGAGCCTGCAATGGCATACTAAGAAAGAAGGCTTAAGAAAATGAATGATTGAAGGGTGAACAAGCTATCATAACTGTAAAAAATGGAAGCCAAGCAGAATTGAGGATTGAATAGAGATCTATAATTTGCAAGTGAAGTTATAAGTTGTATTAGATCGAAGCTCTACTATTAGTTTCTAATGATTATATTAGTCTAGGGTAAATCCTTGGGAGTAAGGTTGACTTAATAGTCATTGGAAAATCCTTTAATATGGTGGCATGCCAAGTGAATGGCCTAAAGTCCTCTTAGAAGGTTCAATTTTAATAAGGTGATTGAAATCCCTTAGCTGGGTCACATTTAATAGTGTGTACTGTAACCTTTAACAGGGTTGGCCTTTCATAGGGCATCACTTCAAAAGAGCAATAAAGGATTAGCATGTTACTAGTTGTTTCTCTCGAATTGGGTTTTCACATTAAATCATTGTGTCAAATTTGTTGATGGATGTGTTGTGTTTCATGCTTTATATTTCTTCAATATTGATTTAATAGTAACATATAAGTTTTAGTTGATACACAATGAATGAATGCATTGGTATGAATATTTTATGGGTTCACTAAATTGTAAGAAAAATTTTATTTGTACATCTCAACCTTGAATAAATGATTCACTCCCCCTCTTAGTTATTCTAAAAGAATTTCAACAATTGGTATCAAATTCATCTACTTAAGAGGATTAGTTTTAAGGTACTAGAAGCACAAAGATCAAGATGTCAAAAGGAGAAGTACCCAAGCTCAACAGAGATAGCTTTCCTACATGGAAAATTTTTATGAAGCTACACCTTGGAGGATATAGAGATCATTCACAATCTTCCATTATAGTGGAGCATGTTGATCCAGTAGGAGATCTAACTACTAAAGATATGAGGAAAAAGAAAGAACACAATTAGGCAATGTTGGAGATTTCCTCTTCCTTAAGTTATGCCAAATTTGATGATATCAAAGGTCTTGACTATGCATAGAAAATATGGGATTCCCTACCCACCATCTATGGAAGAGACAAAAAATTTCAAAGAGCCAAGTTAGAGAGTCTCGGAGATAACTTTAATGACATGAGAATGGAAGAAGGTGACAATTTTTGATCTGAGAGTGGTTTTGACAATTGAGTGTCAATACACTTAAGCTATTTGTTAAGTTCATGCTGGGCTAGCAACATATGTTGAGTATAATATATATAAGTGTTTAGTCACTCAAGTGATGAGAAAATAGATAGTGTTGAGCAAGTATATGTATTGAGTAACAAATAGATTTCGAGCATGTTCAGGTGTCGAGAAAGATAGAATTTCAATAAGTGTCGAGCATTAATAATCAACAAGTGCTGAGCAACATAGAATCAATATAAGATTATATGCCTTCACAAACTAAGATGTAAACCATTTTGCATGGTAGCTAATGGATAGATCTTTAATCCTAGAGATAAGATCAAATCTATTTGATTCCCTTTGTAATCTACATGAAACCAATTAGGAAAATGGAAGGAATTGAGTAGGAAAGTTGGATGAATCTCAATCATAGATTCATACCTAACCCTAAGTCACAAAATCCTTTTAAAGGAAGACAAAGCCCAAAAACTCATATAGTGTGTATGAGAGAGCATTAGAGAATGCATGCAAAAAATGTGATTATAGTAGTGAAAAGGGGTGAATTTATTAGCATACAATTGAGGTGACTTAGAAGAACAACATTGTAGAATCAATTAGCAAAATAGAGGATCAAGGATACAACATTTTCATATCAGATCAGAGAGGATCGAGATGAACTAAACTAGGATCTAAAATCAGCAATATCAGATTGTAAGTGTATCAGATCAAACATTCAATTGTACTCTCTAACAATTGTTATAGTAGAATGAAATCCTATGGACTAAGGTTGGTTTAACAACCATTTTATAAATCCTTTAATAGGGTGACATTGCAAGTGAGTGTTCTGAAGTCCTCTAGCCAGGCACACTTTTGATAGGGCATTAAAATCCTTTAGTAGGCTAGGATCTAATAATCCTTTGTAAGCCTTTAACAAGGTAGGCCTTTCATAAGGTAGATCATGAGAATGGTCAAAACATGTCACCTTAATAGGTGAAATTTTTCGCTATAGTAGTGATGAATTATAGGTGTCATCCCCACCCCAGTTTTACCTTCTCATTTTGGAGGGTTTCTCGGTGATCAAATCTAGTTTTAAATATTTTTCATGGAAGCTTTTACTTTCATGTTATTCAATATATTTTCATGCTTGTATTGATTTAAGATAAAAGTTTTAAAGGTTAAAGTTTAGTACTTTTGATTCACAAACCCCCTCCCCCCGTCACCCCCCCAAAAGTATATATTAGGAGAAGCCTTACAGCTCAAAGAAAATATCTTGAGATGGAGGTTTACAAGTTTGAAAATACCATTAAAAATTAGGAGGTTGAGATACATCTCTTATTGTAGCAATTGGATGAAGCCAAAGATTCCTTGAGAAATTTGCTAAAGAGAAGGAAAGAGATTGCCATAGT
This sequence comes from Cupressus sempervirens, assembly GCA_028749045.1. Lineage (NCBI taxonomy): Eukaryota > Viridiplantae > Streptophyta > Pinopsida > Cupressales > Cupressaceae > Cupressus > Cupressus sempervirens. The sequence goes on from CM053790.1 coordinate 712,187,542, forward strand.
AGAAAATGACACTCAATACAAAGAAATATACACCAAAAAGTTATTTGTATAGTGTAACTCTTGTGAATTTGGTGCAACAATTGCATATCTTATGGAAATCTCAAGTTGGAGCAAGAATCACAAGCAATAATGCTATGTTAGGTGTTTGAGAAAAAGAAGAAAGCTATAGAATACAAGGCCATGATTGAAGAAGACAAAAGAATCTTGTCAAACATATTGGAAGAAAAATCAACAAAGTTGTCTAGAATCTCAAACATGTAGTTGGATACCCTAAGCCAAATGTTGAATGCCCATGATGAGTTGAATGTCAAGGACATTGAGATAACTACATTGAAGTTACAAAATGAGTAATTGTAGAATGAACTAAAAGGAGAGAAAGAGTTTCTTGAAAGTTTAAACAAGCCAAATAAAGCCATCAACTACTTTGAGCAACTACTGAAATCCCCTAGATCTAGTAAAGACTCATCAGGATTGGGCTATACAAGCATCGAAGAAGGAGAATGACCCAAATCTGCCAAAGAAAGAAGCAATAAAGGTAAGAACTATAAACCTACCTGTCATCATTGTGGAAAGAAAGGACATACAACTAATGTTTATAGAAGTAAGAATGCTAGTTAGAATGCCAAGCCAAGGAATATGATCCATTGTTACAAGTGCAAAAAACAAGGTCATTAGGCACATGAATGTAGAACAAGGACACCAAGATTTGAAGCACACTACTACAATTATTAGAAGTTTGGACACAAAGCTTTTGAGTGCAGATCCAAGTCCACATGGTCATCAAAAAAGGGAAGAAATCATGAAAATTCCTATAATTGGGACTACAATACAAGACATAGCTGTCACTATTCTCAAGAGTATGGACAAATTCCAAAGAACTATATAAGAACACATTTCAGTAGAATCTACAATAGATGGTTAAGTCAAACTACATACTTTAGTTATTATAAGACTAGTCATATCAGCAAGCACTTCCCAATAGAGACAAAGGAAAAGGGAAAGTAGATGTTGAGAACATTAGAGGAGAGATGAGCGAAACATGGAAGAAGAAAGATGGATGCAACACATCAAATGAAGGGATCACTTCACTTGAAAGGTCAAGTGATCATATCTCATGAAACTAAGAAAAACAGGTATGTGGGACTAATATTTAAATGCCTCATCATACATTAGTTCCAAAACAAATTAGTATTGAAAAATAATAAATTACCATGAATAAAGATGCAAGAATTTTGAATCTTCAAGTTTTCTTTCTACTACCGAATGTGAAATTTTTTTTCTTTTGAAGCTTAGTAAAATCCTAGTGTGTGCCAAGTTATTAACCAAAGTCAGTTGAAGTTGAGTGAGTAGTTTCTACCAAACAAAATCAATCATAGTTGTTGTTGAGTAAAGAGAATTTCTATTGAAGTTAAGTTAGGTTAATTCCTATAGCTATCGAGTGAAGTGGAATTTGCATTGATGCCGAGTAAAGTAGAAATTGCATAAGAAACCAAGTGTAAAGCTATATATGCACTAAGCATTAAATGTTATGTATTGAAGGGTATAAGGTCAATTTTTTGATCATTTTTTCATTATTAGAATGCAGAGAAAAGATCAAGTAGAGCATAAAAGAAATTTCCAAGCAAAGACAAAGTATTTGCAAAGATTCTAGCAAAGATTCAACATCACCTCATCAATCTAAGGTATTTCTCAAGTGCTATACTATGCTATTTCAAAGTTTGTTGAAACCCTAGATTGTAAAATGGCTTCTAGTTCCAAAAACACTAAGGATAAGGAAGATTTTGTGGTTCAGTTAGTTAGCAATGAGGTTAAGCAACAAGATTTTAGGGCAATACCAAAAGTTGCTTATAAGAATGACCCTATTGGTGCTTTATCCATTATCCCACCAAAAGTAGTAATAGTTTGATATTAGCAAATTCTACAATTGAAAAGTTAGAGGGATTGGTGACATGGAGATTCACTAGGCCTACAAAAAACTATGTGAGAATGGGGTATTGAAAGAAGAATTCAACATTATTGAGAGAAAGGGACTAATGTGTGCCCTAGATTTCCCCACGGTCTTTAAAATGGAATGGATTAGAATAGTTTTGAGAAAAATTCATGATGGACACCTATGGTTAGAAGTTGGTCCTATCAAGTTATGAAAGAGAATCATACATAGGGTTATAGGATATCCAACCCTAAAATGACCAAAGGCCCTAAGGAGTGACTCAAAAGAAGCCATTGAGAAGAACATTGGGGCAAAGTGGAACAAAAGGGGCATGACCATTGATACAATAAAAGATCCATTTCTAGAATTTTTTGTGAGGATCATATCTCACAAATTCTATTAGTCAAGCTAACTTAATAGTGTGTCATGCATTGTAGTAGATGTAGGCTACAAAATTGTTAAGAAAGATCATACATATGATCTAGCAGAACTGCAACTACAATAAATCATAGAGAATTTGGGAGTAATAAGAAGATCCAAAAGTGCTTAGTGTAAGTTTGGTTCAATTTTGATATGTATATTTTTCTATGTTCAGAAAGAATTCCCCTCTTTTGGTAAGATAGGATGGAAGATCAATAGGTCTATAGCTTTATAGATAAATGAGTGCATAGAGTAGATGGGAGCCAACTTTGAAACCATCATGACAAGCTATTTTGAGGACTTTAAGAAGTCCATGAAGAAAATACTAAGAATTCCAATTTTCCTAGTAGAGTAGCACATCAATGATATCTATTTCTTAGTTGATATTGATCATACTTATATCCAAGTAGTAGTACCAAGAGTTAGATAGCTAAGGCCATTAGGATATGAGATAAACATTGATGAGGCATCAACAATAATCAAAACATTTCTTGCAAAGGAAATTGATGCAAAAATTTTTGGCACTTATGATGTTGTTAGATCAAAAGTTGACATGGATCTAAAGATAACATCTTTATTGAAAAAAGGATAAGTTTTTCAAGAAACTTAAGGCCAAATTCAGAGAAGGAGCTATAGAGAGAAGAGGAAGATGAAGAAGAAGAAGAATAGGGCCAAGAACTACTTGTCTTGGCACAAGGCATGGGTGAAGAGGAAGTGGAAGAAGGTGTCAAGGAGGAACAAGCCAAGGAAGCACCAACTAAGATAGAACCCAAGAAGTTAAAAGAAAGCACATAGCTTATAGCATAGACAAAGAAAAAGAAGGCTGCTCAACCAAGCCCTGCAAAGCTTACTACAAGAGCAAGAATAAGAGCCACAACTAAAAAGGCTAAGGAGCAAGAAAAGAAGGAGGAAACATAATGAAAAGGTCCAAGAAAGAAGAAATTAAGAAGGAAATATGTTTCTCAACCTAACTCTAATGAAGAAAGGATCGAGTCAGAAGACACAAGCCAATTTAGAATGGTAAGTCATGCCACCAAGTCTAATTTATAGAATATTTGTGATAATATTAAAAATAATGTAGACTTAACTAGCTTGAAGAACATTGATTTTAGTAATTTAAGTAGGGAAGAAAAAAACATGGTTGAGAAATTAGTCTATACCATGATGGCCAAGTTCCTGAACACCCCACTTGAACTTGATAATTAAATGTCTAAAGAATGATATTCTATTGTTGAAAATAAATGGCATTATTGCCTTAGCATGGAGAAGGAAATAAGAGAGTCTACATTGGCTCGAGTAATGCTAGATCTTACAAAAGGACAAATAGCTAAGGCTAACAAGAAGTATGGGAGCAAATTTGCACCCAAATATAGAGCCTTCAACATTCTCCAAAACAAAATTGAAGATGTTGTAAAGAAGTGCACTCAAATGTGGAAGTTGATTTATGGGCTAACCAATATTAAGGAAGGAGAGGAAGATCCCTTTGAGGGAAGGAACAATGAGGAAGAGGAAGAGAATAAGAAAGAAGAAGAAGTTGAAAAAATAAATGAAGGCAACATAGTGGAGGAGGAAACACAAAAGGGAGATGAAATGGAAACTACTGAGGAGCAGTAAATAGATCAGAGTATGCAAGACACACAATTGCTATTGCTAAGCCCTCCACATGATAGCAACACACCTGCAGAGATGATCAAAGTGAAGGATGTTCTTGATAGCATAGTTCAGAACATCAACCCACTCACTATAGAGGATCTAAAGAAGATCCCTAACCAATCAACTTTACAAGAAAATTTGTGTGACAACCCAATATTGGTCAATGTAGATGATTTGCAAAAGGTAGTAGACCTAACTAGGGAGAAGGTAGCCACAAAAGAAACATTCCATACCATCCCTACATGTACAAATGGACAACCTTAAAAGAAAGCATCAAAAGATTCATCAGCAAAGGTTGACTCCATAGTCAAAGTGATGATGATTGAGCACAAGACTCAGACTATAGAGGAAAGAGAGTCTATAAAGGAACAAATAGGACAGATGGATACTTTTGTTCCTACTACACAAGTACAAGGTACACCACCACAAATAATTTTTATTGATAAAGATAAATCAAAGGAGGAGAAGGAGATTCCAAAGGAAAAGGAATAGGAGTCAATTCAAACTTTGGTAGATCTACCAACTACTAGGACTCCTACAAGAATTCCTTAGAAGCCAAGCACTGATGTTATGCCACTCCAAATCCCAGCACCAAGCTTGAGCTCACAAAAGTTGCAAGGGTACTGCAGTATGGAGACCCTACATTAGATGAGGAAATAGTCATTCCAAAATATGACTATGAAAACATTACACTTGAACAAATAAACATCATGCAAGAGGCATTGGAAAGGAAGAAGAACTAGGAGATACTCATATAAATAAAAGAAAGCATTACATGAGATTAAGGACATCTTCTTAGATGCCTTCAGCTTGCAGCCACCTAATGAAGCAAAGAACATATTAGAACAATTGTCAAATATTGTTGAGTAGGTAAGAAATGAGGACCAGGGTGCTAATGTTAAACTTATGGAATGATCACAAAAGAAATTTCAAGCAAAGGTCAATGAAAATATATTCAGTGAAATAGCACTATCACAGGTAGAGCTAACAAACAAAATTGAGAAGTTGAAGATAGTACTTGAGAATATATTCTCACTATACACAAAATTGTGTGAACCTTCAATCTTCACACAAGAAACTAGCCAAAGAATACTGAGCTTGGAAAGAAATTTGAATGTATCAGGCATGCAATTGCCAAAAGATCTAGCTCAAAGTAAGAAACACTTTCATACAATGCTTTACACATAGAAGGAACTAGTTGTATTGATGGTAGAAGAGGCTAATACTAGAGCCAAATTAGTTCAAATACAAGCTGCCCTAACCCCTCACATGGAGATTCTACAAAAGGAACTAGCCTATGTAGAAAATGTATTGAAGAAAGATCCTAATCTTTCAACATTAGATGGCTTAGTTCACCTTGTAGCAAAGATAGCAATACAAATCAAATCCCTAGAAGTTGTAATACAAAACTGTCATGTTGCTCTAAGAATTGCGATGGAAGTAAACAAGACCTTCTTGGAAAAATAGTCAGTCAACACATAGACCCTTTGACATAAGTGTCAAAAAGTGGGAGAAATTATAAAATGAGGGAGACAAATCAAAAGGCTAGAAGGAGACTTAATCCACAAGGGGAGACATGTGAAAGTTAGAGCAAAAAAAAATAGAGTAGAGCAACCAAAGGGGGAGTACAAAGTAGAAAAGAAAAAATAGGGTATATTAGACCATATTAGACAAAGAGTATGAACATAAGGCAAATCCACTCAAAGGATTAAAAGGAGTAAAATTTTGATTACAAAAAAAGGCACATCAACTTAGGGGGAGACAAAAAATTTTGAGGTAATTAGTCCTACAAATTTTTTTTGAATAGTTTTTAAAGTTTTGCATATGTGTTGAACTGTAATTGTATTATACTTAAGGGGGATAGACTCATCATGCATAGTTAAGTGTTTTTGACACTCACGTCAAAGGGGGAGATTATTGATCTCAAAATGGATTTGACAATTGAGTTTCAACACACTTAAGCTATTTTCTAAGTTCATGTCGAGCTAGCAACATATGCCAAGTATAATATATACAAATACCGAGTCACTCAGGTGCCAAGCAAATAGATAGTGGGGAGCAAGTATATGTGTTGAGTGAACAATAGATGTTGAGCATGTTCAAGTGCCGAGCAAGACATAATTTTAGTAAGTGCTAAGCATTAGTACTCAAAATTTTTTGAGCAATAGAGAATCAACATAAGAGTTTGTGCCTTCACATACTAAGATGTAAACTATTTTTCATGTCAACTAATGGATAGATCTAAAATCCTAGAGATAAGATCGAATCCATTTGATTCCCTATGTAATGTATTGGAATTTACAAGTGGGAAGGTTTACTTCTAATGGGGGGGAGGGGGTTGAATTAGAAGTAAATAACTTTAACCTTTTAAAAATTTTACCTAAGATCATTCAATTGCATCTAACATATCTACTTAACATGGAAAACAAAGACATGCATGAAAATAGATAACACAAGATTTTGGTAACCCAAAAACCCTCCAAAATGAGAAGGTAAAACTAGGGTGGGGGTGACACCCACAAAGTATCATTGTAGCAATATGTAACTATATGGGGTTATAAAGTTTGATCACTTCCAATGGTCAACCTTGTGAAAGGCTTGTCCTATTAAATACTTTACACCCTATTAAGAGTGACCTAGTTAGAGGATTTACAAACACTCACTTGGAATGTTACCCTGTTAAACGATTTAGCACCATTTTTAAAGGCTTACAACATGGCTATTAAACCAACCTATCATCATAGGATTTTCATTCCTAATAAAATTGCTAGAGAGTGTTAGAAATTCTTGACTTGATGACTTGCAATCTTTAATTGCTGATTCTAGATCCTTGTTTTTCTCTGTCTGTTCTGATCCTTCTTTGATCTAATATGTCTCTCCTTCAAATTCTGATACTTTTGTCTTGATCAACTAAATTCTACAATGTTGTTCTAATTTTTGTAAGTCTTTACACCCCTTTAAACTTTGCTGGAATTCTCACATAAATTCTTACTCATACACCCAAATAATGGGGTTTTTTCCTTCTTTTAGAGGCTTCGAAGACTTAAGTTTAGGCATGAATCTATGATCAATATTCATTCTTCTTTTTCCTACTCAATTATTTCACTTTTCCTATTGTTTGCATGCTTTCTCCATTTTTCTTATTGGTTGCATGTTGATTACATAGGGAATGCAAAAGATTCAATCTTATCTTCAAGATCCTTTGAGATTCATCTTGAGTCGGCCCCAAAATGGTTTACATCTGAGTTTGTGAAGACACAAACTCATATGTTGATTCTGTGTTACTTAGCACTTACTAGTTGTTGATGCTTAGCACATATAGGAATTTTGTCTCACTCGGCTCCTATAGTAATTTTATTTCACTTGACTTCTATACTTTGCATGGCACCTATAGTGACTTGGCATCATGTATCACTCAGCACTAGATACTTGCTTGACACCTAAAGTTTTCTTTGATCCTGTTGAATTTTCGACTCAACACACATTGTAACTTGACATCTATATTAGACTCAACATCAACTTATAAATTGGTTAAGTCTATTGACACTCAAATGTTAGAACCATTTGAGACCTACAATCTCCCCCTTTGACATGAGTGGAAAAACACTTAACTAAACATTATGAATCTAATCTCTATGAACATAATACACATCTTGTTTGGCATATGTACAAAACTTCAAAAACTTGTTCTAAATTTTGTAGATTATTATGTACCTCAAAAACTTGTAACTCCCCTTGAGCTGATGTGTAATTTTTGTATCCAAAATTCCTTTAAGCTAACTTTGTCTCATGCTAATGTGTCTAATACTCTTTGCCTTATCTGCTCTATGTCTAGTTTGTATCTGCTCTATTTGTACTCCCCCTTTGTTTTTTCTATGTGTCTACTCCCCCTTTCACACATCCCCTTGCAATTTTTGCATCCTTTTTGTTGTATCTCCTTATTATTTCCTCAAAATTTTGATTGTCTCCTGCTTTGGGTATTTCTCCTTTTGGTCTCATTTATTATCTCCCCAAAAAAATAAAAATATATTACTCCATTTATGTACACATCCATTATTACTATCTCCTATCTTTATTATATCTCCCCCTTACATGAATATCTCCCCCTTTTTGACACTTATATCAAAGGATCCTAAGAATGAATAGAATATTTAGCCAAAAAAAATTTATTATCTCCATTATTATCTTCAGAGAAGCATCCCAGTTGTCTCATGCTATTTCCAGTGCTTTGAGCTGGATGGCTATCTCTGTTGCAAGATGTATAAGACCTTCTAATGTAGAAAGATTTGGATATTTATTCAAAACATTTTCTACATAGGTTTCTTCTTTATATAGTAATTTTAGATGTGGGGTGATTTCAGATTGAATTTTTATTAGTTTGGCCTTAACATTAGCCTCTTCTACTATCAATATAGCTAACTTGTTCTGAGTGTGAAGTGTTGTTGCAAAATGCTTCTCACTTTGAGTTGGATCCTTAGGTAGCTATGTACTATATATCTTAAGGTTCCTTTCCAAGCTCAATATTCTCTAGCTAGTCTCTTATGTGAAATATGAAGACTCACGCAGTTTGGAGTACAATGAGAATATGTTCTCAAGTACTATATTCACCTTTTCTACCTTCTTAGCCAGTTCCACTTGTGATAGTGCTATCTCACTAGATATCTTCTTATTAACCTTCATTTGAAATTTCTTTTTAGACCATTCTAATAATTTGACATTAGTATCAAGGTCTTCATTTTGTACCTAGTCCATCATGTCGAATAGTTGCTCCATGATGGGCTTTGTTTCATTAGGTATTGTCAAGCTAAATGAATTAAGGAATATGTCTTTCATTTCTACTAATGCTTTCTTTTGTCTATACTCATTCTAAGTATCTCATGTTTCTTTCTCTCTAGTGCCTCTTGCACTTCATTTATCTATGCTAGGTTCATTGTCTTATAGTCATAACTTGGTATGACTATTTCCTCATCAAGTGCAAGGTCTTCATCATGAACTACCCTTTCTACCTTTATGGAGCTTGAGATTGGTGCTAAAATTTGTAGGGGTACTACATCAGTGCTCAGCTTCTTGATAGGAGTCCTCGTAGTAAGCATATTAACGAATGTCTATATTGCCTCTTACTCTCTTTCCTTGGGGGTTTTCTCCTCTTCCTTATATTCTTCACTTCTGCCTTGATCAAATACAATTATTTGAGGAGGTGTACCTTGGCTTTGCACTGTAGAAGCCTTTTGTCTTATCTACTCCTTTGTTGACTCCTCAAGAGTTGTTGCTACTATCACTGTGGGATCAACTTTAGCAGTTATGTCTTGTGTTGCTTGTTCTTTTGGTTGATAATCTATACCTATGGAAGGTTGTGAAAGTGGTTCTTGTTGTTTCACCTTCCATTTATTAATTTTAGCTATAACTTTTTGCAATTCCTCTATGCTCACCAAAATAGGATTTGTGCACAACTATGATTGCAATGTTGTTTGGTGAAAGATCCTTGTAAAATTTTCTACAGTCAATAGATTGATGTTCTAACTGGAGGTGTCAGGAAAATCTTTCACAATTACTATTTCTATAGATATAGGTACTGTATGTGAAGGACTGGGTGGTGGCAATTGCGTGTCTTGGACACTCTGTTCTTGCTGCTGCTCCTCAACTGTTGCCTCATCACCTTTATGTGTCTCTTTCTCTCCTTCTTCCTTTTCATTTTCATCTTCCTCTTCCTCTTCATTATTTCTTCCCTCAAAGGGATCTTCTTGGCCTTCTTTGATTGTTTTCAACCCATAAATCAATTTCCACATTTGTGTGGATTTCTTTACAACATCTTCTATTTTATTTTGCAAAATACTAAAGGCTCTATATTTGGGTGCAAATTTTCTTCCATGTTTCTTACTAGCCTTACTTATTTGACCTTTTGTAAGGTATGGAATCACATGAGACAATGTTTACTCCCTAATTTCCTTCTCCATATTTAGGCAATAATGCCATTTATTTTCTACAATGGAGTTTAGCTCCTTGGGCATAGAATTTCCAAGTTCAAATGGAGTAGGCTTGAACATGGCCATCATAGTGTAGATAGACTCTTCCACTATGTTCTGCTCTTCCCTTGACAATATATTAAAATCAATGGTTTTCAATCTAGATAAATGTTCATTATCTATAATGCTATCACAAACATTTTTAAACTAGATTTGGTGGAATATCTTACCGCTCTAGATTGATTATTGTCAGATTCTGTCTTTTCTTCATCTATCTTTGGGAGTGCAACATATTTTCTTCTTTTCTTTTTAGTAGGCCCTCCTTTCTATGTGGATTTTTTCTTCCACTATTCCTTGGCCACTTGTGATGTTTCCCTTGTGTCTGTCCTTGTAGTTAGCTTGGCTAGGCTTAGCTTAGCTGCTTTCTTTTTCCCTTTGTGCTATGTAGTAGGTTGTTTTTGTGCTTTTCTCTTCTTAGGGTCAGCCTTGGGTGCTTCCTTCTTGACACCTTCTTCTTCCTCTATGTCCTCATCCATGCCTTGGGTTAATGTTCTTGACCTTGTTCATCTTCCCTATCTTTAACTTCTTCATCTTCTTCTTCTTTAATAGTGCCCTCACCAAATTTTTCCTTTAACTTCTTAACTAATTTTTCCTTTTTCTTTAATGTGGAGGTAGTCTTCAATTCCATGTCCAACATTGATCTCACCCCATCAAAAGTCCCAAAATGTGGTGCACTTTTTTCCACTTCCTCTGCTAATAATACATTTATAGCTTTAGATGCCTCATCTATGTTTATCTCATATCCAAGAGGTCTTAACCATCTAACTCTTGATATGGCTTCTTGTATGTAAGTGTAATCAATTTCTACAAGAAAGCATACATCATTTACATGTTGTTCTATCAATGAAACTGGTATCCTTAATCTCTATTGCATGGTCTTCTTGAAATCATCAAAGTAACTTGGCATAAGGGTTTCAAAATTAGCTCCTGTTTATTCTATATATTCATTAACTTGAGCTACTATTGACCTGTTGGTTTTCCAACTTATTTTTCCTAAGGATGGAAATTTATTTTGTATATAGAAAAATATACATATCAAAATTGCACCAAATTTTTACTGTGCTCCCTTAGTTCTCCTTATTACTACTAAGTTCTCATTGATTTGTTGCAATTACAATTCTGCAAGATCATAAATATGATCCTTTTTCACTAGTTTATAACCAACATCCACTGCAATGCAAGATAAACTATTAACTCTACTAGATTGATAAAATTTATGTGAAATGACTCTAACAAAAAATTCAATAAGAGGGTCATGGAGAGTTTCTATTGTCATTCCTCTCTTGTTCCATTCGGCACCTGTGTTCTTCTCAATTGCTTCATTTGAGTCACTTCTAAGGGTCTTTGGTCGATCGAGGGTTGGATACCCTATTACTCTATGTAAAATCCTTTTTGTTATTTTCACTAGACCATCTTCTAGCCACAAACTTGCATCATGAATCTTGCTAAGTAAAATTCTAATCCATTCCATTTTGAAAACAATGGGGAATTCTAGGGAACAAGTCAAACCCTTCTTCTCAACAATTTGGTATTCATCTTTCCAGACTCCATTTTCACACAACTTGTCATAGGCTTCCCTTGTCTCCATATCCCCTATGGCTCCAATTTTGAAGTTGTAGCATCTCCTAACATCCTAGACCATAACTACCTTAGGGGTTATAATAGATAGGGCTCTGGCTAGGTTGTTTTTGTATTCCACTTTAGGGATTGGCCAGAAATTAGATTATTTTACTTTGTTTGACACAAGTTGGACCTCAAACAATTCTTTCTCCTATGCTTTCCTAGAACTAGAGGCCATTTTCCTCTATCTATGGTTTTAAACATGAAGAAATTTAAAATGGCATAGCTCGACACTAGTATAAATACCTTGAGTCAATGAAATTGTGCTAAATTACTATTGAAATTGGCTCAAATGTTGGATTCTCTACGTGTAAATCATTCTACACTCTTCTTAATCTTAGCTCTTCATTTATGATGAATAAAAATGGTTCAAAATGTGATAATATACCCTATTTTCTTAGCATTTAATGCTTAGTGCATTTATAGCTATCTACTCGGCTTCTTAAGCATTTTTGCATTGCTCAGCTTCCATTGTCTTTCACCACTCGACATCTACTAAAGTATCCATCACTTAGCTTCAATTGAAATTTCCTTTTGCCTAGCTTCCACTACCAACTTGGTTGTAACTAATCATTCGGCTTCTACTAACTTTGGCAATCAACTCGACATCTATTGAAATTTTACTCAACATTTGAGGGCAACTTTTCTTATTCATCAATACTAGAAAAATCTTGAATTTTGAACTTTGCATCTCAATCCATGCTGATTTTTCCTTCTTAGTACTTGCTTGTTTAGGAACTAATGTATGTTAGAGCTTTTTATATCAATTCCACATACCTTTTCTTTGCATAGTTGGATGAGGTGTGACCACTTGACCTTGTAGGCGAAGTGATCCCTTCACTTGATGTGTTGCTCCCATCTTTCTTCTTCCACATCTTATTCATTTCACCTATGATGTGTTCAACATCTACTTTTCCTTTTCCTTTTCCTTTGTTTCCACTAAAATGTGTTCTTATGCAATTTTTATGGATGTGTCCATATTCTTGATAGAAATGGCAACTATACCTAGTGTTGTAGTCCCAATTGTAATGATGTCCATGATTATTTCCCATTTTTGATTGATTAGGTGTCCACATAAGCTTTGATCTACACTCAGAAGATCTATTTCCATACTTCTTACAATTGTAGTAGTGACCTTCAAATCTTTGTGTTCTAATAGTTGTAGTCTTGCAGTCATGTGCTTGATGTCCTTGCTTGTTGCACTTGTGACAGTTACCCACATTCTTAGGTTTGTCATGTTGATGGGCATTCTTGATCCTGCATGCATTAGAGGTATGTCCTTTTTTACCACAAAAATGATAGGTAGGTTTAGTGTTCTTACCTTTTTACTTCTTTCTTCTACAGTCTTGGATGACTCTCCTATTAGATTGTGGTGACTGATCAGGAAAGTACTATACGATTTGCCACTGATATGGCTAATTATGGCCAACATGTTATAACCATAAAGCATTTTAATACTTGTATAAAAGGGTTTAGGGTTGGGTATTTTTTCATTTTATGTTGTGATGCAAAATTGGTTCTTGCAGCGGTATTGAGTTGTAAGGGATTACGGATTGTAATCAGGTTGTAACCACTGGATTATAATAAGATTGGACTTGCTATTTGGTGGATATAGCCCAAGGATTGGGTGAACCATGTTAAATTTTGGTGCCTTATGTTCATTTTTGTGTGATCTATTATTTTTTTTTATTGGTTATATTTGCATGTAGTTTTTATTTCTGTCTGTGGTTTATCCTAACATCTCCCTTTTTAGTGTTGGTGTATCCTAGTCCTGAAGTATCATTTCTAGCTCTTGATGATTTGAGTAGCTATTCAAAGTACTTGATGGCCTCATTAGGTTTTTTGAAGCTCTCTTCAATCTCCTTCTCTCTTTTTAGGTCATTTTGTAGTTGTTCATTTTGTATCTTTAATTTAGAGATCTCAATATCCTTGACATTCAGTTCATGACGTGCATTCATCATTTGGCTTAGGGTGTCTAGCTGCATGTTTAAAATTCTTGCAAGTTCAATTGACTTTTCTTCTAGTTTGTTAGCAAGGTTTCTCTTGTCTTCTTCTAGCATAGCCTTATCTTTAATAGCTCTTTTCTTCTGTTTAGTTACTTCAAAAAGAATCATTGCTTGAGACTCATATTCAATCTTGAGAGTTATGATCTCTTCTACTTGAGCTCTATTCTTCTCCATTATTTCTACTTTTGTTGTATCAAACTCTTTGGAATCTCCATTTACAAACAATTTTGAGGTGTCGATTTCCTTGCATTGTGTATCATTCTCAGCTATGGCAATCTCTCTTCTTCTCTTTAAAGATTTTCTTAGTTCTTCCCTGGCTTCTTTCAAATTATGTAAAACAAGTTGTATATCAATCATCTAGTTTTCTATGACCTCCCCAAGTTTGTAGACTTCCATTTCAAGATCTTTTCTCCAATCTGTGAGGCTCCTTGTGAGAACTTGGCTCTAATACCAATTGTTGGAATTTACAAGTGGGAAGGTTTACTTCTAACGTGGGGGTGGGGGGGGTGAATCAGAAGTAAATAAATTTAACCTTTTAAAACTTTTACCTAAGATCATTCACATGCATCTAACATATCTAGTTAATATGAAAAATAAAGACATGCATGAAAATAGATAACACAAGATTTTGGTAACCCAGAAACCCTCCAAAATGAGAAGATAAAACTAGGGTGGGGATGACACCCAAAAAGTATCACTACAGCAATATGTAACTATTTGAGGTTACAAAGTTGGACCACTTCCAATGGTTTGCCCTATGAAAGGCCTATCCTGTTAAAGACTTTACACCCTGTTAAGAGTGACCTAATTAAAGGATTTACAAAAACTTTCTTAGAATATTACCCTTTTAAAGGATTTAGCAGCTTGTTTAAAGGCTTACAACATGAATATCAAACCAACCTATCATCATAGAATTTTCATTCCTAATACAATGGCTAGAGAGTATTAGAAAGTCTTGACCTGATGACATGCAATCTTCAATTACTGATTCTAGATCCTTGTTCTGCTCTATCTATTCTGATCCTTCTTTGATTTGATATGTCTCTCCTTGAAATTATGATACTCTATTATTGATTGATTGAATTTTGCAATTCTATTCTACTTTGTATAAGTCTTTACATCCCTCTACACTTCACTAGTATTCTCCCATTAATTCTTACTCATAAACATAAATAATGGGGTTTTTTCCTCCTTTTAAAAGCTTTGAAGACTTAGGGTTAGGTTTGAATCTATGATCAATATTCACTCTTCTTTTTCCCACTCAATTCTTTCACTTTTCCTATTAGTTGCATTCTTTGTCCATTTTTCTTATTGGCTATATGCTAATTACATAGGGAATGAAAAAGATTGATCTTATCTTCAAGATCCTTTGAGATTCATCTTGAGTCAACTCAAAAATAGTTTAAATTTGAGTTTATGAAGACACAAAATCATATGTTGATTCTTTGTTACTCGACACTTACTAGTTATTGATGCTTGGCACATATAGGAATTCTATCTCACTCGGCTCCTATAGTAATTTTTTTTCACTTGGCATCTATACTTTGCTTGGCACCTATAGTGACTCAACATCACTTATCACTTGCCACTTGATACTTTCTCGGCACTTGAAGTTTGCTCTACACCTATTGAATTTCTGGCTTGGTACACACTATAACTCGACATCTCTATTATACTTGGCATCAACATAGAAATTGGTTAAGTATATTGACACTCAATTGTCAAAACTATTCTAAGACCAACAGTAATCTACATGCAACCAATTATCTAAATAGAAGGAATTGAGTGAGAAAGTTGGATGAATCTCAATCGTAGATTCATACCTAACCAAGTGATGATATCTTTTTGAAGGGAGATGAAGCCCCAAAATTCATATAGTGTACAAAGCATTAGAGAATACATTAAAAAAAGGTGATGATAGTATTGAAAAGGGTTGAATTGATTGGCATACAATCAAGGTGACCTAGAAGAAGAACACCATTGTAGAATCAGTTAGCAAAATAGAGGATCAAGGTTACATCATTTTCATATCAGATTAGAGAAGATCAAGATGAACTAAATTGGGATCTAAAATCAGCAATATAAGATTGTAAATGTATTAGATCAAACATTCTATTGTACTCTCTAAAAATTGTTATAGTAAAATGAAATCTTGTGGACTTAGGTTGGTTTAACAACCAGTGTATAAATCCTTTAATAGGGTGACATTCCAAGTGAGTGTTCTAAAGTCCTTTAGCCAAACACACTTTTGACAGGGTGTTAAAATCCTTTAGTAGGGTAGGATCTAACAATCCTTTGTAAGCCTTTAATAGGGTAGGCCTTTCATAGGGAAGATCATGAAAATGGTCAAAGCATGTAACCTTAATAGGTGAAATTTATTGCTGCAGTATTGAAGAATTGTGGGTGTCATCCCCACCCCAGTTTTACTTTCTCATTTTGGAGGGTTTCTAGGTGATCAAATCTAGTCTCAAATATTTTTCATGCAAGCTTTTAGTTTCATTTTATTTCAATATGTTTTCATGCATGTATTGATTTAAGTTAAAAGTTTTAAAGGTCAAAGTTTAGTACTTTTGATTCACCCCCGCCCCCTAGAAGTATACGTCCCACTTGTAAGTTCCAACAAGAATAGGATAAAAGAAGTTGTTAGTGCAATAAAAGGTTCTACAAGTCAAATAGATGATAATACTATGCTAAGTAAAGTCTTCAGGATATTACTGCCTATTTATGCCACTAGAGTTTTTGTAATCCAAGAGTTAAGATGTATACCAAGAAATGATCTAACCCTTGGAGGTCTAGTAGGTAGACTCATTGCTTTTGAGCTATCTAATTTTGAAAATTACAAACCAGAGAGTATTGAATCAGCTTTCAATGAAAAATTGTTAATGAAGGATTTTGAGGAGGTCAAGCAGAAAAAGAAGAAAAAAAAGATAAAATATACATCCAATGATAGCAACATAGATGAGTGTAAGAATTTTCTTGGCATGAATCATGCAACTTTCCATAGACTTAAGAGTTTGAATCCTCAAAAATGCAACATCTATCTTATGTGGACTGAATGTTGAAGGAGTTTGAAGATCAATGCCCTCATGTCTACAAAAATCCTTAAGTCTTCTGTTCACATCCATGTTTCCATTATCCATGCAGAGTACTTTGATGGCCTTCCTAGATTTCTGTTCTACATGAATGTTGAAGTCTAGAAACTTGTCCAACACTTCATTCTTGTTATGTGGAAAGTAGACCCAAGTGAACATTGAAAATTCATCAACAAAAGTGAGTATGTAGCAACCTTGGCTGAATGCAAAAGGACCTGCTGATACCATGTGAACCATCTGAAGAACACCTGTTGCTCTTGAAGACTTCCCTCTTTGTAACTTCCCCTCTAGATGCATATCCATTGAATCTATTGAACATTCACCCTTAGAAAAGTTGCTTTGAGGTAGACCTTTCACCATTTGGTATGTGCAAAGTTGTCGAAGATCTCATTAGTCAAGATGGCCATACCACTCATGCCATATTTGCATGTTTGAATTGGATTGAGTTAACAAGGCCTTTGAAGGAGACTTGGGTACAAAATGTGAGAAAGAGTACAACCTCTTGTGATCATTCACTTTCCCCACTACAACCAAGGAATTATCTTTAAGAATGTGCACTTGAACTGAGTCAAGAAGGATCTCAACTCTATGTCCATCTCCAAAGTGAGTGACTTGGTAGATTGATAGGAGATTTGAACTTAGGTTTAGAACATAGAGAACCTCTTGAAACTCTCCATTTTCCATCTCCATGTTTCCTTTTCCTTCAACTTCCATTTTACTATCATTCCCCATGAAGATGTGCGGTACCTTGGACTACTTCATTGAAGAAAAATCCTCCTTTGAAGAACCCATGTGATATGAGGCACCTGAGTCAAATATCCATTCTTTTGAAGAGTTTGAATTAGCCATGAGTGCTTTCCCTTTGCCGTTTGAATCTGAAGAAGATCCCTTCTCCTTGTAAGCATTAAGAAATGGAACATTATGTTTCTCCATGATGTGGGTTAATTCATCAATCTTTTGAAGATAACACTCATGCTTTTCATGACCCGATTTCTTGCAGTAAGCAGACTTCTTCTTCTCCTTATTGTTGTTGTCCCCTTTCTTATTTGAATTCGAGGACTTGCTTTGTTGATTGAATTGAGGTGTTGTCTCTTCTGCATCCTCAGATTTACTCTTCCATTTCTTCTTACCCTTTCCTTTATTTGAAGATTATCCAGCTGAATGTTGAGAACCCTCATTGGCCACCAATGCTGTAGACTAAGGTGATTTGAGAACCTCCATTGATTTCAACTTCTTTTCTTCATCATCCAACAGTTTTTCATATTCATCAAAAGTGAATTTCTTGTAGGCAGACCCTAAGGTAGTCTTTGAGGTGTTGAAAGAAGATACAAATGTAGAATACTCTGATGGCAGCTTGTTATGGATGAGATAGATCAGTCTGTCATCTTTGATAGAGTTCCCATAGTCAGTAAGCTTTGTCCTTAATTCATTCACCTTAATGATGAAGTATTGTATGGAGTCATACAACTTAGGATCTAAGGATACAAGCTCATCTTCAATCTTGAACACATCTTCTTCAGACACTTTACCATAAAGGCTTTCGAGGGTATCCCAAGCTTTCTTGGATGTAGTACATTTCTTAATTTGATACATGATCTTATCATCTACCCCCAAACATATATCACCTAGGGCTTTCCTATCCATGGCTAACCAATTATAAATTTCACTTATTGATACATTATCACCTATTGGTTTATGAAGAGTACCATCTACATATTGTGAAACTCTATTATGCATTAAGTGATACCACATGTTGATTGACCATGAAGCATAGTTATGAGGATTTAATTTAGGAAACTTAAAGTTTCCCATAATGCAAAAAATGAAAGAAAATTGCAAAAAAGAGAGAACACAACACCAAGAACACCCCCCCCCCTTTTCACTAAATCAAGAAACCCCCCCAAAATAGATGCTTTGGGAACTTTATTAGTAGTGTGATTACAATGGGCCACTAGCCAATTTTGGCCTTCATGGACTTCTAATTTTGCTTGTTACAACTTCTTAATAGAGTACAAATATGAAACTTTACAATGTGCTACAATTCTAAAGCATTACAAATCAAAGAAAGGCCCTATTTTTGAAAGTGACAATTATGTCCACACAACAGTACAATCTGATACTAGATTTAGAAAGTAGACAAAAAAATACACAATTTAAAAAAAAGTGGAACCTATTTTTGACTCCAGATGTGCCCGTATGGAGCACTTGAAGTTGCATAATGCAGGATTATCTAGGTACATTCACCAAAAAATACAATTTTTGAACAATCCTTGCACCAAAACCAAAAAATAGCTACACCACTAAAGTATTTAGAAAATTTTACCCAATTTCAAAAAAAATTGCACCTGATTTGGAGTCTGGATGTGCGAGATATGGCCTTTTGAATTTAGACTACAAAAACCAAAATGAATCTGGTGAGGGGTTGCATCAGCAAATGATGGGGTTAAATTTGATGGTCATATAGCCATCTTAGTAGTTATAATTGGCCTTGAAATGATGTCTAGATGGGCTTCAAATTTAAGCTCATAAAAGGATGATGTCAGCAAAAATATGTGCCCTCGAATGACGTGGCAATTGACACGTTGGTCCGTACTATACAGATCATACAGAATGTATGGACACTAGCCACGTGGCATGAGACAGTCAATGTTAACTATGCATATATGTGGAGCACTGATGTGTCAGTAACTAGGCATGGCATCACTGATGACTCAGATTGATTGGACTGCCTATCAAATTTTGCAAAGCGATCCCAAAGATGCCTTTCGGACAGAATATGCCGTCAGAGTTCACAGTCTAAACCCCAATTTGTGTATGATCTCTGCAAATGGTAGGGTGTATGGGCTTCCACTTCAGAGCCAAAAATTTGGACAAGTGATGCCAATTTTTTTTATTTTCGGTTGTCGGGTTACTGGGACATTAATCCTACATTGAGCGGGAGAGTGCTAAAAGCATTGTATAAATGGAAACTCGCACGATGCTTAATGCAAAGAGGAAGCACTGGAGTTTTGGAATGGATGCCAGATGTTGTGTTCGCTGGTTGGAGAATTTCTGTAGTGGCAACACTGTGCCAAGTTTTCTGTATGGCCTTGGATGTTATTTTGCTGCTTGCATTTCACAGAGTACAACCTCCATAGATTTGCAGCGGTACGACATGTTATTAGAGCATGCCAAAATTTGATTTAAACCCTACAATAAATAAATTCCAAAATATAGAGCTAGGATCTGACAGCCCAGTTCTATAAAAAAAATTCTCTATGACTAGCCTGCTTGACTGGACTAAATAATTTCAAAAATAAAAATTCAAAAAAATATAGCAGAGAAATTATTAAATGATAGATCTAAAATACAAATTCAGAGATCAAATAAAATAATCATACCCAATTGCAAATCGGTGCCTTCAGGTGCCAGTTTGCAAAAATAAAATTTCCTCACGATCAACTTTCACCCATATAGTCAATCTTCACCGAATCAATGCTCTGGATGCAACGGTGAGGTCAGATTTGGCTCTAGATGCTCCCAATTTTTGCAGATCCTCCAGAATTGTGTCGAGGTGCTAAAGCATGAACAATCTCAAACAGCTATGTGATGAGAATCCTTCTCAACTCTGATACCATGTAAGAATTTGGCTTAGGTCAGAATTCACACAAGAACTAAAGAACTCAACACAAGCACACAGTAAACCAAAATAGATAGAGTATGATCAGAATGATGATATTCATTTAATAACTAGATCCAAGAGTACACAAGGAGTGCTTGAATATAAAGGCCTCAGGAGAGCTTCTAGAATGCATAGAAGTTAGCATCATGATATGTCATACAACTAGGCACATGTCCACCAGATATGGGTTATCCTCCATTAAGCACAGGATTAAATGTGATCATGTGAGGATAAGCCTACAATGGTGTAGCATGCAAATCAGTGGTGTAGACAACATGTGCTAATTAAGGAGTGTGGATAATTGTGTTGTCATCATGACAACTTATTGAATGATGCATACTCCTATGTTGTAGACACCGTGTGCATAATTAGAGTTGCATAACTCAATGAGAGTTCACAAACTCTTAAGTGTCTCACGTAAAATAATAATAATATAATGCAAAATAATAAAATAATGCATTAACCTAAGTAAAACTTAAGTAAGTGTAATAAGTAAAAAATACCAGATCTGAAACGTAGACAAAAAAAATGCACTTTCAAAAAAATAGAACCTATTTTTGACTCCAGATGTGCTCGTACAGAGCTTTTGAAGTTGCAAAATGTAGGATTATCTAGGTATAGTTGCCAAAAAATGCAATTTCTAAACAATCTATACATCAAAACCTGAAAATAGCTACACCACTAAAAAATTTAAAATTTTTTACCCAATTTCAAAAAAAATTGCACCTGATTTGGAGTTCGGATGTGTGAGTTATGGCCTCTTGAAGTCGGACTGCAAAAACCAAAATCAATTAGAGAGGGGTTGCACTAGTAAAAGATGGGGTTAAATTTGATGGTCATATGGCTGTCATAGCATTAGTAATTTGGCCTATGATGATGTCTAGATGGGCATCAATTTTAGGTTCAAAATAGGATGACGTTAGCAAAAAACTTGTCACTTGGCTGACATGGCAATGAGCTGGCTTCCGTACCATACAGATTTTGATGGCATGTTCGCTGACTTGGCAGATGAGTCGAATGCTGACTGGGCCATTGTGTGGGATGATAGGGTCTGTTGAGTCTATGATGATATGACAAGTTTGTGCCACATGTTTCGCTACTATTGGCTGTCCGCAAGGATTTGACTGTGCAAGGTTTGCGCAGTAGTCCACTAAATAAGCGCCACATGGAGTAGTCGCAGGATGCCGAGTACTTGGACACTACTATTTTTTGTGGACACTGGAGAATTTTTTTTGCATTCTGGTATGTGGGATATTAGTCCCACATTGGTGGGTAAAGCGTATGATAGGATTTTTAAAAAGAACTGCTCGCCAAGAGCTAATGAAATTGCACCCGCTAGATTTGGAGGGCTCGGTGGCTAGTAGGTGGAATCTTTTTGGCCATGGAAATTTTGCAAGGTGCCAAAGATTTGTGTGCAGTATGACTCTGTGAACTGGCAGAGGTATGGCTTGATTAGGGTCTTAATTAACCCGCTGAACTAATAATATAATAAGCCATGTGAAATAACAAATAATCCCAGCAACTAATAGAGCCGAGCCCTAGTTCGGCCAAAAAAATAATTTTTCTCTGTATGCCTGATAGGGAAAATAATTCCAAAAATACAGACAAATAATTTCAAAAATAAAAAGAATTAAAATAAATTCAGATCTGAAAATTAATGATCAGATCAAATAAATGATCATACCCAATTGCAAATCAGTGCTTTTGGGTGCCGGTTTGCAAAAAAAAAATTCCTCACAATCAACTTTAGCCAAAGATAGGAAAATTTATAGTCAATCTTCACTGAATTGATGCTCCAAATGCAATGGAGAGGTCAAATCTGGCTCTAGATGCTCCCAATTTCTGTGGATCCTTTGGATTTGGTCGAGGTGCTGAAGCATGAACGATCTGGAACAGCTACGTGATGAGAATCCTCCTCAGCTCTGATACTATGTAAGAATTTGGCTTAGGCCAGAATTCACCCAAGAACTAAAGAACTCAACACAAGCACACAGTAGACCAAAATAGATAGAGTATGATCAAAATGATGATATTCATTCAATAATTGGATTTAGAATACACTACGAGTGCTTGAATATAAAAGCCTCATGAGAGCTTCTAGAATGCATAGAAGTTAGCATCATGATATGTCATACAACCAGACACATGTCCACCAGATATGGGTTATCCTCCATTAAGCACGGGATTAAGTGCAATGATGTGAGGATAAGCCTACAA
This sequence comes from Cupressus sempervirens, assembly GCA_028749045.1. NCBI lineage: Eukaryota > Viridiplantae > Streptophyta > Pinopsida > Cupressales > Cupressaceae > Cupressus > Cupressus sempervirens. The sequence goes on from CM053790.1 coordinate 712,210,164, forward strand.
TGGTGTAGCACACAAATTAGTGGTGTAGACAACATGTGCTAAATGAGGAGTGTTGATAACTATGTTGTCAACATGACAACTCAGTGAATGATGCATACTCCTATGTTGTAGACACCATGTGCATAATTAGAGTTGCGTAGCTCAATGAGAGTTCACAAACTCCTAAGTGTTTCACCTAAAATAATAATAAAATAATGCAAAAAATTAAATAATGCATTAACCTAAGTAAAAATTAAGTAAGTGTAATAAGTAAATACTTATTTACACCAACAATGAGGAAGACATTAAACAATTGGAAGCATTACTGGCAAGAAGATTTCTCAAAGAAAAATGCAAGTTCAAAGGTAAGTTACCCATCATTTGTTTCAATTGAAATGAAGTCAGTCATATTGCTACAAGATATACATAAAAGAAGAACTATAAAGAAGGAAATAAACACAAAAATAGAAGAGAAGATGATGGTAAAGACTATAGAGACAAAAGCAAGAAGTCATGCTACATTGCTGATGAACATGATGATGAAGTAGTATACGTTGCAATGAAGGACAAATCTAATGAGGATGAGGCAACTGCACTTGTGACTTGTGCGAACAAGAATGATAAATGGATCAATGATAGTGGATGCTCACATCACATGACTAGAGACAAAAGTAAGTTCATTACCTTAACTTTTTATGATGGAAATAGTGTAGGGTTTGGTAATGATGCACCACATTTTATAAAAGGAAAAGGATCTATCAAACTCATAGACAAGATTTCATGTGACAATGCTTACTATGTTTAAGGATTGAATTATAACTTGTTAAGTGTGTCACAATTGAATAATTTGGGATGCAAAGTTGAGTTTGAAAATAAAACTACCAAGATATATGACAAAAATGGAAATTTTATTGGAAAAGGTGATCAAACTAGAAGTAATCTATTCTATCTAGATATAGAGGATGCTACTTGTCTTATTGCAAAATTTGATAATGTATGGTTTTGGCACAAGAGATTATGTCATGTTAATTTTGATAATCTAATCAATATCAGTAATATGAAAAGAGTTAAAGGTTTACCTAAGTTGAAGAAACCTGATAATATAATATGCAAACAATGTTAGCTAGGCAAAATGACAAAGTCAAGCTTTAAGAGTAAAACTTATACCTCTAAAGAAATACTAAAAATTGTTCATAGTAACTTGTGTGGAACTATTGAATTGCAAAGCTATAGAGGAGATAAGTACATAATGCTATTTTTTAATGATTACTCTAGGATGATGGCAATCATGTTTCCAAAACAAAAATTTGATGCTTTTCAAATGTTTAAGTGGTACTTGGAAAGAGTAGAGAAAGAAACAAGTAAAAGTCTAAAATGCTTGAGATCAGACAAAGGAGGAGAATTCAATTCAAATGAGTTTGAGATGTTCTATAATGATAGAGGATTCAAAAGACAAACAACCCCTCCACAAAATGGAATTGTTAAAATAAGAAATAGGTATATAATAGACTATGCTAGAAAAATTATGATGAAGAAGAATGTTTCTCTGAAATAGTGGAGAGAAGCTATAAGTACTACTAGATATAACTTAAACCATGTGCAACTCAAGCAAGGTACTCATTCAACACCTTTTGAACTATGGTATGTATATATACCTAATGTGAAATACTTTAAGGTATTTGGAAGCAAATTTTATATTCTTAAAGATGTTAGGAGTGAAAATTTTGATGCAAAAAGTAAAGAAGGTATATTCTGTGGTTACTCCACAAGAAGTAAAGCTTGCAAGTTTTTAAATACTAACACTAAAAAAATTGTGGAAAGTGCAAATGTGAATTTTGATGAATTTATAGAAGTATATGAGGCTAAAACTACAAAAGAACTAGAAGAATACAAATCATTTGTATACTTCTATGAAGTAATGCCCACTGAAGAAGATGCTACAAATCAAGTTGCAAACCAACAATAGGTCTCAATAACTATTGAGTCACAACTTGTGAATTTCGAGTTGCATTCAAGAACTAAGCTGCTTTCAAATGCCAATTTGAAAAATGAAGAAAATACACATTCTAATTCTGAGATTAGTATACATGAAAGAGATGCTGAAATACCTCATAGATATGTACATAGTGACACTGAAACTGAGAGGCAAAATGTAGTTACAAGAACTAAGCCAAAATTTTCCAAATATGTGAAAAGACATCATCCTATAGATGAAATTATTGGAGATAAAGATGCAAGGACAATGATAAGAAATAGATTGGTAAGTGAATCATGTTTGTTAAGAATGAAGGAACCCAAGATAGTAAAAGATGAATTGGAAGATGATGACTCATACAAGGCTATGGAAGAAGAAATTTAGTAGACAAAGAAGAACAAAACAAGACTAGTTTGCAAATGGGCATTCAGAAACAAGCTAGATGAGAATGGTGAAGTGATGAGGAACAAAGCAAGACTAGTTTGCAAAGGATATGCACATGAAGAAGGAATTGACTATGTTGAGACATTTTCCCTTGTTGCAGGAATGGAAGAAGTGAGAATTCTACTTGCATATGTTGCATAGAAAGGTTTCAAAGTTTATTAGATGGATGTTAAATTTGCATTTCTGAATGGCATACTAGAAGAGAAAGTATACATAGAATAGCCAAAAGGAATTGTTGATAAAAATAAAAAGAACATGGTATGTAGACTACACAAAGCCCAATATGGATTAAAACAAGCACCAAGAGCATGGTATGAGAAACTTCATACTTATCTTGTAAAAATTGGATTTGAAAGGACTGATGATAATAGCAATTTGTACATGAAGATAGATAAGGACAAAGGTATAGTATTATCTAAAATATTTGTTGATGATATCATATTTGGAGGACAAGATGCCTTGAGTAAGGGCTTTGCAAATTCGATGAAGCAAGAATTTGAAATGTCAATGTTTGGTGAGATCAAATTTTTTGTGGGATTACAAGTATATCAGATGAAATATGGTATATATATCACTCAGTCAAAATATGTCAAAGAGATATTGAAGACATTTAGACTATAGGATTCCAAACCAGTAAGTACACCTATGGTGATAGGACTCAAGCTATCAAAGAATGATGATTCAATTAAGGTGAATCACACATTATATAGATCCATGATTGGCAAATTGCAATATGTAGTACATAGTAGACCTGATATTGCATTAGCTATGGGGACAGTTGCAAGATTCTCTACAAATCCTAGAGAGAATCACTTGATGGATGTGAAGAGAATAATGAGATACTTAAAAGGAATAGAAGAGTTTGGTTTATACTACAAGAAAAATGAAAAGTTTGAACTGAGAGCCTACACTAATGCTGATTGGGCTAGAAACATTGATAATAGAAAGAGCACTAGTGGAGGAGCATTTTTCTTAGGTGAAAGACTAGTTTCATGGACTAGCAAGAAGCAGAGTTGTACTTCCCAATCTACTACTAAAGCAGAGTATGTTGTTGCTACTATTAACTGCACAAACATTATATGGATCAAATAGCTACTTAAGGGAATGAAGAAAGAAATCATAGAACTAGTGACACTTAATTGTGATAATACAAGTACTATCAATATATCAAAGAATCCTATGATGCATACAAAGACAAAGTAAATTACAATCAAGTATCATTATGTAAGGGAATTGGTTCAAGATAAAGAGGTGAAGATGGAATATATTAACACAAAGGAGCAAATTTTTGATATCTTCACAAAAGTATTATCTAAGGATGCTTATGAGTACTAAGAGGTAAACTAAGGGTGATACCCCTATCAAATGCTATGTAAGAGACAAAGGGAGTGCCCTACATCAAACAAGTTGACATTCATTTAATACAAATTGATGCAATGGATCTTACTTTAGGAACTACCTAAACTAATCACAGAACTGGAACTACAAATCAGTTAGAAGCAAGGTGACAAAGGGAGAAATTGAAGAACTTCCAAAAGCTTATATCTGCATATGTTAAAGATGCCAAATTTTTAGTATATGTCTTTGGCATTGTTTTCAAAAAGGGATAAAGTACATTAAGCTTATCAAGTGCAAGAGGAACAATGGAGAAAGCACATCATCAAAAGATCAAGAAAGAAAGAGGGAGAAATAGCAAAAACTGATCAAAGGATTAGAGAGGGTGAAAGCAATTAGAGAATTAAAAGGATAATTATCAAATCAAGATATTTTTCTGATTAATTCAATATGAAAGAGAGGCATAAGAAGGAACTCAAAGGGAGTTATATTATATAACCTAATCAGATGATGGAAGTTGATATTAGAGGGAAAAATTTCAATACAAGTTTTCTTTTTGGTATTGTCTTACTATTTTAATCTAGTTATTTTGATTGAACAAGATGTTCATCATTTGAGTGACTTGGTTGATTAGTTTTCTTCTCCATCAATGCCAAAGAGGGAGATTGTTGATATCTAATTGAAAATATCATTGATTAGAAAGATTGTTACAAGGAAGATTTTTATGTGTTTCAATCATTTTTTTGTCACTAATGTCAAATTTGCTATTTGTTGGTAAGACAATTACTTATATGTTTTAAGTACTATCACTTAGTTGATTGATGAGGAGGATTTGATCAACAAGATGTAACAAAAGTACCTAGAGGAAAGGTTGAGTTAATATGGTAATAACATAATGTATTGATGATCTACTTGAGGTTACAAAATGGTTGGCTACACTTAGAAAATTTAGAAGAATAAGTTTTAAAAAGTTCATCTTCCAAGCTTGACCAAGTGGATAGTAGGTGCTGAGAAAAGTAAGTTCAAGCCGAGAAGAAATCCAGATGAAGCTGATTGAAATGAAAATTCTAGTGGATGCCAAGAAAGATAGTAAATGTTGAGTAAATTTTAGTTGATGCCAAGCACCATTAAAATCTTGTAGATGCCGAGTGATTTTATAATTGATGCCAAGTGATGTAGCATGTGCCAAGCATTAGAAGATTGATAATGTAAAGCTATTGCATTATGACAAAAATCAAAGATTTTCCTAATAAAAGCAAAAAAATTTGTTTTCTCGAAACTTGTGAATTAGGAGGATGATAAGATTGATGTGTTGGTGGCACAAAATCTTATGTAAACCATCTTGGAGGTGAACTCAAATGGATTCTAAGAGAAGTTACTAGAGAAGACAAGATATAGGGTAGATATATTGTATCCTACCTAATTCATCTAAAACCCTAATATAGACAAGGGATATAGGAATGTCTAGTCATAAAGAAAAAAGAGTTACAGAGTTTTGGTGCAAGAACCTTAGAAGGATAAAAGGGGTTTTGCTTCATCTAGTCACCAAAGAGAAGATTCTACAATGGTGTACTAAGCAAGAAGGCTTAAGAAGATGAATGCTTGAAGGGTGAACAAGCTATCAGACCTACATAGAATGGAAGCTAAGAAGACTTGAGGATTGAATAGAGATTTGTAATTTGCAAGTGAAGTTATAAGTTGTATTAGATCAAAGATCTACTATTACTTTCTAACAATTATATCAGTCTAGGATAAATTCTTTGGAGTAAGGTTGACTTAATAGTCATTGGAAAATCCTTTAATAGGGTGGCATTCCAAGTGAATGGCCTAAAGTCCTCTAACAATGCTCACTTTTAATAGGGTGACTGAAATCCCTTAATCAGGTCACATCTAACAATGTGTATTGTAACCTTTAATAGGGTTGGCCTTTCATAGGGCATCACTTCAAAAGAGTGAAAAAGGAGTAGCATGTTATTAGTGGTTTTTCCCAAATTGGATTTTCATGTTAAATCATTGTGTCAAATGTGCTAATGAATGTGTTGTGTTTCATGCTTTATATTTTTGCAAGATTGACTTAACAATAACATATAAGTTTTAGCTAATACACAATATATGCATTCATGGGTATGAATGTTTTATGGGTTCACTAAATTGTAAGAAAATATTTATTTTTACATATGGACCTTCAATAACTGATTCACCCCCCCCTCTCATTTATTATAAAAGAATTTCAACAATAATGGTTTACATGAAGGATATAGATCCTTGAGTGTAACCTTGTTCATTAAATAAATCCCTTACCTTGGAGCCTAAACAATGTGTCATCCTTCATAAGGATTTCCTTTTTAACTTCTTTCATGGTATCTCAATTCTCTCCTCTCATGGCCTCATAGGAGTTGAAACCTCTTTAGTTTTACTGTCTTGATGTTGAAATTTATTTATCCTTTTTAATCACTTTCTTTAGATGAAAAAAGTTCATCTGCTTTTCAATCTTAAGTAGGTGCACATATAGATTCCTTACTATAAGCATCTTGTTAATTTTAGGAATGAAAAAAAGATTAAATTACCAAAAAAAAACTATCTAGTACTAGTTACCTTTTTTTAATATTTAGGATTTTTTCAGTAACATAACACAAATTGCTAGAGCTTTTGACCTATTCTAGTGCAAAAATATCCAATGCCCATTGTGAGTGATTGATCAATACATGGGGTGTACTAAAAAAGAAATACTCATGGATACAAAAAATTATGATCTATTCACGAGGTTCATACATTACACACACAAACACACTAGATTGTGTAAGATTTTTATTCGATCGACTATTAGGTACAAAAACCAACTAGACTATTCAATTCTATATTTTATGTTACTCATAGTAAGAGATACAAACATTACTAGGAAATACAATAGCACCTCCTTTTATTCTCATTTTTCTAGTGACATCTCCCTTTTCATGGTTTTATATTTTATTAGGACTTGAGTCTTTTTTGGGCTTCGTTATTTTTTTGTTCCCTAAATTTCACAAGATCATATTATGTACTTGATCTACTTTACAAGATAGTTGACTCATGCTCCCACTAATTATTGGAAGTCATATTGGAAAGTGAGATACTGAAGGGGGGGTGAATCATGATCTATAAAATTTTAACTTCTTCAAAAAAATCAAACACATTCACCATTTACACATATCATATCTAGATCATTAAACATATAACTACTATGTTGTAATAGATCTAAGTATGCATCACATCTACAAACATGAAAGTAAATGTACACACATAATACAAGAAATTTGGCTACCTAGAAACCCTCCAAGGTCAAGGTAGAATTGGGGTGGGGATGTGACCCACAAATCTTCACTACAACTATAATAAAGTGTGGCTACTAAGGCTAAAATGTTTGATCTCTTCTGGTGAACAGGGTATCTTCCCTTTTAAGAGCTTACAAGACTTATTCAGTCTACCTTGATTAAAGGATTTTAACTTACAACTAAGTAAATACCCTTCTAGGAGAGTTGAATAGGCTTTTTGGGATGAATCTCTTACGAGAGTTTTTATGATACACTAGTTAGAATGTTTTAGTACCTCATCCTTCAATAAACACTTAGTTGTTATATTATGGACCTTCTCTTTCCAATTTTGATTTGATTTCCTTATCTAATATAGTCTAATATGCTCCTTATGTCTCTTTTCAGCTACTATCTCTGATGTCTTTTCTTCTCACAAAAATAGCCTCCTTTGCTATCACTTCACCTTTTCTCACATCCATATCCAATCCTTATGATTTAGGGATTTTATCCCTCTTTAAATAAATAATTGATGAAACTACTAGATCAAGATTAATAATAGAGGTTCATCCCCTTTTTCATTTAGTGCTTCCTTTTTTTTTGATTGGTTGAACACCTCACATAGGGATCAATGATCTTTGAAAAAAGCATATAATTACCTTCTTAGTTATCTTTATAATTTGAAAATTAAGTATATAAGTTAGAAAAAATAGTTTACATAAGTGTTTGTGCCATCACAAATACATATGTCAAGACTAATTAACTATATCACTCAACATAAACTATCACTTCTTCACTTGGTGTTAATTGACTTCTAACATGCTTAGCATACACCATCACTCACTTGAAATTGAAGTACTCAACAACCAATGTTCTACTTGGCCTAGACTAAAATGTGAACAAGTCTACGTACATTTCTTGATCCTTATTGGATGGCTTAGTCACAATGATGACAAACCAACACCACCTAGATAATAACTAAGTGTTTAACACTAATAGGCTACTTTGCTTAGAGATCAACAATCTCCCCCTTTGACATTAGTGGCAAGAACACTTTGTCATAACTTGTCATTACATCCAAAATCAAAAAATAAGTACTCCCCTATGACTGTGACTAGGTCCATATACATCATATACACATATTTCTCAAAAATTTATTTCCTGTTTTGTTTCAATCTGCGATCTATATCTTGTTTCTTTTTCAATTTTGATGGGGACAGACCCCAAGCATAGAATGGACATAACAAGAAAGGGAAAAATTTATTAACTGTGAGAAAATGCTAATACATTCAGTATAGAGAAAATAGACTTCAAAACATGCCCTAAGGGCTTACAATAGCATAAATCTGGGGATAATTTCTCCTTTTAGTACCTCCTCTCAAACTCCACTTCGAACTACCTTTTACAATGCCAAAAATGTTCTTAAATAGACCCCAGAGGTTTAAGGATTAGAAGTGCTAATTGGCATCCACCGACCAAATAGAAGGCTCCAGAAGCTGCATTAGAAGTCGACACAAATCTAGAAGAAACCAAAAATGGTAAAAAAACTTCTAGGAGGCATAACTTTTGAACCGTAGCTCTGATTGAAGAAACATTTACGTTTTTGGAAAGCTCTCAAAGCACTCTAAGATCTATGGACCAGCTTTGATCATCCCCATTTTTTCACCATTTTTGAGATCATTTAATGCCCCTAACCTGACTTTGAAGCATTCTTAAGAGGTCTCCAAAAACCAAAAAATTGCAATAACTTTCAAACCGTGGGGCCTTTCGACCTGATTCTTTTTTTGGAATGCTCTAAATTACAATTACAATCTTCCAACCAATTTACACCTTCTAGTTCACCAAAAATGATGTCTCAATTACATACTTCTATTTCTTTGACATTTACACATATCCCAAGGTGTTCAAATACTCTATCCTAGAACACTGATAGTGGAACTATGAGAGTTGGAACCTTTATTTGACCCAAATGGGTATCCAAAAATGAAAACACATGAAACAAAAACTAAGTATAAGTACATTTTTTTTGGTTGACATAGGATTGCCCTTATAACTCTAGATGCTCCTGCATCAGACAACTAGGGTAGATTGAAAAGTGACCCTGTCACTTTATGAATGGTAGAGGAAATCCCAAATGGGAAACCTTAGCTGCTGATATCCAAGTTGAGTCCTCTATCGGCTATCCTTTCCACTTGACCAAATACTCTTCATACTACCTATTTCTAGTACTCTTACCCACACAATGATCTAGAATGTCTTCTATCTCCTCCTTCTTAGAAGTAGGAATTGGACATGGCTCTAACATCAACTCCTCATCTGCATCATCATCATGATACTTTGTTAAGTCTGCACTTTTGAAAATAGGAGAAATGTGAATATCATCTGGCAAGTCCACCTCACATGCATTTCCTGAGTCATGTTTCTTCAAAATTTTGTAGGGACCAAATTTCTTCATTTTCAGCTTGTTGTAAGTACCGGCTGGAAATCTTTCTTTTTGTAAGTGTACCATGACTAGATCCCCTACTTGGAATTCCTTATGTCTTTTCCTTTGATCAGCCCTGCCTTTATACTCTTGATTCATCTTGGTAATGTGTGCCTAAACCTCCTCATGTAGATGCTTGATATGTTTAGCAAATTCTTCATCTTCAGCACTTGTCCTCTCCCCTTGTTCTATCTTCCTCAATTCTAGTGCAATTCTTGGGCTACTTCCATATATAATTTGGAATGGTGATCTACCAGTACTCCTATTTATAGAGTTATTGTAAGAAAACTCTGCTTGTGGTAGAATCAAATCCCATCCCTTGGGCTTATCCTCAACTAAACATCTCAACAAATTGCCCAAAATTCTGTTTACCACTTCTCTTTGGCCGTCAGCCTGTGGGTGATGTGTGGAACTAAATTTCAAGTTTTTTCTCAACTTCTTCCACAATATTCTCCAGAAATACCCTACAAATTTAGTATCTATGTTAGAAACTATACTCCTTGGAAGACCATGTAGTCTTACCACCTCTCTGAAAAACAAGTCTGCAATATGGACAGCATCATGAGTTTTGTGGCATGGAATGAAATGTGCCATTTTGGAGAACCTATCAACCACCAAAAATATTGAGTCATTACCCCTTTGTGTCCTCGGCAATCCAAGAACAAAATCCATACTTATGTCCTTCCATGGCTTTGATGGAACAGGCAATGGCTGATAAAGTCCAATATTGTGACTAAATCCTTTGGCAACTTGAAAAATCTAACAACTCTATAGAAACTTCTTCACATTCTATGACATTTGAGGCCAAAAATAATGTTCTTTGACAATGGAAATGGTCTTATCTCGACCAAAATGCCCTGCCATCCCTCCACTATGTTTCTCCTTAATTATATTTTCCCTCATGGAACTCCTTGCAATGCATAATTGACTGCCCTTGAATAACATACCATCCTGAATCAAATAGTCTAACCACTTAGTTTTGTCTACAGCAACAGGCTCCTTATAAGCTTTCCACGCTTTAGCAAAATTAGGATCCTTAGGGTGCAGATTCTTGAGTTCATCAAACCTAACTACTTCAACCTGCATTACTGTAAGCAACAACTATCTCCTACTTAGTGCATCTATAACCCTATTAGATTTTCCAGTTCTATGCTTCAACACAAATGTATAGCTCTGCAAGAACTCTACCCACTTCATGTGCCTCTGATTCAATTTACCTTGGCTACTTAGGTACTGTAATGCCTAATGATCAATATACAAAAAAAATTCCTTTGGCAATAAATAATGCCTCCATTTCTTTAAGGCTTGAACTATTGAATAGAACTCTTGATGATAAACAGAATACTTCCTTTTCCCATCATTCAATTTTTCACTAACATATGCAATAGCCTTACCTTCTTGGCTTAATAGAACCCCAATAGCGCTGCCACTTGCATCACAATCCACCTAGAACACCTTTCTAAAATTTGGAAGTTCCAACATAAGTTGTTCTATCACCTTCTTCTTCAGCAATTCAAAACTTCTCGCAGCTATCATAGTCCATTTGAACTCTTTTCTATCCCATCTTATTGTGTCAATCAGGGGTGCACATATGCCACTAAAATTCTTAATAAACTTCCTGTAAAAACTAATCAGACCATGAAATGATCTTACCTCAGTAGAAGACCTTGGAGTAGGCCATTACAAGATGGCTTTTACCTTCTCTGGATTCATTTTGAGACCTTCAGGTGATATAACAAACCCCGAGTAGACTAACTCCCTTTTTGTAAAGATACACTTCTTCAAATTAATTAATAGTTTCTTTTCCCTTAACCTTTCAAGGACACTACGAATATGTAATAAATGTTCTTCCAAAGTCTTGCTGAAAATTAAAATATCATCCAAATAGACAATAACAAATTTTCCCAAGAACTTTTTAAGTACCTCATTCATAAGCCACATGAAGGTGCTTGGGGTGTTCGTCAATCCAAAGGGCATGACTAACCACTCATAAAGACCCTCCTTGGTCTTGAAGGTAGTTTTCCACTCATCTCCTTCTTGAATCTATATCTAATGATAGTCACTCTTGAGATCTATCTTTGTGAAGTACTGAGCTCCACTCAAGCAATTCATAAGATCGTCCATTCTTGGCAAAGGAAATCGATGCTTGATGGTTATCCTATTTATAGCTTGAGAGTCTATACACATCCTCCACTCTCCATCCTTCTTTGGTTCCAATACTACAGGTACTACACATGGACTCAAGCTCTCTTGAATCAAGCCCTTCCTCAATAGCTCATGAACCTATCTATTTAGCTCCTCAGTTTTAGTAGGTGTCATCCTTTGAGCAGCCTTGTCAAGAAAACTAGCTCCTGGAATTAAATCTATCTGATGACTGAAACTTCAAGTGGTATTTCACTACTACCTTCTTTATCTTTTGTAGGAATCAAAGCATAGCACATACGCTAATGCTTCATGCCATCTAAACACTTCCTTCCATCAACATGACAAATCCTAGCACTGCTACATACCTTTTCACCTTCCTTTTTCATGGTCTTCAGTTTGTGGTGAACTCCATCCTTTTTTAGAGAGTATGTGTTTGCATGACCATCATGTACTACATGCCTATCAAACTCCCATGGTCTACCCAACAATCGATGATGCAAACATCCATTGGAATAACATCATAGAGAACTTCATCATGGTAACTCCCAATTTTGAATTTCACTAAACATTGTTCACCTACCAAGACCTTATGATCATCCTTCACCCAAGCAATCTGTTAGGGTTGGGAGTGTTTCTCCCTCTTGAGTTTCAGCTTAGAGACCATCTCCTATGATACCAAGTTATCAGTGATACCACCATGAATGATCACATCACAACATTTATCCTCCACTTGCACCTGGTAAGAAATAAACTCCTCCTTTGTCCTGGTTCAATCTCACCACTTAGTAGGACCCTTTCATTTACTAAAGTCTCTCCTCTTTCTGCATCCTCTGAATGTGATGATTGTGAATCCTCATCCACATGAGCAACCCTAGCTTGACCCTCAACTCTCCTATCTGTCCTTACTTGTCATTGAGGGCATTCAAAGGCATGATGACCTTCTTCATTTCAATGGAAATAGGTACCACAAAATCCTCCTCTTCCTTGTCCACATCGTCTACCTCTTCCTCTCTGATTTCCAAAGTCTTGATCTCGGGAGCGGTTGAAACCCTCGTTCCTCTAGTTCCTGCTAGTACCCACATCTTAATTTTTCTTTTTGGTTTCATTTTGGCCTCCAAATGACCTACCACTACCCCTTCCTCCTTGACCATGACCTCTTTGTCTCCCTTCATACCTCTTATTTAGCTTCTCTTCAACTTGTAGGGAAAACTGGTATTCCTCTTCAACGCTGGTCATTCTTACCAGAATTAATTCCTCTTGGATGCTAGGTTGCAACCCACTGATATAATGAGCAACCTTCTCCTTATTTGCTTCTACATGCCCTACTCTAATCAAAAGTTAGTAAAACTCCTCTGTATATTCTTGGACTGATTTTCTTTCTTGCTTTAACCCATGCAACTTCTTAAAAAAATAAAGCTCATAATCAACAAGAATGAATTGCTTCTTCAATTTGTCTACCATATGATCCCACCTTGTGATCTTCTCCTTTCCTCTTCTATTTCATTCCAATTGAACCTCTTGCCACTAGATTTTGGCATGTCCTTTCAGTTTGGACTTTGCAAACTTAACCCTATTTGGGTCCCTGATATGCTCATACTCAAAGTATTCTTCCAGTTTATTGATCCAATCGATCAACTCATCTGGTTTCAAATTTCCTAAAAATACACCCACATCAATTGTAGGTCTTTTCCCAAACATAGTAATGGCCCTAAAAATTCTTTCCTCTGCTTGATTCAGAACTTCCCCATGAAATTCTCCTTCTGGTCCAATTTCTTCTTCTTCATTGTCATCCTCACTTTTGTCACCTGTGGCAACATTTGTTCCTCTACGGAGCTCCTCCTGCAATGCTTTTACCTGCCTTTGGAGGGCTCTAACCTCCTAAGGATTAATAGCTCCATCCCTTCCACCACACTCTTTTCATGGAGGCATCTCCTTAACTCAAACCCACAACCACACGTCCTAGTGCAAACTGCCTCATAGTCGGTGCTTTGTCTACACACTCAAGAAAACCTACTCCGATACCACTTGATGGGGACACACCCCAAGCATAGAATGGACACAATAGGAAAGGGAAAATCTAATTAACTATGAGAAAATGCTAATACATTTACTATAGAGAAAATAGACTTCAAAACATGCCCTAAGGGCTTACAATAGCATAAATTTGGAGATAATTTCTCCTTTCATTACCTCCTCTCAAACTCCACTTTGAACTGCCTTTTACAATGCTAGAAATGTTCTTAAATAGACTCTAGAGGTTTAAGGATTAGGAGTGCTATTTGGCATCCACCAACCAAATAGAAGGCTCTAGAAGCTGTGTTAGAAGTTGACACAAATTTGGAAGAATCCAAAAATGGTAACCGAACTTCTGGGAGGTATAACTTTTGAACAAACTGTTTACATTTTTGGAAAGCTCTCAAAGCGCTCTATAGCCCTATGGACCAGCTTTGATCATCCCCCATTTTTTGGCCCTTTTTGAGGTCATTTAATGCCCCTAACCTAACTTTGAAACATTCTTAGGAGGTCTCCAAAAACCAAAAAATTACAATAACTTTCAAACCGTGGGGCCTTTTGACCTAATTCTTTTTTTGGAATGCTCTAAATTATAATTACAATCTTCTGAAAAAATTACATCTTCTATTTAACCAAAATGATGGCTCAATTACATATTTCTATTTTTTTGGCATTTATATGTATCCCAAGGTGTTCAAATACTCTATCCTAGAACACTGATAGTGGAACTATGAGAGTTGGAACCTTTATTCGACCCAAATGGGTATCCAAAAATGAAAACACATGAAATAGAAACTAAGTTTAAGTACATTTTTTTTTTTTGACATAGGATTTCCCTTATACCTCTGGATGCTCCTACATCAAACACCCAGGGTAGATTGAAAATTGATCCTATCACTTTATGAATGGTAAAGGAAATCCCAAATGGAAAACCTTAGCTGCTAATATCCAAGTTGAGTCCTCTATCGGCCATCCTTTCCACTTGAGAAAATACTCTTCATACTACCTATTTCTGGTACTCCTACCCACATGATGATCTAGAATGCCCTCTATCTCCTCCTTTTTAGAAGTAGGAATTGGACATGGCTCTAACGTCAGCTCCTCATCTGCACCATCATCATGACACTCTGTTAAGTTTGCAATGTTGAAAATAGGAGAAAGGTGAATACCATCTGGCAACTCCACCTCATATGCATTTCCTGAGTCATGTTTCTTTAGAATTTTGCAGGGACCAAATTTCTTCATTTTCAGCTTGTTGTAAGTACTGGCTAGAAATCTTTCTTTTCGTAAGTTTACCATGACTAGATCCCCCACTTGAAATTTCTTATGTCTTTGCCTTTGATCAGACCTAGCTATATACTCTTGATTCATCTTGGTAATGTGTGCCTAAACCTCCTCATGTAGATGCTTGATATGTTCAGCAAATTCTTCAACTTCAGCACTTGTCCTCTCCCCTTGCTCTATCTTCCTCAATTCTGGTGTAGTCCTTGGGCTACTTCCATATACAATTTGGAATGGTGATCTACCAGTACTCCTATTTATAGAGTTATTGTAAGCAAACTCTTCTTGTGGTAGAATCAAATCTCATCCCTTGGGCTTATCCCCAACTAAACATCTCAACAAATTGCCCAGACTTCTGTTTACAACTTTTGTTTGGCTATCAGTCTGCGGGTGACGTGTGGAACTAAATTTCAAGTTTGTTCTCAACTTCTTCCACAATTTTCTCAAGAAATACCATACAAATTTAGTATCACTGTCAGTAACTATACTCCTTGGAAGACCATGTAGTCTTACCACCTCTCTAAAAAACAAGTCTGCAATATGGATAGCATCATGAGTTTTGTGGCATGGAATAAAATGTGTCATTCTAGAGAACATATCAAGCACCAAAAATATTGAGTCATTACCCCTTTGTTTCCTTGGCAATCCAAGAACAAAATCCATACTTATGTCCTCCCATGGCTTTGATGGAATAGGCAATGGCTGATAAAGTCTAGTATTGTGACTAAATCCCTTGGCAATTTGACAAATCTGAAAACTTTGTACAAACTTCTTCACATCCTATGACATTTGAGGCCAAAAATAATGTTCTTTGACAATGGAAATGGTTTTATCTTGACCAAAATGCCTTGCCATCCCTCCACTGTGTTTCTCCTTAATCAGATTTTCACTCATGGAACTCCTTGGAATGCATAATTGACTGCCCTTGAATAACATACCATCCTA
Organism: Cupressus sempervirens; assembly: GCA_028749045.1. NCBI lineage: Eukaryota > Viridiplantae > Streptophyta > Pinopsida > Cupressales > Cupressaceae > Cupressus > Cupressus sempervirens. The sequence goes on from CM053790.1 coordinate 712,226,050, forward strand.
AATCAAATAATCTAAACACTTAGTTATGTCTATAGCAACAGGCTCCTTACAAGCTTTCAAAGCTTCAGCAAAATCAAAATCCTCAGGGTACAGATTCTTGAGTTCATCAAACCCAACTACTTTAACTTACATTACTGTAAGCAACAACTGTCTCTTACTTAGTGCATCTGCAACCCTATTAGATTTTTCACTTCTATGCTTCAACACAAATGTATAGCTCTGCAAGAACTCTACTCACTTCATATGCCTCTGATTCAATTTATCTTGGCTATTTAGTTATTGTAATTCCTGATGATCAGTATACAAAAAAAATTCCTTTGGCAATAAATAATTCCTCCATTTCTTTAAGGCCTGAACTATTGGATAGAACTCTTGATCATAAACAAAATACTTCCTTTTCACATGATTCAATTTTTCACTAACATATGCAATAGCCCTACCTTCTTCGCTTAATACAGCCCCAATAGTGCTGCCACTTGCATCACAATCCATCTAGAACACCTTTCTAAAATTTGGGAGTGCCAACACAAGTTCTGCTATCACCTTCTTCTTCAGCAATTCAAAACTTCTCACAGCTGTCGTAGTCCATTTGAACTCTTTTCTATCCCCTCTTATTGTGTCAGTCAGGGGTGCACATATGCCACTAAAATTTTTAATGAACTTCTGGTAAAAACTAACTAGACCATGAAATGATCTTACCTCATTAGTAGACCTTGGAGTAGGCCATTCCAAGATGGCTTTTACCTTCTCTAGATGCATTTTGAGATCTTCAGGTGATATAACAAACCCCAAGTAGACTAACTCCCTTTTTGCAAAGATACACTTCTTCAGATTAATTAACAGTTTCTCTTCTCTTAACCTTTCAAAGAAACTATAAATATGTAATAAATTTTCTTCCAAAGTCTTACTAAAAATTAAAATATCATCCAAATAGACAATAACAAATTTTCCCAAGGACTTTTTAAGTACCTCATTCATAAGCCACATGAAGGTGCTTGGGGCGTTCGTCAATCCAAAGGGCATGACTAACCACTCATAAAGACCCTCCTTGGTCTTGAAGGTAGTTTTCCACTCATCTCCTTCTCGAATCTATATCTAATGATAGCCACTCTTGAGATCTATCTTTGTGAAGTACTGAGCTCCACTCAAGCAATCCATAAGATCATCCATTCTTGGCAAAGGAAATCGATGCTTGATGGTTATCCTATTTATAGCTTGAGAGTCTATACACATCCTCCACTCTCCATCCTTCTTTGGTTCCAATACTGTAGGTACTACGCATGGACTCAGGCTCTCCCAAATCAAGCCCTTCCTCAATAGCTCCTGAACCTATCTATTTAGCTTCTTAGTTTTAGTAGGAGTCATCCTGTGAGCAGCCTTGTTAGGCAAACTAGCTCCTAGAATTAAATCTATCTAATGAATGATTTGCCTTACCAGTGGCAATCCTTCTAGAACATTATCAAAGATGATATCTCGAAACTCGCCTAGTAAATCTAAAACTTCAAGTGGTATTTCACTACTACCTTCTTTATGTTTACTAGGGATCAAAGCATAGCACATACATTGATGTTTCATGCCATCTAAAAACTTCCTTCCATCAACAAGACAAATCCTAGTACTGCTACATACCTTTTCACCTTCCTTTTTCATGGGCTTCAGTTTATGGTGAACTCCATCCTTTGTTAAAGAGTATGTGTTTGCATGACCATCATGTACTGCATGCCTATCAAACTGCCACAGTCTACCCAATAATAGATGGAAAACATCCATTGCAATAACACCACAGAGAACTTCATCATCGTAACTCTGAATTTTGAATTTTATTAAACATTTTTCACCTACTAGGACCTTATGATCATCCTTCACCCAAGCAATCTGATAGGGTTGGGGGTATTTCTCCCTCTTGAGCTTTAGCTTAGAGACCATCTCCTTTGATACCAAGTTATCAGTGCTACCACCATCAATGATCACATCAAAACATTTATCCTCACACTTACACCTGGTATGGAATAAACTCCTGCTTTGTCCTAATTCAATCTCACCACTTAGTAGCAGCCTTTCATTTACTAAAGTCTCTCCTCTTTTTGCATCCTCTTAATGTGATGATTGTGCATCCTCATCCACATGAGTAACCCTAGCTTGACCCTCAGCTCTCCTATATGTCCTTCCTTGTCATTGAGGGCATTCAAAGGAATGATGACCTTCTTCATTGTAATGGAAATAGGTACCACAAAAGAATCCTCTTCCTTGTCCATGTCCTCTACCTCTTCCTCTTTGATTTCCAAAGTCTTGATCTCAGGAGCGGTTGAAACCCTCATTCCTCTGGTTCCTACTAGTACCCACATCTTAATTTTTCCTTTTGGTTTCATTTTGGCCTCCAGATGACCTACCACTACCCCTTCCTCCTTGACCATGACCTCTTTGTCTCCCTCCAAACCTTTTATTTAGCTTCTCTTCAACTTGTAGGGAAAATTGGTATGCCTCTTCAACACTGGCAATTCTTACCACACTTAATTCCTCCTGGATGCTAGGTCACAACCCACTGATATAATGAGCAACCTTCTCCTTATTTGCTTTTGCAGCCCTACTCAAATCAAAATTTGGTAAAACTCCTCTGTATATTCTTGCACTGATTTTCCTACTTGCTTTAACCTATGCATCTTCTTAAACAAATTAAGCTCATAATCAACAGGAATGAATTGCTTCTTTAATATGTCCGCCATACGATCCCACCTTGTGATCTTCTCCTTTCCTCTTCTATTTTTTTCCAATTGAACCTCTTGCCACCAGATTTTGGCATGTCCTTTCAATTTGGCCTTTACAAACTTAACCCTATATGGGTCCCTAAAATCCTCATACTCAAATTATTCTTCCAGTTCATTGATCCAATCGATCAACTCATCTAGTTTCAAATTTCCTAAAAATATGCCCACATCAATTGTAGGTCTTTTCCAAAACTTAGTAATGGCCCTAAAAAGCATTTTCTCTACCTAATTTAGAACTTCGTTATCAAATTCCCCTTCTGGTCCAATTTATTCTTCTTCATTGTCATCCTCACTTTCGTCGCCTACGGCAACATTTGTTCCTCTACAAAAATCCTCCTACAATTCTTGTACCTGCCTTTGGAGGGATTTGAACCTTCCACCATACTCTCTTCATGGAGGCATCTTCTTAACTCAAACCCACAACCACACAGTCCTGGTGCAAACTACCTCATAGTCAGCGCTCTATCTACACACTCAGGAAAACTTGCTCTGATACCACTTGATGGGGACACAACCCAAGCACAGAATGGACACACCAAGAAAGGGAAAATTTTATTAACTATGAAAAAATGCTAATACATTTAGTACAGAGAAAATAGACTTCAAAACATGCCCTAAGGGCTTACAATAGCATAAATCTAGAGATAATTTCTCCTTTCGGTACCTCCTCTCAAACTCCACTTTGAACTGCCTTTTACAATGCTAGAAATGTTCTTAAATAGACCCTGGAGGTTTAAGGATTAGGAGTGCTAGTTGGCATCCACTGACCAAATAGAAGGCTCTAGAAGTTGTGTTAGAAGTCAATGCAAATCTAGAAGAATCCAAAAATGGTAACCGAACTTTTGGGAGGCATAACTTTTGAACCGTAGCTCTAATTGACGAACCTTTTACATTTCTGAAAAGCTCTTGAAGTACTCTATAGCCCTATATACCAGCTTCACTCATCCCCCATTTTTGGCCCTTTTTTAGGTCATTTAATGCCCCTAACCTGACTTTGAAGCATTCTTAGGAGGTCTCCAAAAACTGAAAAATTACAATAACTTTCAAACTGTGGGGCCTTTTGACCTGATTATTTTTCTGGAATGCTCTAAATTACAATTACAATCTTCTGACCAATTTACACCTTCTAGTTCACCAAAATGATGGCTCAATTACATACTCTTATTTTTCTTCATTTACACATATCCCAAGGTGTTCAAATACTCTATCCTAGAACACTGATAGTGGAACTATGAGAGTTGGAACCTTTATTTGACCCAAATGGGGATCTAAAAATGAAAACACATGAAACAAAAACTAAGTCTAAGAACATTTGTTTTGGTTGACTCGGGATTGCCCTTATACCTCTAGATGCTCCTGCATCAAATTTCCTCCTTCATTTTTCAAGCTTTTAACTTCCCCCTTATTTTTGACACTTATGGAGGTTGGGGTACTAGAGTCAAATTATATTTGTCCAAAAACATTTTATGAACCTAGAAAATCATTGTAAACACATAATCCCAACTAGATTTGATTGATTCGAAAACTTGAATCTTTACTTCTAGTTAAGGAGCTACATCAATCAAACTATTTTTTATAGAGAGGTGATTATCTCCCTTAACCAATACTTGTGTAGCTGAAAGTTCCTTTTGCATCACCTCCACATGAGGTAGTAACATGGATTTTATGGAGAGAAATTTGGGTCCCAAGTTGTAATCTTTAGCCTTTAACTCAACTAACCTTCCTTGTGTTGGAATTTACAGGTGGGAAGATTTACTTCTGAGAGGGGGGGTGAATTAGAAGTAACTAACTTTAACCATTTAAATCCTTTTAGTCAATATTATTCACATGCATCTAATTCATCTAATAAACATGAAAGTAAAGACATGCATGAAAATAGATAACACAAGTTTTGGTAACCCAGAAATCCCTCTCTTGTTCCACTTAGCACCAGTATTTTTCTCAATTGCTTCCTTAGAATAACTCCTAAGGGTCTTTGGCTGATCTAGGGTTGGGTACCCTATCACTCAATGTAAAATTCTTTTTGTTATTTTCATAGGGCCATCCTCCAACCATAAGTTTCCATCATGTATTCAGCTAAGCACTATTCTTATCCATTCAGTCTTGAACACTCTAAGGAATTCTAGGGCTCATGTCAAACCCTTCCTCTTGAAAATCTAGTACTCTTCCTTCAACACTCCATTATCACATAGTTTCTCATAGGCCTCCCTCATTTCCATGTCATCTATGGCTCCAATCTTTCAATTGTAACATTTTCTTAGATCTTGAACCATAACAACTTTAGGGGTAAGATAGATAGGGCTCTAGCTAGGTCGTTTTTATACACCACTTTTGGTATTTGGTAGAAATTAGGTTGTTTTACCTCATTGGACAATAGCTGGACTTCATAAGGTTCCTTCTCTTGAGTCTTCCTAGAGCTAGAAACTTTTTTGCAATCTAGGGTTTGTATGCAAAGAAAATATAAAACTGCATAGCTTGGCACAAACATAAATACCTCATGATTGATGAAATCATGCTAAAATGCTATTGAAATCTATTTAATCACTAGATTCTCTACTTTGGACTCACTTTGCACTCTTTCTCATCTTTTCTTTTCATTCATGATGAAAAAAAATGATTGAAAACATGATAATATACCCTATTTTTATTTCATTTAATGCTTAGTGCATTTATAGCTATCCACTTAGCTTCTAAAGGGTTCTACATTGCTTAGCTTCCATTTTCTTTTCAACCACTTAGCATCCATAGGAATATAATCCACTTGACTTCAACTATAATTTCTCTTTACTTAGTTATCCCTATCAACTCGACTCAAAGTATTCATTCTGCTTATACTATTTTGACAATCAACTCGACATGTACTAGAATTTTACTCGGCATCTAAAGGAAACTTTTTCAAACTTGGCAACACTGATGAAAACTTGAAATTTTTAATTTTTCATCTCTAATCATGTTGATCTCTTCTTTTCAGTACTTGTTTTTTTTAGGAATTGATGTATGATAAAGCTTTTTAAATTAGTCCCCCATGCCTACTCTTTTGCTTAGTTTGATGAAGTGTGACCACTTGACCTTTTAGGTGAAGTGATCCCTTCATTTGATGTGCTACGCCCATCTTTCTTCTTCTATGTCTTGTTCATTTCTCCTTTGATGTGTTCAACATCTATCTTCTCTTTTCCTTTATTGATCTTTGAATTGGGTTCCTTTGACCTTGTTGGACAATTCCTACTGATATGGCCAATCTTCAAGCAACTAAAACATGTGATTTGGCTCAACCATCTGCTATAGTTCCCTTTGAAATATGTCCTTATGCAATTTTTAGGAATGTGTGCATACTGCTAATAGTAACGATAGCTATACCTAGTGTTGCAGTCCCAATTGTAGTGATGTCCATTTTTATTTCCCCTTGCTGCCTGATTTGATGTCCACATAGGCTTTGATCTACACTCAAAATCTCTATGTCCATACTTATTTCAATTGTAGTAGTGACCTTCAAATCTTGGTGTCCTAATAGTTCTAGTCTTGTATTCATGTACTTGATGTCCTTGTTTTTTGCACTTATGACGGTGACTCACATTCTTAGGTTTGTCATGTTGATGGGCATTATTGCTCCTACATACATTAGAAGTATGTCCCTTTCTACCATATAAATGAAAAGTAGATTTAGTGTGCTTACCTTTATTACTCATTTCTTCTACAATATTGGATGACTCTCCTTGTTCAATGCTAGTGTATCCTAGTCTTGGAGTATCATTGCTAGCCCTTATTGATTTCACTATTTGCTCAAAGTACTTGATGGCCTCATTAGGTTTGTTGAAGGTCATTGCAATCTCCTTTTCTCTTTTTAGGTTATTTTGTAGTTTTTCATTTTGCATTTTTAGTATAGATATCTCAATGTCCTTGACATTCAGTTCATGGTGTGCATTCATCATCTAGCTTAGGGTGTCTAGGTGCATGTTTGAAATTCTTGTAAGCTTAATTGACTTTTCTTCCAAACTGTTGGCAAGGTTTCTCTTGTCTTCTTCTAGCATAGCCTTGTCTTCAATGGCTCTTTTCTTCTATTTAGTGACTTCATAGAGTATCATGGCTTGTGATTCTTGTTCAAGCTTGAGTGTTCTAATTTCTCTTGCTTAAGCTCTATTCTTCTCCATCAGGTCTGTTATTGCTACATCAAACTCTTTGGAATCTCCATTTGAAAATAGGTTGAGGTGTTAATCTCCTTGTATTGTGTATGATTCTTAGCTATGGCAATCTCTCTTCTTCTCTTTAAGGATTTTGTCAATTGTTCTCTAGATTCTTCCAAAGCATGTAAAGCAAGTTGTATATCAATTGCCTTATTCTCTATGATCTTCCCAAGTTTGTAGACTTCCATTTCCAGATTTTTTCTACAAGCTATAAGGCTCCTCCTTGTGAGAACTAAGCTCTGATACCAATTTTTGGAATTTATAAGTGGGAAGATTTACTTCTAAGAGGGTGGGGGGGTATGAATTAGAAGTAACTAACTTTAACCATTTAAAATCTTTTAGCTAATATTATTCACATGCATCTAATTCATCTAATAAACATGAAAGTAAATACATGCATAAAAATAGATAAAACAAGATTTGGTAACCTAGAAACCCTCCAAAATGAGAAGGTAAAACTAGTGTAGGGATGACACCCACAAAGTATCACTGTAGCAATATGTAACTATTCAAAGTTACAAAGTTTGACCACTTCCAATGGTTTTCTCTATGAAAGGCCTATCCTATTAAAGACTTTACACCCTATTAAAAGTGACCTAGTTAAAGGATTTACAAACATTCACTTGGAATGTTACATTGTTAAAGGATTTACAATCCTATTAAGGATCTAAAATATGGTTGCTAAGCCAATATAGCTACTAAGCCAACCTATCATATAGGATTTCCATTCTTATAATACAATGGTTAAAAAGTATGGTAGAATTTTTTGACCTGATAACTTGCAATCTTCAATTGTTGATTCTAGATCCTTGTTCTACTCTATTTTATTTGATCCTTGCTTGATCTGATGTGTCTCTCTTCGAAACTCTAATATTTTGTTCTTGATCAACTAGATTCTACAATGCTGATCTATTCTTCACTAAGTCTTTACACCCTTCTACACTTTACTATAATTCACCCATACACATCTCACATGCTCTCTCTCTCTCTCTTTCTCTCTCTCTCTCTCTCTCTCTCACACACACACACACACACACACAATGGGGTTTCATCCTCTTTTTAAGAATTTCAAAGACTTAGGGTTGTAGACACCTAAATTTGATTACACTGCTTTGGTAATCTAATTTATCCATCTCTAAAGGCATCATTAATTAATTAATCCTTTGCCATCCCTAGTTGATTAATTTAATTAATCATCTATAGTCCTAATTGATAAATCAAATAATCTATTATTTATCAATTAAATCCTATTCTTCTATCTAATTCCAAAAATCCCCATTTATTAAATAAATCTATTTGATAAATGAAATCCTCAAATTCAAAAACCCCTAACCTATCTCTAATCCTCCATTTAGCCTAATCCACCCCATCCACCCATACTAACCAAGCTTAGCCACTAACTCACCCACCCTCATTAATGCCATCCACTTGCACATCTCTAACATCCCTAATCTAATCCTAAACCCAAGCCTAATCCACCCCCTAATGTTGTCACATTCCTTAAACAAGTTTAAGACTTTCCTAATCCAAACCAAAGTCTCCCCTCAAAAAACCCAACCACTAAGTCATGAGTGCTCTTACAAAACATAAAAGACTCTTACAAGCCCACTCATGAATCTTACACCCATCTTCCACACTCTTCCCTCTTCCACACTCATTCCTCTTACATCCCTCTTACATACTCAACCCCACTCATCATGCCTTTAACCAACCCTTTACCCTACCCTCTTACACTCATCCTCCTTGTGACAAGTGTCACCTTCCCATTGGTGCTAAACAAGCACAATCCATGTGCTCTCCTTTGAGTGCATCCTAGCCCTCCTTAAGCCTTCATCCATCCTTGCATCTAAGCCCTCCATCCCTCTACCCCTTAGCCTATAAATTGAATCCCATCCCAAGCCATTTCAACAACAATCTTTGAGCTAAAGTTACCATGCACTTTTGAGAGCCAAAAGCCATACCCATACCCTCATAATACCAAATTGAGAGCTCAAAAAGCTACCAATTTTCTATTATCCATCTCCACCATTGAAGCAACTTTGAGCATTTGAGCATAAATCCACATCAAAGGACACATCTACAAAATCAAGGAAGCATGGAGTGTTTCCTTTTTTGGGTTTGCATTCCTTAATTGTTTCTTTTATCTAATCTCATATGTGAATATAGTTTTAGTTTGTGAATGTTTTCTTTAATGTTAATGTTCTTTTCACACTAAGATTCTTGTTCTACAAGGGTTAGGTATGAATCTATGCTCAATATTAAATCTTCATTTCCCCTCTCAATTCTTGCACTTTTCCTATTGGTTGCAAGCCTTCTCCATTTTTCTTATTGTATAGATGTAAATTACATAAGTAATGTAAAAGATTCGATCTTATCTTAAAGATTCTTTGAGATTCATCTTATGTCAGCTTCAAAAATGGTTTACTTCTGAGTTTGTGAAGGCACAAACTCATATGCTAATTATGTGTTTCTCGGCACTTACTATTTGCTAATGCTTGGCACATATAGGAAAACTAGCTCACTCGACTCTTATAGAAATTCTATTTCACTCAGCATCTATACTTTACTTGGCATCTATAGTGACTCGGCACTTGAACTTCACTTGGCGCCTAGAGATCACTCAACACTTGAAGTTCACTCAGCACCTATTGAATTCTCTTTCTTGACAAAAACTATAGCTTGACTTATATATTATACTCAGCATCATCTTGTGAATGTGTCGACACTCAAATGTCAAAACTAATCTGAGACTAACACCTTGAACAAAAGTTAGTCTATTGAAAGGAATAGAGCTTGAACTCGCATCCATCTTCAAAGAATTTATTGAAAACTTCAAGTCAGCTTGAAACTTTTCAATAGGTTTTTTATTATCTAATGTGAAAAACTCAACATCACTGAATTTTCTATACAAATAATAAATACTCTGTGAAACTTCTCCTATAGTATGCACAAGATTTGAAAGTTCAACCCATTTTATTGCAATTTTTGTTCAAAATTTCTCTATAAATTTGTGACAAAATTTCTTTCTAGACCATGTCATCAATTTCTCATTGGCCTCAATGTCCTCATTATTTAATTTCTCAACAATATGAATTAATTGATCAATTATTGGGTTTTTCTCATTCACAGTATGATTATTAAATGCATCTACAGGAGTGTCTTTTATTTCATGCAATACCTTTCATTTTTGATGTTCTCTTCTCATCTCCTTTTTTTTTGTCTTCCTCTTCAAGAGTTCATGAAAATTTTACATTTTTTCAAAAGTAATAGTGTTTGCATCATACCTTAGAATAATAATGACCTCATCTAATGTCACTGGCTTCGTAGGTGACTTAACTTTTATCCTTATCTTTTTAGACCTTGGTTTGCTGACACTCGACAATGTAATCTATAATGGCTTCAAGTATTCTTGATTTTTTTCAATAGGATATTGATTATCCAATGTGAAGAACTCAAACATCACTAAATTTTCTATACAAATAATAAATACTCTGCAAAAATTCTCCTATAGTATGTACAAGATTTGAAAGTTTAACCCATTTTATTGAAAATTTTGTTGAAATTTTCTCCATAACTTTGTGCTCAAATTTCTTTCCAGACTATCTCATCAATTTTTCATTGGCCTCAACGTCCTCATTATTTACTTTCTCAACAATATGAATTACTTGATCAATTATTGGTTTTTTCTCATTTACAATAGGAATATCAAATGCATCTACAAGAATGTGTTTTATTTCATGAAATACCTTTTGTTGTTGATATTCTCTGCTGATCTCTTCTTTTTTTGTCTTTCTCTTTAAGAGTTCTTACAAAATTTGCATTATCTTAATAGTAATTGTGTTTGTGTCATCCCTTAGCATAATAATGAACTCATCCAATGTCATTGGTTTCCTAGGTGACTTAACCTTTTTCTTCTTCCCTTTAGACCTTGGTTTGCTAACACTCTAAAATTTAATCTATAATAGTGCAGCTTCAATACTTGGTCCTTCTACTTATTGTCCTATAATAGAAATAAATGTTTCAGTAGATACATCCATAACACTTGGAAATTGTACTAGAGCTTGTATTTCCTCTTTCTTCTTTTAAGACTATTTACTCTACTCCTACTCAACCTCCTTTACTCCCTCAATATGAGGTCTTGAGCCATTATTTGCAGATGTATATATTTTCTCTGTCTCTTATTATTCTTTCTTGTTAATAATAGGAATTTCCCAAGGTATCAAATATTGAATTTCTTTTTGACCTTTCTCCTCAACTATGATTGATGTAATTTCAAAACCATCAGTTGTAAAGGTCACAATTAGTGTACTCTCAATCCTTGGATAATCTTTCATTTGTATCAACATGGCATTGGTGAATGCCAAAGGAGTACTGAGGTTGTGTTATCCCTAATTTTAGTGCCCCATTATCTAAATATTTTTTCATAAATATTCATGAAATTTTTAATGGTTATATCTTTTGAATCAGGGTGGGAAGTTTAATTTAAACCCTAGTGTAGACATGAAATACCTAAAAAATTAAAAGTACTAAAATATTTCTTTGTTAGGGTTTTTTTCTTTATTAATTTTTGAAATCTTTTGCAACATAGAATAATTTACCTAACTCATGTCCCTACTCAACCTGTGGTTATGTTGTGTTTAGCCCGTATTTTGCAAATTATATGTGTGTAACCATCCTAGTGAGTTCTTATTGTAACTATTGATCTACGTCAAAATCTATGGATGTTGCATTCTCACAGTTTGAAGATGCACTACTTTTAAACAAGTGAGAAAGTGAGGTATTGAAACCTATTCTATGGGACCTAAGAAAATATAAAAATCAATATTTTAAAAACAACCTTACAATCTTTCCAAGATTGATGATTTATGTGTTCTAGCAAAATAAATATGTTCAAATTTTAAGTAAAGAGACATTCCAAGATTTTGACATGTGTACAGTTGGGGTCTATAACATATGACTTCAAGTTTTCTATTACAATGTGTAAACTATCACACTAGGATTGGTTTTTAAGTTAGACTGAGCTTTCTTCCATGGTTTTTCCTGATCATTGATTTAAGTGAGAATCAATGGCTTTCACATCCTTGCAAGATGAAAGTATTCGATGTTTATAGAAATAAAGAATGAGAGAAATTTTTATGTGCCCTTGTGGTACCCCAAGGATAGAATATGAATCATTTTTCTCAACCATTGATCAAAAGATAGATAGAAGGTCATCGTGTTGTACCATAATGAAGATGCAAGCTGTTTAAAAAGTGCAACAATATAAGAAGTTGACAAGTGTCCCTATGGGCTTGTATTATTTTCATCAACTTGAAGAGTTAACATCTTTCTCAATCACCAATTTAGATGGAGATCAATGGTTCTCACATTCTTGCAAAATGAAATTGAAAGGTTTTTAGCCAAAGTAAGAATTTGAGGGAATGAGACATGGAACTATGGGATCATTCTATGTTGTAAGTTGTAAAAGGGACAATGTCATGTAAAGTACCGAATGGAATAATTTGATTTTCTCTAAGCATTAAGTATAACAAAGGTTAATAACTTAGAAAAGATCAATGGTTCTTGCATACTCACAAAATAAAGTTGTTTGAAGTTTACCCAGTGTGAGAATGTGAGGATTTGCAATGTCTCCCTATGGGCTAGTTTATTAATACAATAGCATGCATAGATCTTAACCGTCTAGTATCTGAGGATCTAAAATGCTTGTATTCTCATAAAATCAAAGTGTAAAGTCTTTAACCAAAGTGAGAAAGTGAGGGATTGATACATGTCTTAGTGGGCTCACTTCTCAAAAGGGAGTGTAAAGAAAACAAGGATGCCTCCTAATCATTAGATGCAAAAGGATCAAGGAGTGTCATGCTCTTGCAAAATGAAATGTTCAGGTTTTAACCAAAGTGACAATATGAGAACTCGACACGTGTCCCACTAAGTGAGAGGTGACATAGTATAAAATTTTAATCATAGCCATTGGATTTTGCTCAGATCAATGACCAATTTTCAAATTCTTAGTGTAATATGTGTAATTCAACTATTGGAGCATTAATGGTGTTCAAGGAAACCTTGTGCAAGTGAGTTATGCATAAAGTATGTAATTCAATTCTTAACTTGTTACATATCAAAATAGATTTGAAGCATAGTAAAGTAGAGCTTGGATTTTTGGTTTCCATACAATGAAGTATTATGAACAAAATTGTCTTGTTGAGATCAAAAAATTTGTGAGTAAGTTCCTAAACTTTTTCTATTTGGAGATTACCTATTTTCAAATTTTGTTAAATAAAAATGGGCCTCCATGAAGAGATTTTTCTAGAAAGATAGATTATGAACATTAAAATGCACATAATAATTTCCTTGAACAATTTCTCCTTTCTACTAATGAAATAACCAAAGGAAAGGAATTGGTTCCCAAGAACCCTACACTAATAATTAATGAGGGTTTTTATGACAAGGTAAAGTGGTTCAAGATATGGAGGCATCAACGGGCATTTTGGAATTGTTTAGAAAATAGTTTTGATAGAGAAATAATGATACCCCACTCATTAATGTCTAGGAGTTCAACATTGGGAAGTTGATTGTCCCTGGTGTTTTCATGGATGAAGATTGGTTGAAAATGGTTGCAAAAAGGTATGATCCTATGTTGAGGGTTGTGAAGAACCACATTGTAGATAACCATTTTAGGGTAATAGCTGAGGTAATTAGAGAAGTCTTTATTTTGAACTCTAACCTTGCATTGTATGAAAAGATTAACTTTAACGATTTGCAATCAAGGTATGTTTCTTAGAGAGTATATCTTCAAGGAGGCATTGTGATGTAAGGCCTAATCATATTCAAAGGTTTATTTGGCATAATTTCTCCATATATTATTTTTATTGGGGTTTGGGGACAACGTTCCCAAGACAGGGTCAAGAAAAAGTGCCCCTATGGGGTGCCCCATGTGCACTTCCTGTCATATCCAGTGAGAAAGTGTTAAACAAAGATTTATTGTAGAAACATGAGAATTAAAAAAAAAAGATTATGTAGTGTTTGATGATACTCCAAAAGATAATGTTTTAGTAGTTCCTCATGATCTACAACAACTGTAACAACAAATATCACACACCCTAGTGAATGTTAGATGGTCAACAAGGCTACGCAGACCTCTAGAAAGATTTTCTCCCACTTTTTACTCTAATTTTATTAACTAATATTGGTGAACTTGAGTGTTATGATGAAGTTGTGTAGGTAGATACAAACATTTAGTGAGAGTTTGCAATGAAAGAAGAAATGGACTCTTTGTTGAACAATAAGACATGAGATTTATGCAAGTTGTCCATAGGTAAAAGGGATCTATAGAATAAATGCATTTATAGGTTGAAAAAGGAGGATGGAGGTAAGAAAATAATTAAAGCCATGTTAGTTGTAAAAGGGTTTCCATAAAAAAGGGCATTTATTTTGATGAGATATTTTCTCTCATTTTTTAAAATGATTTCTATTTGTACTATTTTAAGTATTATGCCTATTGGAGAGTTTAATTTGAAGTAGCTTGATGTTAAAACCACCTTTCTTCATGGTGATTTGGAGGAAGAGATATATATGGCACAACCACAAGGATTTGAGGTCCAAGGCAAGGAGAATCTAGTGTGTAGATTGAAAAAAAGTTTATATGGTTGGAAGCAAGCACCTCGGCAATGGTATCTGAGATTTGACCATTTCAAGCATGAGCATGGATACAATAGGTGTCACTAAGATAATTGTGGTTACTTTAAGAAGTTAGATGATGACAACTAAATTAGTTTGTCTTTATATGTTGATGATATGCTTGTAGTTGGGTCTAACATGGATCCCATTAAGGGATTAAAAGAATAGTTATATCCCATTCATTTGCTATGAAGGATTTGAGGGAAACAAAGAAAATCCTTGATATGAAAATTTGGAGAGTTAGGGAAAACATAAAATTGGCATTATCTTAGGTTGATTATATTGTGAAGGTGTTGTGACATTTATCTATGGAGAATGCTAAAGCTGTCATGACACCTTTACTTGGTCATTTGAAACTAACCAAGGAGATGTGTCCAAAGACATAAGAAAAGGAGGCTAAGATGTCCAAGTTACCCTATGCTTCAACTAATGGAATCTTGATGTATGATATGGTATGTATGAGGCCATATATTGCACATGTAGTGGGAGTCATTAGCCCATTTATGAGCCATCTAGGAATTGAGCATTGGAATGCAGTTAAATGGATTCTCAAATATTTGAGAGGAACATTTAGTAAGTGTTTACATTTTTGGGGCTCTACTACTAATTTACAAGCCTATGTTGATTTGGATTTGGCAAGGAATATTGATACCAAGTGGATTACTATAGTTGGAGTACTATAGATTATGTATTTACTATTGGTGGGGCAACTTAGTGAGTTGGGTTAGTCACTTATAGAAGGTTAATTTTTTATCCACTACAAATGTAGAGTATGTTGTTGCAACAAAGGTAGGCAAGGAGATGATATGTATTTAGTTCTTCATGGAAGAATTGGGACACCCATAGAGGGATAATTATTATTTCAAAAATAGCCTGAGTGACATTCAAATTACAAAGAATTCTACTATGCATTAGAAGACAAAACACATACAATTGTGATACCATTTCATTCAATCAGTTTTAGATGATGGAAAATTAAAGCTAGAGAAGATACACATAGATAATAATTAAAATAGATATGTTTACCAAGGCAATAGCAAGGGAGAAGTTGAACTCCTCTTTAGCTTTAGTTGGTATTTTAGACTAAAAAAAATAAAAGAACAACATAGTCTAGGGTGGTTTGATATTCTAGTAGAAGCAACAAGTTTAGTAGTGCTATGATAAGTCTCAAAGTGAGAGGTTATTGTTGTGATGTTTGACTAGTCTCCAAGAGGGAGATTGTTGTGATGTGGAGCCTAAGAAGACTTAGAGGTTTATTTGGTATAGTTTCTCCCTAGATTATTTCTATGGGGGTTTGGGGCCATTACTTCCAAGATGGTTTCAAGGGGCAGTGCCCCTATAGGGTAGTAGGGTAGTACCCAAGGTGTGCTCCCTATCATAGTACATGGTGAGGTCTAGTGGAAACATCCTCATGGGGGTTTTTGGGGGGCCAACATCCCCAAAAAAAAGAAAAAAAAAATCTTATATTGTAAAAGGCATCGGTTTCTATTTTTCTATTAGACAACTTATTCTAGCCCTAATATTTTAAGTGGCAAAAGCTTGTATGAAGAGGCCTGGGATTAGGGATTTCATAATGTATGGTGATATTGTAGCTTCTTTCTATGGTATTGATTTGTAAGAGATTTCATATTGTAATTACTAGATAATAATAATATTGGACTTAGTACAGGGATTGAGTGAACCGTGTTAAATCTTTGTGACTTTTGTTCTCTTTTGTGCAATCTATAATTTTCTATATTGGATATATTTGCATGTAACTATTATTTTTGTCTAAGGTTAATTCTAATAGGAGGAGGATTACAAAATAATTTTGCAAAGGCAGGGCATCTTTCACTTGTAACATCTCACAGCCTAGAGCCCTTATTAAAAATGTATTTCAATCCTAGGGCATTAGCCCAAGTTATATTTCCCTTTGTAAAATCTTTGGCATGGATGAGCAAGACCACATCTAGGGGTATTTAGTTTTTATGATTGCTCAAACTTTGCAATATGGTACAAACTCTATTTTTTATTTTACATCTTACTTAGTTTAGGAGATACATAATGGGCTAATTAGTATCAATACGGCTAAGGTTGATAAACCCTTTTGTTGGTATTCATTTTCTATGCACATGCATTTATACAAGGGTGTTTTTGTCTTTTCAAAAGATGTGAAACTAGAGCTAGAAAAGGATGGTGAGAAGGTACAAGTTTAGCTCTGGAGTGTTGACATGACTTGGGAAGTCATAGATGCCAATTTTGTCAATTTTGACAAGTACTTTGCATCAAAGATGGGGATTTTGTTAAGTGGATAGAACCCTCCAATTCTTCAACCCTTATTAGAACTGATTAGACCTAAAGATCATGCTAAGGGTTTGAAGCTTAGTCACAACTGGTGAGACATTATCCCTTACTCAGTTTCAATTGTGTTTAGAGTATATGGTTTCTAAGGGAAACTTCATGTCCTTCTATACCAAGCACCTTTGAAAGTAGGATTTGCCAAGTTCTTATGGAAGATTCAAGGACTTGAAGAGAGGGAATTGGTGGAAAGATTTAGGGGAACCATATTTCCAAATTTTACAGTTGTTCACAATTTTGTGCTCACCAAAGGTGGATGGAGACATTTAGGTAAGTTTATTGACAAATATCAAATGGCCCAATCTCATTCTCATTTTATTAATTCAGAAGGATTCTATGAAATGTTCAAAGAATGAACTATGACCAAATCATATGAACAAATAGTTTACTTTCTTTAAGATATAATTAAAAATGAATTTTCTCTACAAGATCAGGATGTAAAGAAGGAAAAATGGACGGTATATAATAGGGATTTGGAATTTTTCAATGCCTTAGATAGGAAATATGACCACTTAGCTGTTATCAAATTTTTAGTAGATAAATTAAATAAACTCGTGTCACATTTCGCTAGGATTATGCAAACCATAAGTGTAAAGAAGGAAGTACTAATCAAAGCATACCTAGATCAAGCCAAGGAGGTAGAGAGGAGAATGGAAAATAAGGTTATAATTAGTCCAGGGTAGTATACCCTCCAAAGGGATGCAGGGTATTTAGTTGCTAGGAATGTGGGGGCACACCTTACACTACTTTTAATACTAAGCAAGAGGTCAAAGAAGCCCATAAAGGGGTGAAATAAAATAATGATCTCAAGGCCCTAGTAATATGGTCTATCAAAAAGAGGGATAAGACAAGATTTAGGAAGCTTTAGGTACTAAACACATAGGAAGCCTGGTGGTATACAGGGTTGGGGAAGTGGATAGTGAGAGAGTCTCCCAAATGATTAAAGTAGTGATTTTTGTGTAGAAGCAGCTTTAAAATATAAGAATAAATTTTCTAAGCTAAATACAAAGTTTAAACATATAATGAGAGGGGATGGAAAATAGATGAATTGGAGAAAATCATTTCAAACTTATAGAAGCAACAAGGAAAGAGAAAGGGCAAAGAAGAGCCCACCCAACTTTTAATTTCTTCCTCCCCTACTCCCCCACCTCCCTCTAGACCTATAGTGGAAATCCCAAGTACACCTCAACATCAAGTGTTTACACTATAGATGAATTAAGCAAGGAGAATGACAAGCTTAGAGCAACACAGATGGAGGTAGATATTTAGTATGAAGATAGGGTTAGGGACATAATTTTGTTCTTGGCAGATAGAATAAATTGGCCTTTCTTCTATCTAGAAATATCAAGATTAGTAAGTATCTAGAAATAATTGGATAGCAATGAGATTATTTTAAGACAAATCATGAATAAATGGATCAGTATGAAGGATGACATCACTTCTCTATGTTTCTATGTCATTGAAAAAAGTGATGATAAAATTGAAGAGACATGTGACCAAGCAAATGCCCTTCTAAATTTTGACCAAAAAAGAGATATGCAGCAACTAAAATTGATAATATGCTTCTCTAAATATCTCAACAAAAAATTTAATATTTTTTCTCCATGTGCTAAAAGGCCTAGGCATTATAAAATGTAAGGAGGAATGTGAAATGAATTAAAAGAAATAATAAGTGTTAGATTGAATGATGTTGTAAATAAAGAAAACTAAATATGGTTTGCAAGAACTATTGAGGAAATTTTTTATGTCCAATTATTATTTGATTCTTTCCAACAAGATTTTGATGAAATAAAGAAGTTGGAAAAAGATATCTTGAAGAGTGAAAGAGAAATCCTTAATTTTAGTTAGCTAGATAACAATACTTTTAATAAGTGGATGATAGAATATTATTTAAACTCACAACTACTATAGGTGGCATCTGAGGATAGGATAGTAGACAAATCAACAACTACAAGAAAACTATATTTCATTGATAAAGTTGTTTAAAAAATTGATAGAAAAGATGATCAACCAACTGCTACATATATTCAAGTATCAGATTCAAGTGCAACAAAAGAAGAAGAGATGGTACCACAACCTAAGAAAAAAGAAAAAGAAAAAGACCAATCATCAAGTGTTGTGGAGGGACAAGAAACTGATAAAATAGAAATTGTCCCACCACAAAGAATCAATTAAAGAAGTCATTATGTTATCAAGAAAAAGGTCACAAATGTTTTGTTCTTCTCATGTAGTAGTGAAAGTGACTTTTTGTCATGTTTTTAATTCTTTAATTCTAAGGATAGATGTCATTTTCTCTCTAGACCTAAAGCTAGTGGCAACTTGCACTATATAATTGAATTTCAAAGGCTAGAGGAGGTTGCATGTTTCATTATTTCTAAACTAAGTTTTATTTATTCTAAGTCAGTCTATGCAGACTCTAATTTTATTCCAAAATTGAATAGAAATTTAATAGTTTCTAGTCTATTTGTGTTATGTTTTGATAGGGATGGTCATTGAATGATACATAATTTCAAAGAAATTAATGCAAATGCACAAAGCTAGTTGTTTATCCTAGATCTTGTCTCTTCACTCATCTCCATTCTATTCTTTGAGATTTAATGGAAAAGTTTATTAAATTTTAGTTGTAATTCATATTGAATTATATTTCAATTTTCTTTTTTTGATAATCTAATGGTTTATGTAAATGCTTAATGTAAATTGGAAGAACTATATGGTTTTCATTGAAGATATGATAAGTATGAGATATGGAAATAAATATTGATAATCTTTTCACAAAGTGTCAAGATGATATCCATAAGTATATTTTTAATTCCTATGAGTTTATAGCCCAATAGATAAGGCACTAGAAATCCTTGAAGTTGATCAAGTGATAATATTTTACATGATGCAAAATTTATATAAGTGAATCTTTTACTATTCTATTATGTTTTTGAAGTTTAAAATGCCAACATGTACTTGACTCATGAAGTTCTATGGTTTGATAAAATAGTTATTTATCATCTCTTTTACTATTCTAGAGTTAGAAGAAAGAAGGCTAAACCTCCTATTATTTCTAGAGTTCATGTTGAGAGTTTGAATAAATAAGAATGAATTCTTATGTAAACCCGCCTAAATCTTGCAGAATTCAAAGTGGAGAAGACATCAAAGTCTTGTTAGTTGGTCCTTTTATTTTGCTTCTCAGAATACCCATTATGGTTTTTAACTAATTCCTACCTTTTTTGATCTTGTAAATGATTGTTGAAGTTTTGTCAAATCACAAGCTAGAAAAATGGTGACTATGTTGGGGATCCCTATAAAGAAGTTCATTGTTCAAAAGACTACAGTCTCTAGTATAAATTATACATCTGTAGTCATTTTTTAGATGTCTCTTACCCATGCTTGTATTGGTTTATTTTAATAGATAAACCTTGATAATATAATAAATTCCAATAGAATAGGAAGTGCATGACATTGGTTATGTCTGAATAATACATTATCTGAAAGATATAGTTTATATTTCTCAAAGTGCACAATATTAAAGTTATTCTATGTTGGGCCCTTCTGTTAGATCTATTTTTAGGTGTTCTTTTCCTATGACATTTTTCTTTCTTCTATCCATTTTAAAATTATTATTTTTCCTTTCATTGGGTGGAAACTTGGTCAAAGGTTTTGTAGCTAGTGCTATATATATGAAGTGATTGCTTCAAAATGGAAAATAGAAGGATAAATATAAGAGCATACACAAAAGAAAATCCAAAAGTGCCTCAATACATAGAACTACCTCATGTGGAAAGGAAGAACTAGAAAAAGAAAAAAGCTAGATCCCAACTATACATGGAAACCTAGATATAGTGTGTCTTAGAAATAGGGATTACTGAGGAGGGGGGATAGGATGAATCAGTAATCTACAAAATTTAGTTGCCAACTGGATATTATTACTTACTTTAAACTATGCATAATAAATTAATAAAGTAATGTTAAATAGTAACAATATCTATGCACAAAGATAACTCATAACACCATATTTTTTTAACTAGGGAAACCTTGGCCAAGGGAAAACCCCAATGGGGATGATACCCACTAGATAATATACTGATATATATGTTCCCTATTAGATGATGGACCCTATTAGGAGTCAATGAGAAAATTCATAATAAGAAGTGCCTATTAGGAGACATTGAATCCTTGTTAGGAGATTCCAACCATATTAAGAGTTGTGGTATAATGTATGCAAGAATAGCCCACTGTCAAACATGCAATTTCAACTACAAGAAGAGCTCACTGCTCAAACAAGTAATCTACTATTATTTTCCTTCCTTGTTTGATCTATGATCTTCAACTTGATCTCAGATCACCAAATAAAAATTCATATATATCTCTTTCACAAAAGTTCTTTCACTTTGCTATATTACAAGATAGCACTAATAAACCAAGATTGCACATACAAGCATACCCTTCTTATCACAAGAAGTCCTTTACATAGATACCATACCTTTAAAAAAATTACTTCTTGGTTGACTAAGACCAAAATTCACTTTTCCATGTTAGAGAAAACATCTAGGATGTCGGCCCTAATTGGACAAGTAGTTTTTTGTACACAAAACAACTCTTTCCTTCAATTCCCTTGTCCTGCATCATCAAAACATGATTATGTTTGTTTTGTATAGTCTATAAAAACTTTTGAGGTTATATAAGTCATCACCAACATGTATACTATCTCCATGTAACTTTTCTTGTCATATTATGATGTCTGCAACATGATATAAACAAAACAATACACTACTATAAACCAAATTCTATACTTAAATAATTTTTCGATTACCAAACACTAGGTATCTTTATTTCTAAGGTTTCCTATCAACATGTATATCATTTTTTTCCATAAATGACAATAATTACATATCACAATTAGCTAATTTCCAAAAATCTCTCCCTTTGGCATTGATAGCAACAAAATAGGGAAAATTGGCTAAGTGATGGGTAAGTGCACAAAGTTGTGGTGCCAAAAGGAGGGTATAAGTGGACACCTTTTTCCTGAAATCTACAAATTTTGAATTTTAGCAAGAATCTAAAGATAGTTACACTCAAAATTTTAAGATATGAAAAAAAAAAAAAAGTCGTATTCCTTTGAATCTAGTTTCTAAACTAATAATTTTTTTTCAAAATGGTTTAGTTTTAGGTCCTCAAAAAAGGCGGCCACAAAAAGTGGTACTGTTTATTCAAAAAAACATAACACAGTACAAAGTGTGGCCCCCCTAAAATTTTAACTTTTTTTTTGAAATTTTTAATCCCTCTGGTCAAAAGTTACTTAAGACTATGTAGTTTATCCTAGATTTTTCGGGTAATTTTATAATGTGTATTTTTTTTTCAATGAATTTTTTTAAGACACATCCAAAAAACATGAAATATTTGTGTGCTCCCCCTAGAAATAATTGAAAACTAATCTAAAATCAAAACTTTTTTTTTTCAAAGTGTGTAGAATGGAGTCTAATTTCTAAAAAACTAAGTTGTTGCAAAATTTGATGAATGAGCTAAAATCTATAGTCCAATTAGTACATGGTGGTTTTTGACAAAAAATGAACATACATTCAAAAGAAATTATAGATGAAAGGTTTGAAATAGTTCAAATTAAAAATAAATTATATGATTAGATAGCTAACATAGAGACCTATAATGCTATGTAACCTGATCTTATCGATACCCAGCCATGAGGAATCTTGAAGGGGAGCACACAAGAAAAAATAATCATTTTTGGTATGTTTGCTAGAAAACACTTCTTAGACCTGTTCATAAACTCCAAACCTTTGGGTTGGATCTCCAAGGCAAAACCAAGCCTTAGGATTGGGTTTAAATAAGCTTTCAATAGCGTGTGCACCCTATAGCATGCACATTCTATAGTGCACACACGCTATCTAAAAAATAATTTCTCAGTAGCGTGTGCATGCTATAGTGCACACGCACTATTAAGACCTAAATTGAATAAGAGAACTAGGTGGGGTTGGATAAGGGAATGGCCATGTGTGTGTGAGAGAGAGAGATAGAGAGAAAGTAGAGGATGGGAGAGGGAAGAGAGAAAGTGAGAAAGAGTAGGGCTGGAAAAGAGAGTATAGGATGGGAGAGAGAGTAGGGGTGGCAAAGAGAGAGGAAGTGTGAGAGAGAGTAGGGGTGGAAAAGAGAGAGTTCGGGATAGGGGAAAGATATTAAAAGTAGGGGATGGGAGAGAGGAACTGCAAGAGAGAGTATAGGTTGGGAGAGAGAGATTAAGAGTAGGGGATGGGGGAGAGAGAGAGTAGGTGATGGGAGATGCAATGGGAGAGGAAGAGTGAGAGAGAGGAGGATGGGAGTGCATGTGTGTGAAAGAGAGAGAGTATGGAATGGGAGAGGGGGAAGACAAAGTAGCTCGAGACAGAGTAGGTGATGGGAGAGGGAGTGGGAGAGGGAGAGAAAGAGGGGATAGAAATGTGTGTAAGAGAGAAAGAGAGAGAGAGAGAGTAGGGGATAGGAGAGAGTGTGAAAATGTAAGAGAGAGTAGAGAGGGGGAGAGAGATAGAGAGAGTAGGTAGTGGGAGAGGGAGTGGGAGAGGGAGAGTGAGTGAGAGAAAATGTAGGGGATGGAAGAGGAGAGAGGGGAGATGGGTGTGTGTGTGTTTGTGAAAGAGAGAGAGAGAGAGTAGAGAATGAGAGAAGGGAGAGAGAGATAGAGAGAGTAGGTAATGGAAAAGGGATGGGAGAGGGAGGGAGAGAGTGAGAGAGAGAGAGATAGTAGGCAGTGGGAGAGGGAGTGGGAGGGAGAGAGAGGTGGAATGGAAGCATGTAAGAGAGATAGAGTAGGGGATGGGAGAGAGTAGGTAGTGGGATATGGACTACGAGAGAGAGAGAGGTGGGGGAATGGGAATGTGTATTTATTTATAAGAGAGATAGAGTAAGGGATGGGAGAGAGTGTGAGAGTTTGAGAGAAAGTAGGAGGTGGCAGAGAGAGCTCATATGGGATGGGGGTGTGAGAGAGAGAGAGAGTAGGGGATGGGAGAGAGTGTAAGAGAGAGTAGGGGATGGAAGAGAGAGAGTGAGATTAGGGGATTGGAGAGATAAAGTAGAGAGGGAGAGAGAGAGAGAGAGAGATAGTAGGCAGTGCAAGAGGGAGTGGGAGAGGGAGAGAGAGGGGGGATGGGAGTGTGTGACAAATCTAGAGAGTAGGGAATGGGAGAGGAGAGAGGGAGGGAGGATGGGAGTGTGCATGTAAGAGAGACAGAGTAGGGGATGGGAGAGAGTGTGAGAGTGTGAGAGAGAGTAGGTGGTGGCAAAGAGAGCTCATATAGGATGAGAGAGAGAAAGAGAGAGTGAGATTATGGGATGGGAGAGCATGAGAGAGGGTAGGGGATGGTAGAGAGAGAGTGATAGTAAGGGATGGGAGAGAGAGAGAGAGAGAGAGTAGAGAGGAAGAAAGAGAACTTGAGGGAGAGAGATAGTAGGTAGTAGGAGGGGGAGTGGGAGAGGAAGAGGGAGAGAGATAGGGGGGATGGGAGTGTGTGTGAAAAATGTAGAGAGTAGGGGATGGGAGAGAAGAAGAGTGGGGGGATAAGAGTGTGTGTATCTCTGAAAGAGAGAGAGTAGGGGATGGGAGAGAGTGTGAGAGTTTGAGAGTAGGGGTGGGTAGAGAGAGAGTACGATGATGGGGGAGAGAATGTAGGCAATGGGAGAGGGAAAGAGAGAGGGGGGATGGGAGTGTGTGTGTGTGTGAGAGAGAGAGATATAGATTAGGGGATGGGAGAGAGTGTGAGTGTGAGAGAGTAGGGGATGGGAGAGGAGAGAGAGAGCAGGGGATAGGGGAGAGAAAGTAGGCAGTGGGAGAGGGAGAGAGAGAGGGGGGATGGGAGTGTGTGTGTGAGAGAGAGACAGAGTAGGGGATGGAAGAGAGTGTGAGTGTGAGAGAGTAGGGGATGGTAGAGGAGAGAGATTAGGAGATGGGGGAGAGAAAGTAGGTAGTGGGAGAGGGAGAGAGAGAGGGAGAATGGGAGCGTGTTTGTAAGAGAGACAGAGTAGGGAATGGGAGAGAGTGTGAGAGTGAGTAGGTGGTGATAGAGAGAGCTTGTACAAGATGGGAGAGAGAGAGAGAGTAGAGAGGGAGAGAGAGAGATAGTAGGCAATACGAGAGGGAGAGAGAGAGATAGTAGGCAATACGAGAGGGAGAGGGAGAGGGAGAGGGAGAGAAATAGGGGGAATGGGAATGTGTGTGTAAGAGAGACAAAGTAGGGGATGGGAGAGGAGAGAGAGAGTAGGTGGTAGGAGAGGGAGAGGGAGAGAGATAAAGGGGATAAGAGTGTGTGTGAGAGATCTAAAGAGTCAGGGATGGGAGAGGAGAGAGGGTGAGAGAGTAGGTGGTGGGAGAGGGAGAGTGAGAGAGAGTAAAGGATGGGAGAGGGGAGAGAGAGTAGGAAGGATAGAGAGTAGGGAGGATGGGGAGTGATGTGATTTCACATAGTGCATACGCACTATCTCAAATCACCTAAAAATGGTAAAAAACCAACCTTGGGGCCCATTTCATCCATTTCTTGCTTTTGGTCTATTATGCACTTTGTTATTCCGACAGAAATCATGGGTTTCAACATAGCAAACACCATTTCAACACTTTTGAAAGTTAGCAAACACCAAATTTAATCATTGGATACGTGATTTGAAGACTTTTTGAATATTCCTTGTATAGAAAAGGTTAGTACAATCCATTTTAAATATTTTTTGTCAATATATAGATACAAATTTTATTATAATTTGACATGTTATTTAATATATAATGAATTCATTGAAAATTTTATGTTTGAATGAAATGTTATTTTGGAATGGTTAGAAATTTTACAAGTCATTTGATATATATTGTGTATTCATTCAAATAATTATAATTTTTATATGTAATTGAATAATTTGTAATTTACACATTTTAAGTAATTCAGATGTTTGAATAATTTGACATGTAAAAATCATCATCATGCTAAGGAAGAAACCAAAGATTAAAACAAATGAAGATAGGGAGAGAGATTTGGCAATTAAAAGAGATAAAATTAAATTACTATGTGAGAAAAGAAAATTACAAAGCAATAATGAAGAATTGACTTTCCAAGAGGATCAAGAACCACCAATACAAAGAAACAAAGAGGAAAAATTAGAAAACAAAACGAACTAAGGAGATTGTTATGCTCAAGAGGACAATTGAATTGTAAAGTTACACCATCCTCCAATGTTGGAGTCATATTGTCCGCTACACCATCTTCCAATGTTGAAGGCATATCATCCTCTCATGTAGAAGAGACACTGATTTGTAGATTTGACAATATATACACTCCATCATGTCATATTGAAAGAACAACATCAACACATCAAGTAGGTGATATTCCATCTTTTACATCTTATTTCCAAGGCACATCATCTTCGATTCAAGGTACGCAATACACTCAACCTTATATTGATGTTCAAAATGTTGAGAGAATTGAAGAGATTAGAAAACCTTCTAGAATTTGTTTTAGAAGACCAAAATATTTGATTGATATTGATACTAATATTTTGAAATCAATGCCTAACAAGATTAGCAAGCATACTTGTCAAAGAAAATTTAATAGTATGTGGAGATTTTTTTTGAAGAATTAAATATTACAGGTCAATGCCAATTATTTGTTGAAATGATAAGAAATTTGAAATTTAGGCCTATCATGAAGATTCTTGAGCTAAGAATGATGGAAAATTCAAATGAAAGAAATATTGTAAAGAATTTAATGAGTGCTTGTGACAAAGTGGGTTCTAAATCATGCACCAAAGATAGTAATATCACAAGACGAGTACTCACATCGACAATAGTAAGTAGCCAAATGAAGAAAGCTCGACTCATGAGAAAGACAAGAAAAACATTAAAAATTTGGTAGAGGTACCCTAAGGAGAGCCATGCTAAGGTGTGAGAGATTAGAAGATCCAACAAAAAATGAGTGACGGACATTTAGCGGTAGACTACCACGAAAAGATAAAGAAATTAGTGAAGCCTTGAAATCATTGATTGAAGACTTTTGGAAAAATAATACATGTATTTCTCCTAATCAAAGAGATGTTGTAAGAAGGAGGATTGGTAGCCAAAATCATGAGCCACATGTGAAACATTTTTTGGACTCAACTCAAACACAATTTTTTGCAAAATTTATTGGTATGTATCCTCAAATTTGAATAAGTCAAAGATTTTTTGAGATGGGTAAACCTTTTTATGTGAAGATAAATCACACACGCACAACTTGTTGTTGTAGGATACATATTGAATTTTCTAACCATTTTGATGTTTTTAGGCATATATGCGTAGTTTTGCATTCACAATTTGTTTTGCATGATTGTGACATAAAAGAGCCACCAAGATCTTCAAGGGAATTCATATCCAACATTTTATGTGAAATAGGGGACAGCCAACAATTTTACAAGACATCATGCTTGGATGGTATGTGCTTATTTTGTGGTTCTTTGCAACTTTTATCAACTTGTCAACATATGGATAGTATGCATGCAATTGGAAATGAAATAGTAGATTACGAAAAATTCAAGATAGTGACATATGCTCTAAAAGATGGAAAGCATGGTAAAAGATGTGATCTAGTCATTGAAAAGATTCCAGTGTATGAGTTCATGAAGATTTTTCGTGAAAAGATTATTTACGAGTATGCAAGGCATACCCATAGAGCTCAATGGTTGGATTTGCAATTCAAGTTGTGCAAGGATATGTTTCCATTGGATACCATTATTTTGGTTGTAGATTTTTCAGAGAACTACACACTACAATCACAAAATGAGATGCAAGAAAAGTATTATACATCTCAACAGGTTTCCATATTTGCTCACATAACATTCATCCATTCACCTACAAGTACAGCGGATGATAGGAAGATTTTGAGGGAGTACCATTTTTACATCAGCGATGATTGATCACATTCTACGGAGTTTTTACATGGTTATTTTCAACTATTTTATGGAGATTTGGCTAACAAGAGCATAGCATATCATCAGCACATTATTTGGTCAGATAATTGTGCATCTCAATTCAAGAATGCACAGATGTTCTATTGGTTGGGCAGGATGCACAGGCTGTGTAGAATTAAATATATGTGGAATTTCACAAAGGCTGGTCATGGTAAGGGAGAGCACGATGGTGCAGGCACATGCATTAAAAGAGCCTTGGCTCATGAAGAACTAAAGTACAAAGATGGAGTAAAATTGATAGATGCAAAATCCATTGTCCAATGGTGTAACGCTACAATGGGTCTAGGTAAGGAAGGTGAGTCTAAAGTTCGTAGATTTTTTTGGTTGATAGATAATACTAACATTGCACTATATCAAGATTGTTGCACACTAATAGGATCTAGTGAGTTACACTCTTTTAGAAGCTCTGATGCAGGTTCATTGAGTATCCACACATGAAAAATGGCATGCTATTATCCATCATGTGCACAGGAAAATTGGGATGACTGTGAGTCCACTGAATGGGTGGACAAATGGGATATACGGGTGTTGGATCCAATTGACACCTATCATCCCCCACAAGCACTGGAAATGGTAGAGATGGATTCATCTATTGATATTGACCACTTGTCAGATCTAGTGCAACCTATATATATATATATATATATATATATATATATATATATATATATATATATATATATATATATATATATATATATATATATATATATATCTTTGTAATTTCAATATGTAACTTTCTAACTTTTACCCAAATATTTTTTGAATTAATGACCGCATTTTGTACATTTGTCACTGTAGGCCATGTTTTTGTTGTTATTACACCTGAAGACAATGAAGAAGGGATGGATTATTATTTGTGTCATTTTTTTGAAGCCAAACAAAAATTGGATCACTCAGTTATAGATGGTGAAGATTTAGAGTACCATGTCAGTGCAGTGGTTGTAACAGGCACATGGCTTAGACAATATCCTATGAAGAATCCTAACTTGTGGTTATTCGAGGATTGGCAAACAGAGATGAAGATTCTTCATTATTCAAACCTTGTTTTCACATCAAATGTCCACTTGATAAAATATGGTGGAAAACCACATAATAAGATTCTTTAGAAAATTCATGAGTTAGACCATGAGGCAATACTTGAGACATTAAAATGTCGAGCAGATCCAGTTGGCTCATTAGATTGAATAGGGAGAGAGGGAGAGATAAAAAGTGATCAATTGGATCCAAATACAATGTTACAACCTCTTCCCCAAGACTATCACATAACTAAGGTGGACCATATTGTTATGATGTGTAAGTGATGAGATTTAGTTTTTATTTGTTTAGAATCTAGATACATTATTTGAATTTATATTAGATTCTTTAATAGGACCCATTTTTTTAATCTTATCGTAGATTTTTTACTGTGCTAATTCTTCATTTGTAAGTCACCAAAGAAGAGGGCTAATAAAGTTGACGCACAAGTGATAAAGGGTGAGATGCAAAAATCATCTGCAAAATGGTATTATCAATTCACATCCTCAATATTTATTAGTTTTCTTTGTTAAAGTACCATTGTATGCTAATCATCTTATGCCTAGAATTGCAGAGGATCACAATCATCAAAAAGTAAGAAGGAAAATAGGTCTCAATCTGATGATAATGGGGCAATGACAGATATAGTTCTCTCTAAGGATTCCAATTTGTTGGACTCTGACTCATTATTTTTATAAAGTTGGAATGTTGGAAAGGGTTAATAGTTGATTATGAATATTCATCCCATGTGTGTTAATCTTAGTGGATTAATCTTATCTTAGATTTTTTACTGTGCTAATTTTTCATTTGCAGGTCACCAAAGAAGAGGGCTAATAAAGTTTATGCACAAGTGATAAAGGGTGAGATGCCAAAATCATCTGTGAAATGGTATTATCAATTCACATTCTCAATATTTATTAGTATGCTTTGTTCAAGTACCATTGTATGCTAATCATCTTATGCCTGGAATTGCAGAGGATCATAATCATCAAAAAGCAAGAAGGAAAATAGGTTGTTCAAGTGATATATTCAATGAGGTTGTTTGTACAATGTAATCATTGAGTTGAAGTGATATATGAAGTAATGGTTGTTTGTACACTATAGTTTTTAGCATAGACTTCCTAGAATAAATTTTTTACCATGCTTTGAATGACAAATAGAAATTTCAATCTGCATATAATATGATCCTCTAGTTTTGTTATAGCATGTGCATACATTATCCCTCAATATCAAACATTGAAGGCTATTATCTACTATATTTAGAATTGCTCTGGCATTTCATACACATGTTAATAATAACTTATTTCCAAACCCAATTGAATTCAACCTGCAATATGGTTAAATTATGTCAATACTAAGGTTTGTAGCATTAATTGGTCACATTCCTAATATTAACACACAACTAAATTGGGACCAACAATTCCTCACAGGTTTACACCAGCAAACATATTTTAATGGAGATGTATATTAGAAGATTCAACAAAATGGTGATGCATTTGGGTCATAGCTTTCATGAAGAGTTTGACATAGTTTTAAATAGTTATAAGTACATACTTCTGGGAAGTCACATTCTAATGACTTGAAACAAATTTACAATGCTCAGAACTTCCATTTGTTTAAAGTAGAGCACAATCATATAGAACTGGATTCCAATGAATTCTTGTAGATGTCATTCAATTCAGGATAGTCACCTCATAGTCATCTATCTTTTAAGAAAATCATCACTACTTACATGTGATGCTCTATACGGCCTATTATGCAATGACCATTCCAAATATAAATTTTTCACCATTTCATATGAAACTAAACTATCATTGGAACCTAGATGAATTATTTTCATTCACAACTTATCTTTAATCTTATATTGTGCTCTAAAAATTAATAGCTTTGGTTTCACTTTTTTTGTTTTCCCCTTATAAAAATCAACATTTATCCTTTAATCTCTAAAATTAGTTAAACATAAGGATTTGAACCTCTATGTGCTCTAACTTCTTGACCCTCTTCTTAATCTTCCTTTCACCTTGATCATTTAATTGACACTTAATTGATGTGTTCCCTACCCTTCTTGTAAACATCCACGTTCCTCTACCTGAACAAAATCTTCCTCCAACTCTATAGCCTCCTCTTTGATAAGAAAAAAAGGTTCATTACACTTGTCATTTCTTCCTTGTCCTATTCCTATATTATTGGTTTTTTTTTCCCTTCCTTTGTTTGCATTTCTTCTACCACCTTCTTGTCTCTCTTTCTTCCTATTAACCATATCTTATGCACTTATAGCCAATTGGAAACTATCTCTAAGCATCTTAGGAAAAATCAAGGTAATCCCATTTTGCAAGTTTTATATGAGCCCATTAAGATACCTTACAACACTTTCATCTTTATGCTCTAATCCACCTCTTATGCTCAACTTGTGAAATTCCTCTATGTAGGTCATCAAACCCATCTCCTTTTCTTTCAAGTTATTCCTTATCCTCTATTTTTGGAATGTATTATTTGATGGAAGAGGCACATACTTCACCATTTGGTCATGTTTGTTCCACCCTTACAAAACCTCTTTTCCATTACACTACTCCACCATGTCAATTTTGTCCCTCTTAGCTATGTTTTTTATAGCTTTACCTTATTTTACTTCACTTATATCTCCATAATTATAATAGCTCTCTTGGGAATCTATCAACCCCAAAACCTCTTCACTATCTATCTTGCCATGATAGATATGGAAATCAATTATTTTATTTCTTCTACCACATTGAAATATCTTCAACAACCTTATCATCCATCTTTCTTCAATATCTAAGTCCCCTCCATCCTCTCCATGAGGATTCTCAAGTGCTTAAGCATCACTTTCTTGTTCTTCATGCACACCCCTCGAGGAATCCTTTCCAAAGCTTCCAAGATTTCCAAGATGGTTGCATTTTACTTGCTTACTTGTCTCAGTTCTCTTTACCTTATTGCATCTTAGTCTCTTTGTTTCCTCAACTCTCTATCCATTATTTTAGTAGCTTATATCAGCTCTTTTATCTCCTTCTATTTTTTTTTTTGGAGGCATCTTCTCAATATAACAATCTACAACACAAGTAACTAATTTTGCACCCCTCAATAGATCTACTAGATTTGATACCAATGATTTGAGGAGTCAAACTAGATCCCCAAGAAGTAATAAACATTCAGCAAATGACTTGTTTCAAGAATAGATTCAAACCATTAAACTAAATACCTACCCTTCTCCACAAGGGTCCCTCCAAATGTTCAAATTGGGTTACCAAATTTATTGGCTTGTCCCAACTCTTTATAAGGTCTTCAAATATCTCAATTAGGTTGTTCCAATAGTCTAAATGCATATCTTTAATAGGTTTATTCAAAACCCCTTACTTGGACATTATATAGGCTTGATCTTAGTATCGCTATGAATCATGTAATTCCTTATTTTCGCCAATTTATCCCAAACCCCATACAAGTAAATTATAGTTACAAATACTACTATTGGAGTATGACAACATATAGCAATCTCATTTGTAGTTCCTTTGGACCAACTATTTGATCCAACACTATGGATTCAACAAAATAGGCCTAATTACCCTTCACTTACAAAGAAACTCTCAATATTTCTAACCCAAGGCCCTATACAGGCTATGGTAATATTCTATCATGATCTAAAACAACATATTTTCACACCCATCTACCTAGCCATGGGCATTCAATAGGCTAACTACCAAACCCTCAGTCTTATGCCCTCAAAACTAGGGCTTTCTAAAAGTGCCTTCTCCAACCACTTCCAAATTCAAACAATGGTTACTTCACCTTACTTGACATATTATAAAGGAAAATATCACCTAAAAACCAACAATTTCCATTTTCAGGAAAGAAAGCATTTCCCCTTTATCTCTAGTCATCTTAGTTTCTTGTATCAAAATCACATCCTATTTATGCTACCAAACCACATTTCGAAAAATATCCTTCTTATGAGGAGCATTCAATCCTCTAATATTCTATGATATGATATTCCCTTATAAATTTTTTTACAACTCTCCTAGATGGTGAATTGTCTCCCATTTACTATATCAACTTTACTTGCCAATTCTCTTATTTCTTTATTATTCTTCCTACCCAAACAATAATTCTTACCTTCCACATTATTTTTTTACTTTCTCTTAGTAACCATGTTAAAAAGGGGCTAGTAGTTGAGAACTTCATCTTCCTACTATTGACTTCTACCCATTGCCTTTTAGCTTTGTTGGTGCAGGAGCACCTAGGAAATATGCCAAGTTTCCTAAATCATTTTTGGCTTGTAGTGGTCTTGGTCGGACCACATGAATAAGGGCTATGTGATAAAGCCCCAAGTGTGTGATTTGTGTCTATAAATAGGTTTTTGTTGTGTTTGAGTTCCCAAGTTGCTTCTATGTTGGCAAAATTGCTTAAATTGCTTGTTATAGCCTAGAATGGTCAAACATTGACCAATACCGCAGGAGGATGGGAAAGATGGAAAAAATGTTAAAATTTGTAATTACATGAAAATAGGTTCATTTAACCATGTTTGAAGTCATGGAGCCATTAAATGTACAATAGTGCAAAAGTTGCACTTGGCAACTTTGCAAGTTTGCAAAGTTGCTTGACAACATTAACAAAAAGTGCTAAATCTTTATAAGGGCTTCAAGAATCAGTTGGAAACCTATTAGATCTATTTATTCACATGGGTAATAGGTATTTAAGACCAATCCAAGTTAGTTTGAGGTTTGGCACATGCTTTTGTATGAATTTTGGCATCGGAATGAAGAGCAAACTAAGCATTTCGATCACAATTTTCTGATTTCACCCTTCATCCACACCTTTAATTGATTGATATGGTTTTTGTTTTCATGTGGTTTGATAGTGCATGGAATGTAGATGCTTTGGTAAATATTAGGAGTTTTTTTTATTAGTTTCTTTACTAGTTTGAAAAATCTTTTTAAAGTTGCCAATTCACTGGTTTGTACAAAGCAATCAGTAAAGAAACCTCTATAACTTGAATTCCAATGGTGGAACCATGATGACCTTTTGGAATCAAGTAATAGACTGTATAAACAATGTAAATATGTATTTTGGTCTTGTTTTGCAGAGGTTTGTTTTGTTTTTTCCAACAGGCCCTAGGCAAGTTTGCATACTCGACTAGGCAATGAAATCAGCAAATAAGTATCTGAAAGGAGCATAGAATATAACCAAGAATGCACTCTTGGAAGCTAGTTGTGAAGAATAGTGCAATGAGAGCACTATGGAGACCCCATGGTGAAATAGAGTTTTGAGTTGATTGGTGAGGATTAGTGTAATAAGGGAATAGAGAGAATATACCCTTGGAATAGGGTATAGGAGAAATACCCTAAGAGGCTAGGAGAAAGCCTAGAGTGAGTTCTAGTAGTTGAGGGTAGAACCTTGTTCAAGATCATTTGTCCTCCAACTCCAAACTATTTCCAATACCAAACTGAAACTGATTTTCTAGAACAATAAAAACTGACAACACTAGAAGGCTAGATTACCATGCACCATGCACCTAGTACATACCAACTATTATAAAGACTCAAAACTAGCTATTTTATTCTGCCAACTAGGCCTAGTTTAAGGCCATTTACAAAGCAACTCACAATCCCTTGACTTTTGGAACTCCGATGACCCAAAATAGTCTTAAGAGATGACTCAAATGCAAGGATTCTTTTTTCTTTTTTGGTCTCATGATCAACTTTACAATGGTTTTTACAAAACCCTCCTTTCTTGCCACTTTACCCTAGGGCTTTCTAGAAATCTTACTTTGTACATCTCTAGAATCCCAAAATGGTTCAAACACCTTCACTTTGGTTATATTAGATGACTTCCAACGTAAAATGAAACTCTTGTTTAAAGAAAACACTAAATCCACCTTTGGAGCAATCAATTTTGACTATCCAAACTTGTCTCCCACACATGGGAATGAGGTTTTAAACTCATTTAGACTCTCAAAACCAAATGAAATTTCCCTTTGGACCCTTTACATGACTTGATTAAGCCCATTTTGGCTTATATTGCCAATGTTGGCAATTTTACAAAATATTGCACTTTTAGTGCCTTTTACATCTTTTAGAGGCTTCGATAGCCTTATTACATTATTTAATACCTTTATAGGCCTTTTCTATCCACCCCTAACCTAGGATCAATCCTAATGCATAGGATAGGGTGATGGACCCAAGTAACAACCCAAAATGAGCAAATTTGTAACAATGTGCCAAGTGACCCTTCTAGGTCCTGATGGGTAAATCCTACAAATAGTCAACTCTAAGATGCTTTTAGGATTTAATAGGTTTTTTCTACCCTATCTAGCATGTTTCCATCAACACCTTTCAGTTTCCATACCCTCCAAGCCAAAATGCATAATTCACCCAAATGTTGTCAATGCAAAAATTGTAAAGTTGCATTAGCAACTTTTGCAACAATTTAGAAAATTTTAGGAAATAACCATAAAACTTTCTATATTCCTATATTCCTTTGAGGTTTTACTATTTCCAAACCTTTTCTAAGTCATAGAATTTGAATCAAGTGAAAAATGTAAAAATTGCACTTTTTGTGCAAAGTTGCATTGTTGAAAGTTGTAAAAGTTGCTCAAATTTGTAACTTAGTGGAAAAGAGGTCATGGGATCGAACTATCTACTATATTAGCTCTGAGTGGCCGAGTAAAACCTATCCTCAACCTTTTCATGTCCCCTTCAGTGCTTGAACATTCTCGAGCACGCTGAACCAGAATGTCCCCAAGGGTCACTAAATCCCACAGGGTTGTGATCTTTAACAAGGCATATCTTGGAGATCATGTGAGGTATGGATATGATTCTAGTTCCTAAAAGACCATTTTGTAGAGACCTAAAATAACCTCTCCCACTTTTTGGATATCACATTCTATTTTCATTTTACAATGTCATCTTGGGTGATGCTAAAACTTGCAGTGTTGGCTAGTACAAAGTTGCCAACTGCCAAATCTCTCTCACCTTTCATCATGGGATCGAACTGTCTGCTCCATTAGCTCTGGGTGGTTGGTTAAACCCTATTCTCAACCTTTTCATTTCCCCTTTAGTGCTTGAACATTCTCGGCACATCAAATCAGAATGTCGCCAAGGGTCACTAAATCCCACATGGCTATGATCTTTGACAGGGTATATCTCGAAGCTAGTGTGAGGTATGGATACAGTTCTAGTTCCTAGAGGACTGTGTTGCAAAGACCTACAATAACCTCTCTCACTTTTTGGAGATCAGATTTAATTTTCATTTTACAATGCCATCTCGGGTGATGTTGAAACTTGTAGTGTTGGCTAGTACAAAGTTGCCAACTACCAAATCTCGGATCAAACTGTCTACTCCATTAGCTCTAAGTGGCTAGGTAAACCCTATCCTCAACCTCATCATGTCCCCTTCAGTGCTCAAAAATTCTCGAGAACGTCAAACCGGAATGTCCCCAAGGGTCACTAAATCCGACAGGGTTGTGATCTTTGACGGGGCATATCTCAGAGCTCGTGTGAGGTATGGATGTGATTCTAGTTCTTACAGGACCATGTTGTAGAGACCTACAATAACCTCTCTCTTTTTTTGGAGATCACATTCCATTTTCATTTTACAATGCCATCTCGGGTGATGCTAAAACTTGCAATGTTGGCTAGTACAAAGTTGCTAACTGCCAAATCTCTCTCACCTTTCATCGTGGGATCAAAATATCTAATTCATTAGCTTCAGGTGGCTGGGTAAACCCTATTCTCAACCTCATCATGTCCCTTTTAGTTCTCAAACATTCTCCGGCACGTCGAACCGAAATGTCCCCAAGGGTCACTAAATCCCACAGGGCTGCAATCTTTGATGGGGCATATCTCAGAGCTCGTGTGAGGTATGGATGCAATTCTAGTTCCTACAAGATCATTTTTTAGAGACCTACAATAACCTCTCTCACTTTTTGGAGATCACATTTCATTTTCATTTTACAACGCCATCTCGAGTAATGCTGAAACTTGCAGTGTTGGCTAGTACAAAGTTTCCAACTGCCAAATCTCTCTCACCTTTTGTCATGGGATCAAACTATCTACTTCATTACCTCCAGGTGGATGGGTAAACCCTATCCTCAACCTCATCATGTCCTGTTTAGCACTCAAACATTCTCGGGCATGCCAAACCAGAATGTCCCCAAAGGTCACTAAATCCCATAGGGCTGCGATCTTTGACAAGATATATCTTGAAGCTTGTGTGAGGTACAAATGTGATTCTAGTTCCTACAAGACCATGTTCTAGAGACCTACAATAACCTCCCTCACTTTTTGGAGATCACATTCTATTTTCATTTTACAATGTCATCTCAGGTGATGCTAAAACTTGCAGTGTTGGCTAGTATAAAGTTGCCAACTACCAAATCTCTCTCACCTTTCGTCGTGGGATCGAACTATCTGCTCTGTTAGCTCTAGGTGGCTGGGTAAACCCTATCAAAAAAATATTTGTACACCACTATTAATTCTATCTCTCTAATGATTTTTCGAATGTCTTTTGTTGCATGAAAATGATCACCAATTGAACCATTGATAATTACAAAAAATCTTGCACCCTCTAAAAAAGACATATTCCATTTACATGATTTCTTAACGAAACCAAATTTTATCATAACTTTGTGCAAGAAATCCCTTAGAAGCCTATCATAAGCTTTCATCGAAGGGATTTTTTTTAATGGAATGCAATACTTCATGAAAAACTAATGCACCATCCATAGTTTCTCTTCCAAAAATAAACCCCCTTCTATTTAGAAACAATCAAAGGGGAAATGTGCCTTCAATTTTCTCATCTCGAGATAGAATGTCATTGAAATCCCCAGGCACAATAAATTTATCATCTTCAATGTTGGAAATAGCCTAAGAATAGGAATCCAAAAGTTCTATCTTATCATCACATGTAGAAGTAGGGCCATATATATTGAGCATTGTGAATGACATACCAAAATTACTAACAACTACTTGCCACTAGTTAGGAAAAGACTAAATATATAGTAGTGCAAGATTTATGGTTCTAAAGAATACATGAACCACCCGAACCACGTGCAACATGAACATGAAATGAGTTCCACTTAGTCAACTTTGCAATAATAGAAGAATATGATTATTGAGACAATTTTGTTTTTTGAAGAAAAATTACATTAGCACCACCCACATGAAGTTAGATTAGAGAGCAGATCTTTTGTCTGACATTTCACAAAAGGTCCCTCATTCTTCTAAGGAGTGCCTTTTGCACTCCTTTTCATTTTGCTATCTATCAAATTTTTATCTAGAGTAGCTTCAATACCAAGGTCAATTTTCTCCTTAATCTTTTGAGCATTAGGTTTTCTTTCTTGTCTCTTACAAGTAGACACTTGAATTGAATCAGGCATGGGAGTTTGATGTGGATAATATCTTTGCAAAGGATAAAAATTCTTCTTAAAGTCCTTATTCGCAAAATATGACTTAATAATAGGCACCTTATGCACAACCAAGTCAGAATTAGTTAAATCCTTATAAAAAATATCAATTATTATAGGATTGTAATGAATAAAAGGAAACATTATTGGGGTTACATGGATTAGTAACTATCACTATTCCCTTAAATAATAATAAACACTGTTGTATACACATAGCCAAAACTAAACAAAATTGTTGTTTCAAATGTTGTTATAGGGACACTAGCTAAATAGCCTAATATTTGCACAACAAAAAGTGGGTAAAGTAAGACAAACCTTTAATTGATGAGAAAAAAAAGAAATTTGAGGAGATGGCTTTAGTGCAACCAATTATATCACCAAGTACAAGATCAATCACATTACAAGACAAGAAAAAGATGAAAAAGAGTAGAAGAGATCAGGTAATATTAGATGAAGCTATCATACTTTCAATCTATGATCATACAAAATTGGATTCTGATGCTATGATAAATTATGGATAATTATGAAGGGGAAAGATGCAAAAGAGAAAGATAGGAAGTGAAGT
The DNA here is from genome assembly GCA_028749045.1 of Cupressus sempervirens. NCBI lineage: Eukaryota > Viridiplantae > Streptophyta > Pinopsida > Cupressales > Cupressaceae > Cupressus > Cupressus sempervirens. Next base: position 712,264,981 of record CM053790.1, read on the forward strand.
ACAAACAAGTATTATAAGATGTAAAGGACATCTTATTACAAATTGTTCTAGATGCGCTAGCCAATGACAAAACTCCAATGATTGATCAATTAAGTTTACTTGTAAAATAGGTAAATGCACCTGATGTTGATATTAATAAAAATTTGATACAATTAGAAGAGAAAATAATAGAGAAGAAGATTATGGAGAAACTAAATGAGTCCATTAATGCACAACAAGTTGAACTTGGTGGTATTACAACCAAGCTAGAAAATATTCTTAAGGAGATAATGCACCTACTCCAATAGTTATGTGATGTACTACATTTGACACAATATATTTTAAAGAAAGTTGAAAAATATTGATGAGGATTTAGAGAATAGTGTTTCTAAGTTAACTGAGGTACCTTAGTTAATCCAGGTTGATTTAAGTAAAGACATGGACAAGATGAGAAGACAGAGTCTTGAATTTCAAGCACTCTTGATACCTTACTTGGAACTCATACAAAAGAATGTTAATAAGGTTAGATAACTTATTCTTACTCCTAAAATGTCTATTATTTAACATGTGATTGAACTTTGAATGGAGATACATCCACAACACTTGGCATCAGATGGCCACTTGGTAAATATTAAGTCTATCTCTCTAATATTTGTAGACCACTATTTTTTTGGATAGAGTAATTTCAAACTACTGATTTCTTTAATGGAGTTCCTAATAAATCTCAAGGCTCTCATTTAGGTGACCAATGGCTAGGAGGTCCATGAATATTGCCTGATAAAGTCTATTGCCAATCAATATTGTATCAAAAATTCAAACTAATTAGGTATTGAATAAAACTTGATAAACAAATGATAGAGAAGGAAAACTTTAAACATGAACAAGATCATAAATCATATGATTATGACATATTGCAAATGATTAACTTATGCTTAAACAATGATAAATTTTATTTTTAATCAATATTCTATCAAAGTTTTGAATAAATTAGGTATTGAATTTAATTTCATACATGCACATAATTAATTTAATGTCATACACGAACATATCTAGTTTAATGTTATACATGAACAAACATGAACAAACATATCATATCATATGTCATATATGAACAAACATATCATATATTAACCAATAATGTCATAAGTCGAATAATGTCATACATCAAATATAGAATGTCATATACATCAAATGTGTATCGAATATGTCCACTGATGCCTATATATATATATATATATACATGTCTAGATCAACTACATCTTTTCCTTCCCACAAGGGGAAGGAAACAAGTCTCTCGATGTCCTTTGCCGTCATGTGGAGGGAGACGGTGGAGATGACGGGGCCCTCCTAACATGGTCACTTGACCTCTTGTTGAGGCTCTTCTCTAGCTCCAACTAATACAAAGAAAGTAGATATGAATCAATATTTATTATACGTTGAAATCAAATATATGTATACATAAAATCAATTGTTTTCTTACTGCCAACAAATAGTCACTCTGTAAGTTCACCTCAAATGCTCGTGGACGATCAGGCGTGACGAGACCCTAAAACAATTCAATAAATATAATCACTTATAAATACACATATCACCAACAAAAATATTGTACCCAAGTAAATATGACCAAAGTCATCTTATACCCACCAATTCCAACCCAAGTTTTGATTGTGGGTCCAAGATATTTAGAGGGTGTGAAATTTGATCTAACAACTTATTTTTGGGTTTAGAGAGAAAATACATGTAATAAATGGTAAGATAAGGTCCAATAAATGAAAGGAATTATTTGATTTAAGTTGAAATAGAGAAGCACACTTATAGAGAAGGGTAACCTTGAGTTTTTAAAGAAAATGAATCAATATAGGAATTAAATAATAATTTGAAGGTCCAATGAGTGTTAGGAGAGTGTGAAATCAATGTAGGAACCCATAATGTATATTAAAATGGGGCTAAAATTAATACCAAATAAGTGTTCTTACTTTTTCAAATGATACATGTAGTTCCCACTTTATTGGAAGCATGTGTCCACCTCATGCACACAATAAAGTAGAAGAAAAAAAGAGAAAGAGGTAAAGATTTTGGGAAAACTACAAGGAGATTAAATATCACCAAACTTAAGGACAAAAGCTCCCAAACCAAGAATATTAACTATTACATTCATTTGCAAGGATACATAAAAGAACAACAAAATCCTAAAGCTTACTAAGATTCCGAGTCAACTAGTTGAAGAGACCTCACTCAAGAAAATATCTCAATCTCAAGCATTGTGTTGAAAAAGCTATAGCAAAAGCTCAAGTGGTCACTTGAGAAAATAAAGAGAAAAAATAAAAGATAAGAAAATACTCAATGATTTATCCCACTAGCATAGCTATAAGAGTATGAAAAGAAGAGAGAAGGGCCATTAATCCAAAAGTCTAGTAAGTTATCTTATCCAAGTTTATTTTGTATGAGAGGAGGAGGACAACGAGAATGAAAGAATGTAGAATTTTGTTATGCTAGTTCCATTCATCCCAAATAAATAGTGAAGGAGAGTTGATGGTGTTGATTCCAAAAACTATAGTTTCTTTGAATCCTAAGGATATGCCTAGTTCTATTATCAAGTTCAACATTTGACTTTTGCCTATGAATAATATTAATTTAAAACACAAATTCTCCTACACTTATGACTCTACTAGACCAAGGTGAGTATATCTAATCACCAATTATATCTTTAAACTTGACTATTATTTATAGAAAACATATAACTTCCATCTTGTAGGTCCTACTCCTAGTTGCAATCAACTTGGAATACAATTAATCTTCTATTCCTATCTTTACTTTTAATTTCATTATCTCCTACTTTTAGTCCTCATACCTTTATTTGATTTTCCTACTTCTTCTCTACTTCTAACTTCAATATGTGCTCCTAGTTCTTCTTTATCTAATTCTTTCACTGCCACTTCTACCTTCACTCCCAATTTTTGAATTAAAAGTAGCCAAAACTAGGGGGTTGACCCTTTAACAACAAACTGACCTATTATCAACAGATAACCATTAAACAAAACTACCCCTTAGCACTTAGTAAAACAAAAACAAGGTTTTGATCCATAATTAAAAGAGTATCAGTAGGCCTAACATACATACTACTTGTGTAAAAACCATAAAAGTTATAGTAATATATAAAAAAAGGTTAACATTAGAAATTTTGAGATTAACTATTATAAATAACAACTAAAATGAAGAAAATTCTTTCATACCTCTGTCAGTGGTTGTGAGCTAGCCACAGTTGTGGCCACTCCACTATCAACAGACTATCGCAGATGAGGAGGTGTGTCCGACATCATGAGCTACATGTCATACAATACACGTTACATCTAACATGAAACATAAAATAAATATAATCAAATGAATTAAATTAACATGAAACAACTATACTTGTGTGAAGCTCTTATGATGTCTATGCTCCGAGTCTATGGTAAAGGTTGAGTGTCCTCTAGAGAACTGATGCACATGTATAATTTTTTTTGTCAATCCTTAATATAATTACGTAATAAATATATGTATTAATTAAAATGATTAAATCGATACATACCTCAGGACTTGTGGAAGTGACAAAAAATGGGCCTAGAGGATCGTTGTTAGGCCCAACAACACTCTGACCCTAAATTTTGAACAATGTCAATAGATGCTAATTAATTAATCATTCATTATACATATGAAATGTGATCAAATTAGTAAATTATAATTGTAATTTACCTATGTATCAATGCCAAATGTGTCATTCAAGAACTAATCGGTAACAAGCCCATCATCTGCACCATCTCCAACATGAGTGCCAAATGTGCATAGGGATCTGCATGAAGTGCACATGTGACCACGATGCATAGAAGGCTCCCCTTCAACTAATGGGCTCGTGGAATGGATGAGGGTTTGCATCAAAGCATTAATGGTCCCTAAAGTGTTGGCCTCTACATTTTCCTTCACAACTGAAGGAATAGTCACATGCTCGCGATGTGGCTTGACCACAGGTGCCCTAACTACATTAGGGTCATGATGTGCTCTTGGCCTCTCAAACGATGACCCCCCACCTCTACCCTAGGAGTCTAATATATTAAAATAATTAGGGATCTCCCCAAGGACAAACTCATAATATAATTTCTTCAAAAAATACATGGGGACCTCATGATTGTTGTGAGGGGCATCAAAAACCATCCACCCTCTATCCCAAAAATTATTTCTAATAGCATTGTGCATGCACCAATGGATGGGGAATCATTTAGTACCCTCTCTAACAGTATTTTCCTCACCGAGTTTTCTAAATAATGCACATATAGTACCTTTTGGTATTCCTTTTTTTTTAACATATTCATATGACAATTTATTTGCATAAAATATTTTTTGTTCATCCCTCTTAACCCACCAAATATCTAACTGACCACTAACTAAGGCTATTTGGGTGTTAATGGATTCAAGGGATGATGCCAATTAAGCCCTCATTGGATTGGTTTGTCCAGATTCTTTCAACCGAGAAATGAGTCTTTCTATTTCAATTTTGCCTCTCACTATTTCATTTATTATATTTTCTTGTGTGCCTGGCAGAGGTCTTGCAATTGGTTCGGGTTGTGGAATTTTTTGTTCTTCTTGAGGAGGGTTTTAGTTTTGAGTTTCTTGAGGGTTTTGATGTTCTTGTGGATTTTCCAGTTGATTATGGACATTTCTTAATAAAAAAAACAATTGAAATCCAAATAAATAAACAAATCTAAATGAAATTTGTAAAAACCCTACAAAACAATATAAAAAACCTACAAAACAATATGAAAAACATATCAAACAATGCAAAGTTAGGTTTGTATCACTTACGACATCATTGTGGGTGCACTTGTGGTCTTGGATTTTGACAACGAGGAGGCATTTTGGCAAATGGTGGTGAAAATGCTAAGTTTTCAACTCGTGTATGCGCTACTCATTGTAGGAGTAGAACAAAATACTGATGAAAATGATGGGCTGTGACTCTACAGCCCATCATATACACTTTTTTTTTCATAATAGCATGTACGCACTATAGCGTGCATGCACTATGGCTTGGGTAACCTAAAATAGGAAAAAAATAAACTACTTGTCACCTTTTTGGCACCACAAGTCGATGCATGTGCCCTAACAAAAAATAAAAGTAAATTACACCTTACATCTATTACAACTTGTTCAACTTTACATATATGCTCCCCCTTAAAATATATTTCATACTTCACGTGTATTTCTTCTCATTGTATCTCTCCCAAAAATCTCATGTATACAATTTTCACATGGATCACTCCCCCTTTGACATTAATGACAAAGGTCAAAATGTCAAGATTCTATCCAAAAATTGTCAAAAATACTGACATTTCTTTATGTTTATATTAACTTCATACAATCATCAAAAATGGTCATCAAATTTCCCATATCATTGTTCCATGTTTCTTTGGTAGACTCATCTAATGTGAGAATTGCACATAATGCATATGATACAATCTCAAATGCATTCATATCTAATTACAAAAGGTTTGTATATGTGTGCTTGGCCTTGACACATTCTTCTAGATGCTTCTCAACAAAGATAGTTTCAAAGAAATGGATTCTTTGAAATAAGATGTTCTCTTTAATATCTACTCTTTCAAAAGTTCTAGTTTCCTAATATTTTTGTGAACACCGGCAACTTGACTCTCAATATCATCAAGTTTGCTAGATGGATGGTGGATTAGGCTAGATAAAGCCTCTAGCTCATTCATCTTTGCCACTATCTAATTTTCCAAGTCTTTAGTTAGTTTGTATGATAAGGTACACTTAATATACAAAGCTTTCTCTTCCTACTGAGATTTTCAAAGTTCTTTTATGCATGTATCAAGATTGACTAAGTCATTCCTGATATTCTAGCAGATGATGCTAAAAAAGTTAGCATCATGGAAATTTGAGCCTTTTCCTCTGCAATATTTAGCAAATTGGTAAATTCTTCATCAAAAGACTTTAGCACTACCTATGCTCTTAGTTTGGGATCTAACTTAGTATGTTGAACTGCTAAAGTGTTGTGCAATCTGTCAATTACTTCCATCAATGTTCTTTGTAAATTCTCAACTATTTTATTCATTTGTATGAGTTTGGATAAGGATGAAATCATATTAGTTTGATCATCATCATCAGTAGCCAAACTTGCAAGAGAGAGAAGAGTAGATGAACTAGATGGTTTAGTCTCATCCTTGCTCTATTTCTTTGCCGCTTCTTTAGTTTTCTTCTCTTCCTCTTCTTTCCTTTCCTTTTCCTCTCTTTCTTCTAATCTTTTCCTTTATTCTTCCTCTATTTTCTTTTTCTTTTATTCTTCGATAATCCTTCTCTATTATTCATCTTCCTTTCTTTTCTATTCTTCCAAAAGTAATTTTTTCTTGGCTTCTTCTATCTTCTACTTTTCAACTTCCAGTAGCCTCTTCTCTTACTCAATTTGTTTCAACTTATCCTCAATATCTTTGATATTAGGTACATTTGGTTCAAAACCACCAAATGGATTTGTATCATCAATGTTAAGAGTAACATTGGTTTGATCAATCTTCATGGTATCACCACTTACTAATACATCCAAGCTTCTAGAAGCTAGAGGAGATTCTCTCTATGACTCTGACAACATCTTACTAATAGTTGATGTTGTCTCCTTTCTCAAGTTATCTTTCTTACCAACCATGAATAAGAATGGCCTCAAATTATTCCCTAAGTATGGTGTGATTTTATTCAACAATCTCTTAATTTCATCTTCATCATTAGCCTTGTAAATTGTCCTTAGCATAGACTTTCAAAGTTCAAGGTCTTCTTCTCTTGATGGAGTCTTCTTCTCTATGAACCTCTCATAGACTTTTTGGTTCACTACTCCTTTGATATCCTTCATACTTAGATCATTAGCAATGATATGTCTCATAGTATATATATCAATGTGACCCTTCTTGAAGGTATTGTAAAGATCATAAAAAAAATTTTCCCTCATTTGCAATAGCTATGTTTATCTTCTCAATCTTTAGCTTCCAAGGTTGTTGAGCTTTGCTTGCTACTTTCTTAGGTGAAGTCACCTTTTCTACTTACTTGGTCTCCTATTCCTCCTCTTCTTCATCACTTGAATCAATTTTCAACAATGTTTTCTACCTCTTACCAAGTCCTGTGGCCATCTATTTGACTCTCTTAGTCTTTGAAGATATTGCTTCCACCAATCTCTCTTATTTTCTTTTCTGCTTACTAGATGAACATCAGACACTACTACATATGGAATGTTTTGTCCCAAAGATGTTTTAGCAATGGATACTATCAAGGGTTGTATGTTCAATACACATTGTTTCATTGTTTATCTCAGGGCCTCATATTCACTCTCTATTATACTAGCCTCAAATAGTGCCTTCTTCATGATTGAATCAAACTTCTTGTGAGATGCCTTCTCCAAGGTTGTTTGATGAACATGTTGTGTAATCTCATCAAATGTGCCAAATTTGTATTCAAATTTATCTTTCTTTGAATTTAACAGCAAATCAATCTAGCCAACTGCAACATCATCATTCAACTCATAGCTCAAGGGATCCAAAAATGTCTCTCAGGGTTCCACTACTTGAACCTAAGTGTGATCTATATCAACTAGAATACATATATCCTCCTTGAATCTATCCACAATTGTAGGTGAAATCCTAAATCTTATTTTTATCTCATTTTGAATTTTTTTCATAATAAGATTACCACTATCTAATATCTTGTCTATAAGGCGCCTTCTACATACCTCTATAATCTTCTCCATTGTGCATCTGTCCTTACTCATTATATCTAATACTAATAAGTAGGGAAGCCTCTTCAAGAAATGAAAGAATATGTGATTTATCAATTATTGGAATCTAAACACACCACCTTTTTTTCTTTTAATCTTTTCAAGGTTTTCTAAGAGCCACATTCTTAGTATTTCACTCAAATTAACTTGCTCTTTCTCAACAAATATCTTATAAGCTACATAAATAAATCCTGTTGAAAGTTCATATATTTTATAACTTGCAAAAACTAAATAAGCAATAATTTTGCTAAAATATCTCACATCATCTTGCTTGATGGAGCTGATTACCATAGCTTTCCCATTGTATACTATATTAGTGTAACTTTATCCTTTCTTCTTAACAATCTTCTCACCTATGGGTACACTACCTTGTTTGCTAAGACCAATTACTATTGGAAATATAGATGGAGTAATTGAGGGTGGGGGGGTGAATCAGTGACTACAAAAATAGATCCATAGATCCCTTAGATGCCTAATAAAACTAGTTACTATTGTCACTCGGTAAACATACAAAAATTGTTGTAACTCGGTAGATGCAATGTATGTTAGTTCTTAACAGATCTTGGACATTCATAGTGATTAACATGCAAGAATAAAAGAAATAACATGGGGTAAAAGAAAAAACCTATGTCACCTTTTATAAAGAAATGGGATATCAAAATGCTATAGTTCAACATTAATGACAAAAAAATGGTATTTGTGTTTAGAATTTGAAGATGATGTAAACTAATGAAATGTGTAGAATTGGGTGAATTTTATGCCTATTATTTTTATAATTTTTCTAAGTAAGAATTTATTCCCTTTTTTTACTATAAAATATATAGGCTATAGTTCCTGTCAAATAAGTATATGTAAATCATCTTTTTTTTATTTGATTTGGAAAAATCTTATAGATGACATGTATAGCTAGTGAAAAAACATATATATATATATATATATATATACATATATATATATATATATATATATATATATATATATATATATATATATATATATATATATATATATAATGTTTTTTTTTTGGTTATAAGTACTCAAGTTTGACCTTATTAAAATCAAACATTTTTTTTCCTCCTATCAAAACTTCCCTATCAAACCTACACCTTCTTGAAAAAACATTACATATTCATGAAGAGGACTCTCTCCTCTAGAGATAAATATAAGTTTTTAATTTTTTTTGATATGATTTACTATTTTTTTTCCTTTTTTGAGGGAGCATCTTCTGAAATGTTGAAATATTGACTTAAAATATTTTGCAATTATAAGATATTATAACTAATCAAAACACTCAATAAAATTATATAATGATGATATTGAATCTAAGATCTATAAAAAGGTATTTTTAGTTTTTGAAAAAAAAATTGAGTTTTGATAGAGAAATGAGATTTGACCAAAACAGGTTTTGGTATCCTGAATGGTGACACAGATCTACGCTTTTACTTCATGAACACATGAGACACCAAATTTAATGTGAAAATCCAATATGAAAAAAACCACCAAGTAACTAGCTATTGGTTTTCACTCTTATGAAGTGAACCCTGTTAAGAGCCAACCTGGTTAAAGGTTACAAAACACACTGTTAGGTGTGACCTTGTTAGAGGATTTAATCACCCTATTAGGAGTGGCCTTGAAAGAGGTCTTTAGAATAGTTCAATGGAACTGTCACCTCGTTAGAGGATTTATAAATGGCTATTAAACCAACTTTGTTAAGAGATTTTGGAATCACTACAACAATGATAAGAAAGTAACAATGAAATGACCTGAATGAGATGCAATTGAATTGCTGATTACATATATTTATTCTACTTCACACTAGATCCTTCCTAATCAAATAAAACCTTTGTGTTCCTCAAGGATATCTAACCATCCTTCTAATTCACTCACACTTTTCTTCTTCAAACAATTAATACACTTGCATGCTTTCTCATACATTAGAATTCTCAACTTGACATTTCATATATACCATTCAAATTATCAACTGGCCCAAATACAACTTACAATTACCAATAATTATTACCTTAGTCAGCTAGAATCAATACTTGAAACAATTAAAATTTATTTCTAAAATTAACAAAATCCTTCATTAGTCAACACTACTCAGTAAACACTATCCCTAAAATGATTTCTTGTGTTAACCAACAGAAGCTCAGTTAACACTGCAAAGCCTTCAAATTCCTTTCGAGAGCGAGTGAACTTGTTAAAGACTAACTTTTCTTTGTTAGCCATGAGAGCTTGGCTAACACTACTTTCTGCCACATTTTCCTTCGATGCTTGAGTGAGCTTGATAGACACTGTCTACACAGAGTAATTTTTAGGAATGCTTAGTAGACATAGAAAATCGCTTTGCTAACCAACTAAGCTTAGTAAGAATTGATTGCCAACTGATATGATATTTTTGTAATATCAAAGACAACACACAATTAAACAATTGTATCCAACAATCTCCCTCTTTGGCATTGATGGCAAAACAACATGTCATAGCACAATGAAATGTGAAAACAAGTCTTTCTCTAATAGAAATCTTCTCCCTCTTAGATTTTATGCCAAAAACTTCTCTAATGTAGTAATCTCCCTCTATGAAGGAATTACATAGCTTCTTTTTCAAATAAAAAATTATCCCTCAAACAAATTTCAGAAAGAGATGACAGTAAACTCTCCCTCTTTGATGGCACATGCCAAAGACAACACATACCAAATTAGTATCAATGTACCTTGAGTACTAATTTGTAAGCAATGATCTCTTGACTATGCTACATCAACTAATAGATTTTCAACTTGGTTGATGTTGATGCATCACTAAAACCTTATTTTAGTGACCTTGAGATAGGGGAATGACCCCTAGCTTACCTCTTAGATACAAGAATGCATCCTTAGGTAATGGCTTAGTAAATATGTCTATAATCTATTCCTTTGTGTGGACATATTCCGATCTAATTTCCTTGTCCTACACCAATTCTCTAACAAAGTGATATTTTATAGCAATGTGCTTGGTTTTGGAATGCATCATTGGATTCTTTGATATGTTAATTACACTTGTATTATCATAGAACATAACAACTGGTTCTTTGATCTCAACCTTCATGCCTTCCAACAATTATTTAAACCAAACAATGTTAGAATAGTTCATTGTTTCTACAACATACTCTGCTTTTTCTATAGATTGGGATGTGCAATTTTTTTTTTTGTTTTTCCATGATACTAACCTTTTTCCAAGAAAGAATGCTCAACCACTGGTACTCTTTCTGTCATCAATGTTTCCTACCCAATCAGAATTAGTAAATACTTTTCAGTCTAAATTTTCTCCAAATTTATATCACAAGCCATAATCTTTAGTACCTTTCAAGTATCTTAAGATCCTTTTGATTGACATTGTATGATTTTCTCTAGGTTTTGCTAACAATCTTTCCACTATACCAACTACAAGAGCAATATCAAGCCTTTTATGAACTATATATTATAATTTTTTAATCATTGATCTATATAAGGTCTGATCTACCTCTTTTGAGTCATCATCCTTGGTAAGCTTTAGTCCAATACACATGGGAGTTCCAACTGGTTTTGAATCTTCCATACCAACTTTCTTGAGTATCTCCTTGATATACATAGATTGAGTGATGTAGATACCATTCTTGCTCTGTTGAATCTAAAGACCAAAAAAGAATTTAATCTCACCAAAAATAGACAATTCAAATTCTTTATTCATTTGCTTTGAAAATTCTTTGCATTTATTATCATTCCCTATAAACAAAGTGTCATCGAAAAATATTTCTGCCCAAAAAATCTTGTTATCTGGTCCTTCCTTAATATACATGCTACTATTATCATTAGTTCTCTAGAAACCAATCTGAATAAGATAGTTATGTAATCTCTCATACCATGCTCTAGGAGCTTTTTTTAGACCATACAATGCTTTGTGTAATTTGTAGGATAACCATCAAGTATCATTTTCCTTTGCCAAGAATGGATGATCTTATGGACTGCTTGAGTGGAGCTTAGTACTTCACAAAGATAGATCTCAAGAGTGGCTATCACCAAATATAGATACAAGAAAGAGATGAGTGTAAAACTACCTTAAAGACCAAGGAGGTTCTTTATAAGTGGTTAGTCATGCCCTTTGGATTGACGAACACCCCAAGCACCTTCATGCAGCTTATGAATGAGGTACTTAAGAAGTTCTTGGGAAAATTTGTTATTATTTATTTGGATGATATTTTAATTTTCAGAAAGACTTTGGAAGAACATTTATTGTATATTCATAGTGTTCTTGAGATGTTAAGGGAAGAGAAACTATTAATTAATCTGAAGAAGTGTAATTGAAGGTCTCAAAATGGATCTAGAGAAGGTAAAAGCCATCTTGGAATGGCCTACTCCAAGGATTGCTACTGAGGTAAGATCATTTCATGGTCTAGTTGGTTTTTACAGGAAGTTCATTAAGAATTTTAGTGGCATATGTGCACCCCTGACTGACACAATAAGAGGGGATAGAAAAGAGTTTGAATGGACTGCGACAGCTACAAGAAGTTTTGAATTGTTGAAGAAGAAGGTGACAGAACAACCTGTGTTGGCACTTCCAGATTTTAGAAAGGTGTTCTAGGTAGATTGTGATGCTAGTGGTAGTACTATTTGGGCTATATTAGGATAAGAAGGTAAGCCTATTGCATATTTTAGTGAAAAAATGAATGATGAAAAAAGGAAGTATTATGTTTATGATCAAGGGTTCTATGCAATAGTTCAGGCCTTAAAGAAATGGAGGCATTATTTATTGCCAAAGGAATTTTTTTTGTATACTAGTCATTAGGCATTACAGTACCTAAATAGCCAAGGTAAATTGAATTAGAGACATATGAAGTGGGTAGAGTTCTTGTAGAGCTATAAATTTGCATTGAAGCATAGAAGTGGAAAATCTAACAAGGTTGCAGATGCACTAAGTAGGAGACAATTGTTTCTTATAGTAATGCAAGTTGAAGTAGTTGGGTTTGATGAGCTTAAGAATCTATATCCTAAGGATCCTGATTTTGCTAAAGCATGGAAAGCTTGTAAAGAGCCTATTGCTATAGACAGAACCAAGTGGCTAGACTATTTGATTTAGGATGGTATGTTGTTCAAGGGTAGTCAATTATGCATTCCAAGGAGTTCCATGAGAGAAAATCTGATTAAGGAGAAACACAGTGAGAGGATGGCAAGATATTTTGGTTGAGATAAGGCCATTGCCATTCTCAAAGAAAATTATTTTTGGCCTCAAATGTCACAGGATGTGAATAAGTTTGTATAGAATTGCCAGGTTTGTCAAGTGGCCAAAGGATTTAGTCACAATATTGGACTATATCAACCATTGCATGCTCCATCAAAGCCATGGGAGGACATAAGTATGGATTTTTTTCTTGGATTTCTGAGGACACAAAGGGGTAATGACTCAGTATTTGTGGTGGTTGATAGATTCTCCAAAATGGCACATTTCATTCCATGCCACAAAACTCATGATATTGTCCATATTGCAGACTTGTTTTTTAAAGAGGTGGTAAGACTAGATGGTCTCCAAAGGAGTATAGTTTTTGACAAAGATACTAAATCTGTGGGGTATTTCTGGAGAACATTGTGGAAGAAGTTGATAACAGACTTGAAGTTTAGTTCTACACATCACCCACAGACTAACGGATAGACTGAAGTGGTAAATAGAAGTTTGGGCAATTTGCTGAGATGTTTAGTTGGGAATAAGCCCAAGTGGTGGGATTTGATTCTACCACAAGAAAAGTTTGCTTATAATAAGGACTGCACCAAAATTGAGCAAGATAGAGCAAGGGGAGAGGACAAGTGCTCAAGCTAAAGAATTTGCTAAACATATCAAGCATCTACATGAGGAGGTCTAGGCACACATTACCAAGATGAACCAATAGTATAAAGCTAGGGCTGATCAAAGGAGAAGACATAAGGAGTTCCAAGTAGGGGATCTAGTCATGGTACACTTAAGAAAAGAAAGATTTCCAGCCGGTACTTAGCACAAGTTGAAGATGAAAAAATTTGGCCCTTGCAAAATTTTGAAGAAACATGACTCAAGAAATGCATATGAAGTAGAGTTTCCAGATGGAATTCACATTTCTCCTATTTTCAACATTGTAGACTTAACAGAGTATCATGATGATGGTGCAGATGAGGAGTTGATGTTAGAGCCATGTCCAATTCCTACTTCTAAGAAGGAGGAGATAGAGGAGATTCTAGATAGTCATGTGGGTAGGAGTACTAGAAATAGGCAGTATGAAGAGTATCTTGTCAAGTGGAAAGGATGGCCAATAGAGGACTCACCTTGGATATCAACAGCTAAGGTTTCCCATTTGGGATTTTCTCTACCATTCATAAAGTGACAGGGTCGCTTTTCAATCTACCCTGGGTTTTTGATGCAAGAGCATCCAGAGGTATAAGGGAAATCCTGTGTCACCCAAAAAAATATACTTAGACTTATTTTTTATTTCATGTGCTTTCATTTTTGGATACCCATTTGGGTCAAATAAAGGTTCCAACTCTCACAGTTTCACTATTGGTGTTCTGGGTTAGAGTTTTTAATCACCTTGGGATACGTGTAAATGCCAAAAAAATAGGAGTATGTAATTGAGCCATCATTTTGGTGAACTAGAAAGTGTAAATTGTTCAGATGATTTTCATTTTAATTTAGAGCATTCCAGAAAAAGAATCAAATCAAAAGGCCCCACGGTTTGAAAGTTATCACAGTTTTTTAGTTTCTAGAGACCTCCTAAGAATGCTTCAAAGTTAGGTTCAGGGCATTAAATAACAAAAAATAGGGCCAAAAGATGGGGGATAAGAAAAGCTAGTCCAAAGAGCCATAGAGAACTTTGAGATCTTTCCAAAAATGTAAATGGTTCGTCAATCAAAGCTACGGTTCAAAAGTTATGCCTTTCGAAAGTTTGGCTACCATTTCTTTATTCTTGTAATTTTGCGTCGACTTCTAATGCAACTTCTGGAACCTTTTATTTGGGCAATGGATGCCAACTAGAACTTTCTAGAATGTATTCCTAATCCTTAACCCTTCAGGGTCTATTTAAGAACATCTTTGGCATTGTAAAAGGCAGTTCAGAGTGGAGTTTGAGAGAAGGTACTGGGAGAAGAAACTATCTCCATATTTATGCTATTATAAGCCCATAGGGCATGTTTTGGAGTCTGATTCTCTGCACTAAGTGTACTAGCATATTTTCATAGTTAATAAAATTTTCCCTTTCCTATTGTGTCCATTCTATTATTTGGCTTGACCCCATCAAAAACTCATCAACTTTCACTTGTGCACTTTCTATGATTTTGTGAGTAGACAAATTCAAACATCTATATACCTTACTCTTGCAAGAAAATTTTAAAAATATACTTTTATCGCCCTTCACATCAAATTTTCCTTTTCTAGATTCTTTCAAGATGTAACATTTACTTCCAAATACTTTTAGGTAACTTACATTAGGTTTATAGCTATACCATAACTCATAGGGGGTTTTGAATAAGTCCTTCAACTACACTCGGTTTAAGGTATGAACTGCAGTGTTGATAGCTTCCTTCCATTATTTGATAGCAATGTTATTTTCAATCATTAGAGTCCTTATAGAATCCATGATAGATCTATTCCTCCTTTCAACTATTCCATTATGCTCAGGAGTTATAGGGGTTGATACCTGTCTTTTGATATCTCTTTCAATGCAAAAGTTATTGAATTCATTGTAGACAAATTCACCACCTTTTCCTAACCTTAAGCATTTCAATCTTTTCCTTATTTCCTTCTCTACTCTAGCCAAATTCCATTTGAATTTCTCAAATGCTTTTGACTTCTCTCTCAAATAAATAATAATCATCATTCTAGAGTAGTCATCAACAAAAAGAATGAAGAACTTTTCTCCACCATAGCTCTCAAGTCCAATCGGTCCACACAAATCAGTATGCACAATTTAAAAAATATCTTTAGATTGATAGTTTTTACTTTTAAATCTATTCTTTTCCATTTTTCCAATTTAACAATTTTTACATAAACCAACATTAGGTTTCTTCAAACTAGGAATGCCTCTCACTTTCCTAAATTTGCTTATTTTCACCATGTTATCAAAATTCACATGAAATAACCTTTTGTGCCATAACCAAATTTCTTCAACTTGAGCAATAAAACATGAGAACTCACCTATATCAAGATAAAACAAGTTACCTTTTGTTTGTTTACCTGATCCAATTAGCTTTCCTTTGTCATCTAGTAGTCTTGCCTTTCCATGCATGAATTCCACCTTGAATCCAATATTGATTAGTTGTGTCACACTCAATAGATTATGTTTTAGTCCTTCAACCCAATAGGCATTATCAATACAAGTTCTTTGGTTAATGAGATTCATCCTCTTCCTTTTATACAACAAGGTTCATTATTTCCAAACCTTACACTACCACCATCATAGTCTTCAAAGTGTTCAAATTTTTTTTTTCACCAATCATATTATGTGAACATCCACTGTCTATGATCCATGTATCATTTTTTATCACATGAGAGATAAGTGTCATCTTATCTTCTTCATCATAATTAGATTCATCTTTCATAGCAATGTAAACAATTTCATCTTCACTATTATTAGAATTCTCCAAGTCCTTAGCCATAAAACATGTTTTTTTACCTTTTTCCTTGAATTATTTGGAATCTATCTTGCTATTGCACTTCTGACCTTTCCTCTCATCCTTGCTTTTCTTATTTGGGCTTCTAGCTACAATATGTCCAATTTCTTCACACGAAAAAGAGATTAGAGGAAATTTACCTTTGTATTTTCTTCCACCTCTAGAATATTTTCTTGCAAGTAGAGCTTCAACAACTTCGAGATCATTGTCAAAACTTTCCTCTAATTATTTTTCACTTTCTGACTGAGAGTCCTTTATTTTCTTGCCTTTTTCTTTAATTGAAAGCTTGGCTTCAAATGTAGATTCAATATTCTTGGCAACTAGAACATAATTTTCATAGTTATCTAGCTCAAAGGCTATTAATCTTCCTACTAGGGTATCCAAATTTATCCTATGATTTGTCTCAAATCTTCTTCCTTGAATTGTAGATACTCTAATTGCATAAATGGGAAGCAATGTTTTAAGAACTTTACTTACAACTATTTCTTCTTTGATCTCTCCTCTAGAAGCTTTGATTGCACTAACACTTGCTTTGATCCTCTCAACATATTTGGCAATATTTTCATCCTCTCTCATTCTCATTTGATCAAATTTTCCTCTAAGACTTTCTACTTTAGCTCTCCTCACATTGTAATCACTTCCATAGATATATTTTCGCTTGTTCCACATAGAAAAGGCAATTTTGCAGTCCTTGATATCTTCAAATTCCACATAGCTTATAGCAAATGCAATGTCTATCATCATGGTGTTATGACTCTTCTTCTCAACAATGTCATTAATAGATAATGTACCAGGAGGAGTTGTATATTATTCATCAAAGTATTTCAATCTTGTATCTCCAATGGAAGCCAGATGAAGTCTCATGAGAGCTTTCCATGCTAAAAAGTTATCTCTATTAAGCCTTGGAGCTTCTCTCTTGTAAGACATCTTGATATTTAGCTTAGGTCCTTGAAACTTTTCTTGCAAGAACCAAAAGCTCTTATACCAATTGTTGAAAATATAGATGGAGTAACTAAGAGGGGAAGTTAATTAGTTACCACAAAAAAAAATCCATAGATCCCTTAAATGTCTAATGAAACTACTTACTACTATCACTCGGTAAACATACAAAAATTGTTGTAACTCAGTAGATGCAGTATATGTTAATTTTTAACAGATCTTAAACATTCACAGTGATTAAAATGCAAGCATAAAAGAAATAACATGAAAACATGAGAAACTAGATTTAACGTGGAAACCCAATATGGAAAGAACCACCAAATAACTATCTACTGATATTCACTCTTTTGAAGTGAGCCCTATTAGGAGCCAACTTGGTTAAAGGTTACAAAACACACTATTGGGTGTGACCTTGTTAGAGGATTTAATCACCCAGTTAGTAGTGGACTTGTAAGAGGTCTTTAGAACAATTCAATGGAACTATCACCTTGTTATAGAATTTACAAATGGCTATTAAACCAACTCTATTAAGAGATTTTGGAATCACTGCTACAATGATAAAAAAGTAACAATGAAATGACCTGAATGAGATACAACTGAATTATTGATTACAGATATTTTTTCTACTTCACACTAGATCCTTCCTAATTGATTTAAATTTTGTTGATCCTTAAGGATATCTAACCATCCTTCAAATTCACTCACACTTTTCTTCTTCAAACAATCAATACACTTACATGCTCGCTCATACATTAGAATTTTCAACTTGACCTTTCATATATACCATTCAAATCATCAAATTGGTTCAAATATAACTTATAATTACCAATAATTATTATCTCAATTGGCTAAAATCAATACTTGAAACAATTAAACATTATTTTTTAAATTACCAAAATCCTTCATTAGCTAACCCTGCTTGGTAAACACTATCCCTAAAATGATTTCCTATGTTAACCAACAGAAGCTCAGTTAACACTGTGAATCCTACAATATCCTTTGGAGACCGAGTGAACTTGGTAAACACTAACTTTCCTTCATTAACCATGAGAGCTTGGTTAACACTACTTTCTATTCGACACCCATGAGCTCGGTAGACACTATCTATGTAGAGTAATTTCTAGGAATGCTCGGTAGACATAGAAAATTGCTTTGCTGACTAGTTGAGCTTGGTAAGCACTAACTGCCAATTGATATGACATTTGTGTAACACCAAAGAAAACACACAATTAGACAATTATATCCAATAGTTACCTCATGAATAAGTTCAATAGAGATGTCTACTACATTATCTTGCATCCATAATTTTACATCATGTATCCTACTTAATATGATTTGATTCCATTCATCTTTATCTAGTTCATGGTAGAAATGATACTTAAATAAATTAAATTCCTTCAAATGTTCAAATTTTGGCTTCATACTCATGTTATGGTTGAATAATAGTTCCATATCCTTATTCATATATTCATAGCCAATTGACTCAAACTTGCAATTCAAATAACTTTCAACATCTTCAAGGTAAAATACACTATTTGGAGTGATAAACAACATAGAGTTAGGCTTTCCTTCACTAGGTTTTACAAAAACTAACTTAAACTTAAGTCTATCCTCATTCTAAACACTTTGTACCACTAACATATACATATGTATTATCAATATGAACTTTTATCAAGATTTTTTTGCAAAAATGATAAAATACCTCTTTTCCAAAATAGGGTTTTCCTCAAAATCACTCTAACAAGTCACTTCTGAATGCTCTTCACTTCAAATGTGTCTGTAATGAAGTAAAATTAATTATTAATTCCATTTATGCATCAACTTGAAACTTGCATTAATTGCGTAATTCACAAATATGAAAAAAATTTCAATTACATTTTGCAATCACATAACTACTCAAAATCATTTATTCAATCTTCAGATGTCACTTGAGGTTTACTGTAGCCTCCTTTCATCATGATAATCATCCTAAAGACTTCACATCATGAAATTCTCTGTAAAAACTTACTTTTCATCTTCTATTACAAAACTAGGCTTTACTATAATACCAATAACTCTAAATTTTAGAATAACTTGTTTAGATGAGCTCAAGATCAAAGCAAGCTTAGGTACCATCTAAACATAACTAAATAAACTTTTCCCAACTTTTCTACCACTAATTTGGCCTCTAAATGAAGTTCTCCAATTTTGATGTTGTGAACAAGCTTAATTCAACTTAATTAAATCAAACTCAACAACTAACTTTGATCTTTCTACCTCATCATCATTTAACTTTTCTTTTGAGATATATGTTCCTCTCATGAATGCTACATTAAGTTCTTCTTGAAGTTCAAACACAATGTTTCTTTGTTCTTCATTGTTAGATATAGAGTTCCTTTCATGGTTCCTTCTATCATTCCTTCTATTCCTAAAGTTTATTCCATTATATCTTTTTTCTTAGAAGTTTCTATCCATTCTACAATAGTTCGTTGTGTGTCCAAAGTTGTTGCATAACTGACATAGAGGTGCTTTACTTCTAGGGTTCTACTGATCATTGGGTGCATGAAAATTCTAAGCAATGTGTCCTAAGTTGTTACACTTATAACACACGATCTATCTTTTATCATCATAAGGTCTTCTTTGTCTCAATATCCTTTCATTAGATCTTTTTCTATCTATAGAGTTAGTATTTCTAGACATTATACTATTCCTCCTATCATTATCATACTTAGGTTTCCTGCAATCAATTGCACTATGAATCATACCATGATGATTATGATAATAAAAGTCCTTAACATGATTAAATGACTTGTTAATACAATCTTTATTCATATGACCTATTTCATTACATAAAAATAACTTACCTCTAAATTCATACTTGGTTGTCTTAGGAGTCTCCACCTGCTTTAGTTCATCCAAGATTTCAACAACATTGATTTGTTCAACTTCTTTATGTTTCTTAAAAGATTGACTAGATTCAATCTTATCATCAGATTTATATTTCTCTTTTGGATCTAATCTTATTTCAAGCTTCTTTGTAGACATGTTAATTAGATAATGAAGACTAGTCTTGTCAAAAGAAGGTCTTTGTATAGGCATAGAATCATCAAGCTTTTCTCTACTAGAATAAAGTTTCTCAAGTTGTTGTTTGCACTGTGTCAATTCACCTTTCACAATAGTGTTGTACTTAAGGATTTCTTCATAATCTCATTTCAATGTTTCAAACTCTGATGTTTTCTTTGCCAAACTTGCTCTCAGATCTACATTTTTAGTCTTCAAATTAGATTCAATTTTGCTAGGATTATTTCTTAAAGACAACTTTAGATTTGTAATATTTAACTCATGCTTCAAGATCTGGTATTCTATCTTCAACTTTGAGTAGTCATCATCACTAGTTCTAGATTCAATAGATTTAGGCTTGGGTTTCAAATGTTCAATCTTTTCCTTCAACTGACCAATGTATACTTTGGAGTCTTTATATCTTTCCTTTAGCTTATCTCCTTCTTCAGTAAGGAGATCAATTTTTTCAAGAGTTTCTTCAAGGTTTTTCATCAACAATTTCATTTCCATAAGGATCTTACCCAAGCTATTAAGCCTCTTCAAATTAATTGTGCTAAGATACCAATTGTTAGAAATAGGGACTATTGAGAGGGGGCATGAATCAATAATCTACAAACTTTAGCTTCTAATAGGATATTATTACTTACTTTAAACCATGCATAACAAAGCAATCAAGCAATGATGAATACTAACAATAGTTCAATGCATAAAGATAACTCATAACACTATATTTTGTTAACTAGGTAAACCCTGGCCAAGGGAAAACCATGTTGGAGATGATACCCACTAGATAATATACTGATATATATGTTCCTGATTAGAGGATGAACCCTGTTAGGAGTCAATGAGAAAATTTAGTCTAATAAGTCCCTGTTAGGAGACTTTGAATCTGTTTTAGGAATTCCAACCCTTTTAGGAGTTGTGGTATAATGTATGCAAGAAGAGCCCACTGCCCAAACATTCAATTTCAACTACAAGAAAAGATCACTAGTCAAGCAAGTAATCTATTGTTATTTTCCTTCCTTATCTGATCTCTAATCTTCAACTTAATCTCAGATCACTAGATAAAACTCTACATATATCACTTTCACAAAAGTTCGCTCACTTTGCAATCTTACAAGATCGCACTAATATACCGACATTTCACATACAAGCATACCCTTCTTATCACAAGAAGTCCTTTGCATAAATACCATGCCTTTACACAAATTACTATTGGGTCAGCTAAGACTAAAATTTACTTTTCCAAGTTCGAGTAAACATCTAGGATGTTGGCCTTAATTGGACAAGTAATTTTTTTGTACATAAAATACTTCTTTTATTCAATTCTATTGTCCCACATCATCAAAAAATGATTTTCTCTATTTCATATGGTACATACAAACTTCCAAGGTTATACATGTCATCATCAACATGTATATTATCTCCATGTAACTTTACTTGTTATAATATGATGTCTACAACATGTTATAAACAAAACAATACACTATTGTAAACTAGATTCTATACTTAGACAATTTTTTGATTACCAAACACTAAGTATCTTTATTTTTGAGGTTTCCTTTAAACTTGTAAATCATGTGTTGCCATAAATGACTAAAATTACATACCACAATTAACCAATTGTCAATAATGTGTTTGTCCATTCACAATATCAACTATTAATAGAAAGAGAATCTTCATCTCTAAATTATGAATCTGAGAACACTAGACTTTTAGGTAAAATATTCATAGCCCCACTACTAGAGGAAAGGATCTATCTATAATCACCTAAAAATGGTCATCTAGACTATTAGACCCCTTCTCAACTTTTTGGGTAATTTAATTAATCATTTATCGAGACCAAATTGCTAATGATCAACTAATTTGATCATAACCTATAGTTTAACCATGCTATCCTAAGTTCATTTTTTGATTAAAAGAGCATGTCCCATTTTAATTAAATAAAAGACTCCAATCTTTTAACCCACTTAAAGTGCACACATAAAGTCCATTTTCTATGTTTCAAATTAAAAGAAAAGGATTTGTGAGTTTTTTCTTATATGGGAAGTCAACTTATATTTGATTGGTTGACTTGTGTCTGCACATGGATCACTCCTCTTTTCGAACCCCATCATTGATCATCCATCATCTTGACCTTGATCTCTATTATCCGTATGGTTTTGAAAGAAAGAGAGCTTTCCCCCTCAAAGGATCCATCCAAATTTTGAATATTGTTATGCGACAAGTTTTCTAACAGGTTTCTTTGGAGCTTTGAGGAGAACTTCCATTTCTTGTCTTCATTCTCTCATTCCACCACATACTAGCATAAGATCAGATGGCATTTTTAGCATAGTTGCATGTTAATGTAGTTTCTTTGCAATAGCTTAAATCATTTAGTAATTAGCTTGGATTTTGTAACACTTTTATCTTGCTTATCATAGCTACATTTTGCATTCTCATTCTAGCTTAATGTCCATTTGCATTGCATCTTTGAGGCATCCTTGGTATTCATTTTTACTCTTGCATCTCATCTCTAAGAAAATCTCCCATTGTAGAGTTTGCTAGCAAGAAGAGCATTCCTAAGACTCAGTTGAGAGCCCTCACATTTAAATAATACTCTCTTGCACTCCATGGATAGGGAGCTCTAAGCAAACATCCAAATATTCCAAACTCATGGAATCCCTTGGATAAAATGGTTTAGAGTGGGACAAGTTTCTAGTGTACATGTTTGCCACCCACTATGGGGTAGGACACTTGGTTTTGTCCTTTGTTTTGTTGTTTTTGTTGTCCTTTTCAATTGCTGTCTACAAATTTTTGTTTTTTTACAACTACAAAATGTGGGTGACATTTTTTAGTTTCATACGATAGTTCTTATAATTGTAGGGTGATATATTTTATGGAAATAGTGTGACACAGAGGTACTAAACTCTATCACCTCAATATAGTAATTTATGTTGCCCAACTTAGGCAAGAATATCGCATAGGAAAATTCTATCATGTGGATATACTGTGAAATATCTCATGATAAACCTCCAGCAAAAACTATTGCCTAACTTAAATTTTCTTGTTGTTTGGGTGATTTTGTCAATTTTCAATTGATGCTTGCTTCTTATTTATTTTTATAGGTCCATGGCTATTTTATAGAGATTTATTTGTAGATTACATGCTATTTTGAAGCTAACTTGTGGGGCTGAAGGTTGTGATTGTAGGGTGTTACTTTGAAACATTTATCTAATCACCTTACAAAAAAGAATGCATGTCAAAGTTTCAAATGCACAAGGGCTACTAAAAATTATTTGCAGGGCTGCCAAATGCATAAAAACCCAAACACTTGCTTGTATTTCCTTCATTTTATGTGCAACATCTTACTATTTGTTCCATTTTCTAGGCACATAAAACTTGTAATTGGGATCCTTGGGTGATAGGAATGTATGCTCTTCACCCTTGTTGTGAATTAGAAATCTTGACTCACCTTTGGATTTTGAGATCAAGAGGGTTAATTGAAACTTCTTGGAATGTTTGGGGGAATCAATTATGGTAGGAGAGCATGCTTTTCATCCTTGTAGTGAATCAAAAATCTTGACCCTTGATAGTGGATCCAATTTGTGGTAATTAGAATCCTTTAGAGGGCTTACTCTTGGACAATCTAAGATGAATGACCCAAGTGGGGACAAGATAATGATGGGTCAAGCCAAATAACAAAATGGACACAACAAGAAAGGGGAAAACTTTATTAACTATATAAAAATGCTAATACATTCAATACAAAGAAAATAGACTTCAAAACATGCCCTAAGGGCTTACAATAGTATAAATCTAGAGATAATTTCTCTTTTTAGTACCTCCTCTCAAACTCCACTCCGAACTACGTTTTACAATGCCAGAAATATTCTTAAATAGACGTCGAAGGGTTAAGGATTAGAAATACATTCTAGAAAGTTCTACTTGACATCCACCAACCAAATAGAAGGCTCTAGAAGTTGCATTAGAAGTTGGCACAAAATTAAAAGAGTCCAAAAACGGTAATCGAACTTCTGGGAGGCATAACTTTTGAACTGTAGCTCTGATTGACGAAACATTTATATTTTCAAAAAGATCTCAAAGCACTCTATATCCCTATGGACTAGCTTCACTTGTCTCCCATTTTTTGGCCCTATTTCAGGTCATTTAATGCCCCTAACATTTTTGAAGCATTCTTAGGAGGTCTCCAAAAACTAAAAAACTACAATAAATTTCAAACCGTGGGGCCTTTTGACCTGATTCTCTTCCTAGAATGCTCTAAATTATAACAACAATCATCTAAGAAATTTACACCTTCTAGTTCACCAAAATGATGGCTCAATTACATACTCCTATTTTTTTGGCATATACACATATCCCAAGGTGATTAAAAACTCTAACCCAGAACACTAGTAGTGGAACTGTGAGAGTTGGAACCTTTATTTGACCCAAATTGGTATCCAAAAATGAAAACACATGAAACAGAAACTAATTCTAAGTACTTTTTTTGGGTGACACGGGATTGCCCTTATACCTCTAGATGCTCCTACATTAGACACCCAAGGTAGATTGAAAAGTGACCCTATCACTTTATGACTAGTAGAGAAAATCCCAAATGGGAAACCTTAGCTACTGATATCCAAGTTGAGTCCTCTATCGGCTATCCTTTCCACTTGACCAGATACTCTTCATACTACCTATTTCTAGTACTCCTACCCACACAACTATCCAGAATCTCCTCTATCTCCTCCTTCTTAGAAGTAGGAATTGGACATGGCTCTAACATCAACTCCTCATATGCACCATCATCATGATACTCTGTTAAGTCTACAATGTTGAAAATAGGAGAAATATGAATTCCATCTAGCAACTCTACTTCATATGCATTTCCTGAGTCATGTTTCTTCAAAATTTTGTAGGGACCAAATTTCTTCATCTTCAGCTTGTTGTAAGTATCGGCTGGAAATCTTTCTTTTCTTAAGTGTACCATGACTAGATCCCCTACTTGGAACTCCTTATGTCTTCTCCTTTGATTAGCCCTAGCTTTATACTATTGGTTCATCTTGGTAATGTGTGCCTGGACTTCCTCATGTAGATGCTTGATATGTTTAGCAAATTCTTCAGCTTGAGCACTTGTCCAACAAAGGTTTTTCTATCACCTTCTTCTTCAACAATTCAAAACTTCTCGTAGTTGTCACAGTCCATTCAAACTCTTTTCTATCCCCTCTTATTGTGTCAATCAGGGGTACACATATGCCACTAAAATTCTTAATGAACTTCCTGTAAAAACTAACCAGACTATTAAATCATCTTACCTTAGTAGTAGACCTTGGAGTAGGCCATTCCAAGATGGCTTTTACCTTCTTTGGATCCATTTTGAGACATTTAGGTGATATAAAAAACCCCAAGTAGACTAATTCCTTTTTAGCAAAGGTACACTTCTTCAAATTAATTAACAATTTCTCTTCCCTCAACCTCTCAAGAACACTACGAATATGCAATAAATGTTCTTCCAAAGTCTTTCTGAAAATTAAAATATCATCCAAATAAACAATAATAAATTTTCCAAAGAACTTCTTAAGTAGCTCATTCATAAGCCGCATGAAGGTGCTTGGTGCGTTCATCAATCCAAAGGGCATGACTAACCACTCATAAAGACCCTCCTTGGTCTTAAAGGTAGTTTTCCACTCATCTCCTTCTCGTATCCATATCTAGTGATAGCCACTCTTGAGATCTCTCTTTGTGAAGTACTGAGCTCCACTCAAACAATCCATAAGATCATGCATTCTTGGCAAAGGAAACTAATACTTGATGGTTATCCTATTTATAGCTTGAGATTCTATACACATTCTTCACTCTCTGTCCTTCTTTGGTGAAAGTACTGTAGGTACTGCACATGGACTCAAGCTCTCCCAAATCAACCACTTCCTCAATAGCTCCTAAACCTATCTATTTAGCTCCTCAGTTTCAGTAGGAGTCATCCTTTGAGTAGCCTTGTTAGGAAAACTAGCTCTTAGGATTAAATCTATCTAATGACTCATTTGCCTTACTGATGGCAATCATTCTGGAACATTATCAGAGATGATATCTCCAAACTGACCTAGTAAATTTGAAACTTCAAGTGGTATTTCACTACTACCTTATTTACCTTTCCTACAAATCAAAGCATAGCACATACGCTGATGTTTCATGCCATCTAAAAACTTCCTTCCATCAACAAGAAAAATCCTAGCACTAATATATAACTTTTCACCTTCCTTTTCCATGGGCTTTAGTTTGTGGTGAACTCCATCCTTTTTTACAGAGTATGTGTTTGCATGACCATCATGTACTACATGCCTATCAAACTGCCATCGTTTACCCAACAATAGATGGCATACATCCATTGGAATAACATCACAAAGAACTTCATCATGGTAACTCCCAATTTTGAACCTCACTAAACATTTTTCACATACCAAGACCTTATGATCATCTTTCACCCAAGCGATCTGATAGGGCTAGGGTTGTTTCTCAATCTTGAGCTTCAGCTTAGAGACCATCTCCTTTGATACCAAGTTATCAGTGCTACCACCATCAATGATCACATCACAACATTTATCCTCACACTTGCACCTGGTATGAAATAAACTCCTCCTTTGTCCTAGTTCAATCTCACCACTTAGTAGGACCCTTTCATTTACTAAAGTCTCTCCTCTTTTTGCATCCTTTGAATGTGATGATTGTGCATCCTCATCCACATGAGAAACCCTAGCTTGACCCTCAACTCTCCTATCTGTCCTTCCTTGTTGTTGAGGGCATTCAAAGGCACGATGACCTTCTTCATTGCAATGGAAATAGGTACCACAAAAGCCTCCTCTTCCCTTTCCATTTCTTCTACCTCTTCCTCTCTAATTTCCAAAGTCTTGATCAGGGGAGTGGTTGAAACTTTCATTCCTCTGGTTCCTGCTAGTACCCACATCTTCATTTTTCTTTTGGGTCTCATTTCATCCTCCAGATGACCTACCACTACCCCTTCCTCCTTGGCCATGCCCTCTTTGTCCCCCTTCAAACCTTTTTTTTAGCTTCTCTTCAACTCATAGGGCAAACCAGTATGCCTCCTCAATGCTGGTCATTCTTACCAGACTTAATTCCTCCAAGATGCTAGGTTGCAACCCACTAATATAATGAGCAACCTTCTCCTTATTTGCTTTTGCATGCCCCAGTCTAATCAAAAGTCGATAAAACTCCTCTATATATTCCTAGACTAATTTTCCTGCTTGCTTTAACCCATGCATCTTCTTAAACAAATCAAGCTTGTAGTCAATAGGAATGAACTGCTTCTTTAATTTGTCCACCATGCGATCCCACCTTGTGATCTTCTCCTTTCTTCTTCTATTTCTTTCCAATTGAACTTCTTGCCACCAAATTTTTGCATTTACTTTCAATTTGGCCTTTGCAAACTTAACCCTATCTAGATCCCTGATATCCTCATACTCAAAGATCTATTCTAGTTCATTGATCCTGTCGATCAACTCATCTGGTTTCAGATTTTCTAAAAATACACCCACATCAATTGTAGATCTTTTCCCAAACTTAGTAATGGCCCTAAAAAGCCTTTCCTCTACTTGATTCAAAAATTCCTTGTCAACTTCCCCTTTTGGTCCAATTTTTTCTTCTTCATTGTCGTCCTCACTTTCGTCACCTGCAGTAACATTTGTTCCTCTATAGAGCTCCTCCTGCAACACTTGTACTTGCCTTTGGAGGGCTCTAACCTCCTCAAGATTAATAGCTCTAGCCCTTCCACCATGCTCTCTTTTTGGAGGCATCTTCTTAATTGAAACCCACAACCACACAGTCCTGGTGCAAACTGCCTCACAGTCGGCGCTCTATCTACACACTTAGGAAAACCCACTCTAATACCACTTGATGGGGTCAAGCCAAATAATAGAATGGACACAACAGGAAAGGGATAAACTTTATTAACTATGTAAAAATGCTAATACATTTAATATAGAGAAAATAGACTTCAAAACATGCCCTACGGGCTTACAATAGTATAAATCTGGAGATAATTTCTCTTTTTATTACCTCCTCTCAAACTCCACTCTAAACTGCCTTTTACAATGCCAAAAATGTTCTTAAATAGACTCCAAAGGGTTAAGGATTAGGAATACATTCTATAAAGTGCTATTTGGAATCCACCAACCAAATAGAAGGCTCCAAAAGTCACATTAGAAGTCAGCAAAAAATTAGAAGAATCCAGAAATAGTAACCAAACTTTCGAGAGGTATAACTTTTGAACCGTAGCTGTGATTGACAAACCGTTTATATTTTTGGAAAGTTCTCAAAGCACTCTATAGCCCTATGGACAGCTTCACTCATCCCCCATTTTTTGGCCATGTTTGAGGTCATTTAATGCCCCTAACCTGACTTTGAAGCATTCTTAGGAGGTCTCTAGAAACTAAAAAATTGCGATAACTTTCAAACTGTGCGAACTTTTGACCTGATTCTTTTTCTAGAATGGTTTAAATTATAATGACAATCATCCAACCAATTTTCACCTACTAGTTCACCAAAATGATGGCTCAATTACATACTCCTATTTTTTAGCATTTACACGTATCCCAAGGTGATTAAAAACTCTAGCCCAGAACACTAATAGTGGAATTGTGAGAGTTGGAACCTTTATTTGACCCAAATGGGTATCTAGAAATGAAAACACATGAAACAGAAACTAAATCTAAGTACATTTTTTTGGGTGACACGTGATTTCCCTTATACCTCTAGATGCTCTAGCATCAGATAATACCTGACTCTTTCAATCCACTATAAGCTCAAGGCTATCATGGACACAAAACCTTGGTAGACATAGTGTTTTTCTTCACTTAGTGTGATCACTTATGGGATTTCAACCAAAATGAGATCATTAGGTAAGACTACTTAAATTGTCTCTTATGATCACGAGGTCTATTACCCACCACAAGATGGGGTGTCCCTTAATTAGGTGGAAAAGGAACATTATGGATGAAGCCTTTTCTAAACACCCTAAGTTAGTAGCTACACTATTTTTCTGCTCAACTTTTTCGTGCAAGGATCGATCCTAGTGGACTACTCAAATCACCCCAAGATTTTACACTCAGAATATGTGTTCACTTTATTGTGCTTATAGAACTTTCATGAAAAAGCCAAAATCTCTTGTGCATGACCACTTGGTGTAAGTAAAAGGAGGATGAAGCACGGGCCAAGTTGTTGAGTAAGGAACTGTGACTCTAAGGTAGATTGCTTGGCTACTATTTTTGAATGTGTTGACTAGTGTTAACATTCTTACAAATCAAACATCTCAGTAAAATTGGTAGGAAGGCTATTTTGATATCACAAATGCATGTTGGAAATGTTTTTTTACCCTTGTTCAATTGTCTAAGACATGTTAAAGACCCCTACTATTTGCAAACCTTTTTGTTACTCAACACAAATTGAAATCTCACATTGATTTATTTGAAAACTGTCTAATTATCAAATTGAAATATAAACTTTTTGGAGTCAAAAACTTTTCTTTTGCAAAAAAATTACATTTTATCACCTGTTCTTTAGAGAAATAGTGCACGATAATCTTTTTCAAAAATTGTGTCGCCCTGTTGTTATAACTTCTATTGCCTTGCTATACTAAAATCTATCGCCTCTCCCTATGCGAATGGTTGCCCAAGAGAAAAGTGTTGTACGTATGTTGTAAGTTGTGTTGCACAACATATTATGTTGTCCTACTATTGCTTGGCTTCTAAAAGCATATTGCCTAAGCCTTTTTTCTGTCAAAACTAAGTTTGAATTCCACTTTATCTGATCTAGGGTCCAGTCTTTCCTAGTCCTAGTTGCACATCTGTATTTTAGGAGCTATTCTAAGTTGAAAAGATTGGTTTATTTTATTTGATGTAAGTCTCAAAACACCATTGATGAATCACTTGTCAAAATCTTATTACCATTCTATACAAGCTACTCACTATTGAGCTTCTTTCTCACTCACTTGGCTTGAGTCACCAGTGCCATAAGTTCTTGAGCACTATTTGATAAGCCATCTATTATACTTTTACAAGTGACTAATTTTTATTGTAAGAGCATTAAATATGAAACAATTTTATTATCCTATTAAGCAAAGATGAATCCTTACATACTGGTTACATCTAGATTTCAAGTTGGTAATGGTAGTCATAGCCATTTCATTTTCAAGCAATTGGAGACACCACTTAGGTACCCTCATAGACAACCCTATGTGGAAGATCCTAAATCTACTCAAACACAAATAGCCAACATTCAACATAATATGCTTTGTAGCTTTGAAAATCCACTTGGTACACCATTTGAGACACTGAAGGGTAAAAAAAAAATTGATCACTATGGTACACCTTGATGAAGTCCAACACCACTTAGAAGAACAAGCATGTGAAAATCAAAAGACCCTAGAAGCAATATATGCTACGGAAAAAGAGCATCAACAAGTTGGAACTAAAAATCATGCATGCTATGAAGGGAACATAGGAACCTATTCTCAAAATCATTTTTATGGAAATGATGGAAAAAACATGCCTCGAAGGACTCCTAGAGTCACCATGGGTGCATGCCCTTCACCACCTAGACAATCACACTATGAAAGTGATGAAGAAGTAACTAGAGAAGATGTTGTAAAATTCCAACAAGATGGTTTTGCTCAAAAACTAATGTTTAGAGCTTTAGAGGGAAATGAAGACCAATACTTCTAATACATGGTAGCAAGGAGATAGAGAATCCCTCAAGATTTTGATGTTGAATGCATAATCCAAAAATGAGAGCCCATTGAGGCTAAAATCTAAAGGGAAGAAATACAAGAACTGAGGAAACAATCTACATAATTGTAAACTTCAAAAGAGCCACCTAAAACTTCATTTGTTGAATCAATATACACTCTTCCATTTGATAGGAGTTTATACATGCTACCATTTCCCAAGGATATTGAGGTTCATAAGTATGAAAAATACAATGGAAATGGTGACCCTCATGATCATGTGAGGCATTTTTTTGCTATTAGCATGGATTTTATGCATGAAGACACATTTCTTATGCATCTATTTCCAAGGATTTTAAGAGAGTAAGCCATGTAATGGTTCAAAAAATTGGGTCCCCCTCCTAAAACATTTGATGAGCTTGCACAATGTTTTATCCAATAATACTCCTACAACATTCAACATCCTGTAACTGTGCTAGACTTATGCAATATCAAGAAAAAACTAGGAGAACTTTTTGCAACATACCTTCAAGGATGGAGATCCTTATACTCTTGGTACCCTCGACAAGTTCCTAGGGTGGAAAAAATTGACATTTTTGTTAACATGCTTGTACTTGAACTACAATTTGACTTCAAAAAATATATTTTCATTTCCTTCAGCACCATGGTTAAGAGGGCATATCAAGTTGAAGATGTCGCTATTAAAAAGGGTGATATTGTTAGAAATAAAGACAAAAATACCAATGGAAATGGTAAAGACAAAGGATAACCTTGGAATAAAAAGAAATATGTTATCAATGATAGAGTAATGGACACTCCTAAGACCAAGGAACCTGTGTTTAACCTTTCTAATGCTATCTACACTAAAAAACAATAAGAAGGTTTGAAACCAAAAACATCTGACAAGAGCTCTAAGTTTACACAAAAATAACATGTTTATACATCAATGGTTGACCCTTACAAAATGGTCTTAAAAACCTTAATTGCAAAAAAGCTAGTTACTTTACTAAATAATTCCCATTCTTTTGACCCATTGGTGGAGAGTGGATCACATTCATATTTATCTCACAACACTAAACATTGTTTCAAGCTCAAAGACATACTTCAAGATCTCATTGAGGCTAGTAAAGTTGTCATAGATGGGCTCATCAAAAATGCTGACCACAAAGCTTTTAAACAACCCTTGCTAGAATATGAGAAAGGTGGGACCTCCAAAGCTACTAAAAATAATCATGATGCCAAAATAAACTATGCCTATGGTGATGCAGAAAACCTTATAGGCATGCTTGAGCTTGTTGAGTATCTTTGTATAGCTAGTCCTAATGATGACAAGTGGCCCAATTATGCTACTTAGGATGATAGACATAAGGTTTTCCTAAAAGCAAAAAATTCTCCTCAACGCCATAATGATACCAAACCTAAGGTGTTACTCCGAGTAGCTAAATCTTCCTCTTCACAGAGTGAATTGCTTAATGTCGTTACTAGGGGGCAATCTAAGGTTGTCCTAAAAGTTTCTCATGATCCTAAGAATGCTTCATCTTCTAAACAATAAACTACTTCTAGGATCTCCAATTATGACCTTTTCAGCCAACTACAATTTGCCCTGACTCAAATTTCCATTTTTGAGATGTTAGAATTGTCCCCTTTGCACAAGAATATCCTTGAAAAAGCTTTACACTTTTCCAACATTTCCATAGATATTGATGCAGAATGATTCCAAGCTATGGTGAACCATATCTCTTCACCTCACCATCTTAGCTTTTTTGAAGAAGATGACCAAGCTCTTAGTCATCCCCACAACCTTGCTTTCCATGTCAAATTCAAAATCTCCTATACTCATGTTTGTTGATTCTTGATAGACAATGGTGTAGGGTTAAACATCATTTCATTCAATGTGATCCAACAGTTGAGCATGTCTAAATTTTCCATCAACCATAGATGCAAGATCACTATAAAAGCCTACGATGAGGTCAAAAGACCTTCCAATGATCTAATTGTGCTTTTGATTAGAGTTGGTCCAATTGAGAAGGATGCCATTTTCCAAGTCCTAAACATACCACTTGCATACAATTTGTTGTTGGGATGACCATGGATTCATGACATGCAAGCAGTGCTCTTTATGTACCATTAGTGCATCAAATTCCCATTTAATGGTACTAAAATAGTTATCCCCAATGACAACTCAAAATCCATCAACACATTATCTGATGTAGAAACATTGGTTCAACACAATCACACTTCTCATGAGCTAACACCATCCTTTACAAGGTGTGAACAAAAATTGAAAATGATGAGCCTTGTTATGGGAAAATACACTCTAGACTCTATTGCTACTTTTTTCCCCTCAATCTTATGGGAGACCTTCTACCAAAAAGAAGCCTTCTACTTCTACCATGACTCTTTTTGGCACTTTTGTGTAGTCCTCTATTCCCTTAGAAGTAGAGAAAGAAGAACAAGAAATTAAAGATTGGATCTATAGGGAAGAGGAAGATGAGGAGGAAGTCATAGTCACTACTCCCATTTCTCCTAAACATGATGGAAATGAATATAAAATTCTTGTAAACATGGGCTATCAGGGCCACAAGTCCTTAACTTTTAATAAAAAAGCTCTAGTTGAAACTTTAAGTCATACTCAAGGTCATGATACTTGAGATACTACTGGCCTAGGTTTTGGGCTAGAAGATGACATACCAACATTTGATCAAAGTGCACCCATGTCTAGTGAATTAGAGGATGATGATCCTCCCTTTGTTGTTGCCACTTTGTAAGATGAGGAATTTATGCCTATAACTTCTCTCCTTTGGGGCGAAGAAACACTAATCACCAATAATTATGTTGAAGCTTCCACTTCTCAACAATCAGAACAAGAAGAAGCCACCCAGGAAGACATGTATAGAGGATGGATTAGAAAAACTATTGTTCACTAAATTGCTAAGAATCAAAGTATGGAATCTCATGAGTATGAATGAGAAATCATATTAGATGCATCTTGTGAACTAGGAGTGGATGTTATTCATGCCTATGCAACCCAACTGAATGTATTTGAAGAGTCTAGTATAGGATTAGATGATTTTGGTTCACAACATGCTTTAGTGGATCATGTTGGTCCCTCTACATCTATTCCTAATCTAGAATCCTTTGAAAAATTCACTATAGGTTTAACTTTGTGTGTCACCAAAGATGACACTTTTCACATTCACAACCTTGAAGCTTCTAGCTCACTCTCATTGATTCACCCTAATCTCATAGATTGGTCTGTTCAAAATAAAAGACCTAAAATACAATCTTATCAAAATAACTATGAGATCACTTGTTACCTCAATGTCATTGAACCTATCACTTCTTCCACTAGAAAACTTGTGGTTCATATGATAGAATTAAATATCAAGTACCTTAGTCATAAAATTAAAATTAAAAAAAGTGGTTAGATGATGAAAACAAACCTACAAATAGTAAAAACAAAGACATATTTAATGGTGAAAACCTCCCTGAGGCTCCTATGGATGAGGTGCTTGGTAGTCTTCCAAGCTATTTTTAGGATAGATCTTGGGTTCTCATCAAACCAACACAACATATCAACTTAGGGATAGATAAATCTCCTGAATTTATCTATGTGGCTCAATCACTATCAAGTAAGGAAAATGAGCATTTTGCCAAATTATTTCAAGATAAGAAGATCAATTTCAACATGGACATACTCTTATATGTCAGGCCTTGATACAAATCTTATCATGCATCATTTATTAGTTCTCTTGATATAAAATCTATTAAAAAGAAACTAAGAAAGATGCATCAACATGTAACCTTATTGGTCAAAGCAGTGTTAGAAAATCTCTTGAGTAAAAACTTTATTAGAGCTATTGAATATGGAGAATGGATTTCCAACATTATACCTATGTCTAAACATGATAAATCTATTTGAGTTTGTACTAATTTTAGAGACCTTAACAAAGCATGCCCCAAGGATGACATTTCACTACCAAACATAGATATGATAGTAGACATGATTACAGGTTATAGAATGTATTCCCTCATGGATATATTTTCTAGGTATAACCAAATTAAGATAGCTCTAGCTGATCAAGAGAAGAAAACATTTACATGTGCATGGGGTACTTTCTATTGGAATTTCATGCCTTTTGGGCTCAAAAAAATTGGCACTACTTATCAAAGAGTAATGACCACCATCTTCCATGATATGATGCACAAAAATATGGAAGACTATGTTAATGATACACAGGAAAAATTTAGAAAAAAAGAAACACATCTTGAAGACCTTAGCCTGATATTGGACCATATGGAACAAGTTCAACTTAGGCTGAACTCAAAAAAGTGTGCCTTTGGTGTCACTTTTGGAAAATTGCTAGGCTCAATTATCTCAAAACATGGTATTGAGGTTGATCCTAAGAAGGTCCAGACTATCATGAAAATGCATCCTCCAAGAAATATCAGTGAACTTAGAATTCTACATGGACATCTGCAATCTTTCAAAAGATTCATTTCTAAATTGGTTGATAAAGCTCAATCTTTTAACAAGAATTTTCATAAAGGCTCAAATGTCAACAAAGTCTAGATAAAATAAAAGGGCACTTAGCTAAACCTCTAGTTTTGATGCCACCCATTCTATGAAAACCTTTGATCTTGTACAACTTCTTCTCTAGGAGCATTATTAGCCCAAAGTGATGAGACTAGTAAAGACCATGCTATATATTACATTATTCAATTTTGGTTTCTTATGAAATGAACTAAACCAGTATCGAGAAAGCATGTCTTTCAATGGTCTTTGCTTCTCAAAAACTCTGACATTACATGTTTGTACATTGAGTTCACCTAATTGCTAAAATTGATCCTTTGAAATATTTATTGAGCAAAGTTGTGCTTTTTGGTCATCTAGCTAAATGGATGATGATTCTTTCATAATTTGATATTCATTATATCAAATTTAAAGCCATCAATGGGCAAGCCATAGCTAATTGATTGGCTAATTTTCCACTATAGGATACTACACCCATGCAAATTGAGTTTCTAGATGCCTCAATTATGTACATCAATGAGAGAACTTGGAAAATGTTCTTTGATGTTTCTCATACATAGAATGGGGCTAGAGAAGGTGTTTTGTTCATTTCTCCTCATGGATATATGATCCCAAAATCCTACAAACTCTTATTCCCTTGTACAAACAACATTGCAAAGTATGAGGCACTAAAAAATGGGATCAAAATGGCTCTTGAATGGAGAATAATTGAATTGCACATCTATAGAGATTCTCAACTTGTTATAAACTAGGTGAACAATGAATATCAAACAAAGGATGATAAGTTGATACCTTACAAGAAGTTGATAGACGATCTAAGGAAATATTTCACTTTTGTGCCATTCTAGCAAATTCCAAGAGCAGAAAACAAGGTTTCTAATGCTATGGCCACTTTAGCATCTATCCTCCAACTACAAGAAAATGAATTATGATTTGATTTTTTGGTGGAAGAACTACATCATTTACCTATGACTTCTCTAATAACTAGGTGATCTACACTCTTGTAGGTCATGATTCCTCACACTATGTGGCTATCTTCTCTTACCTACATGATCAGGTTATTCCCAAAACCCTCAAATGTAACCAAAAATGCCAACTCCTCTATAATCCTTCACATTACTCTTTTGTCTCTAGCAACTTGTATAAGAAGACAAAATGTCTCTTAGGTGTTTAGAGCTTGAAGAGTCCAAAAAGGCACTTCTTGAATTCCATGATGATATTTTTGGGGCACAT
>CM053790.1:712306865-712311865 GCA_028749045.1 Cupressus sempervirens
AGTGTAGGAAACACTTTTTGCAACACAAGACATGCAAACATTAGCAACACATAAAAAACATGATCATAATGCAAAATTTAATGAAAAAATTATTCAAAACAATCTATGTGATATTAAGTATCATGTGATAGTTTTTATATACTAGTGTGATACATATTTGTTCTGTGACATTTTGCAGTTATCTGGGTCACCAATGGGATGTCCCATATGACATAACTTTGACTACCCATGCGATACAATTTTTCATGCAAAGTATCATGCAACATTTTCTATAGTAACCATACAATATTTTTTTAAATATCACATGATAATTCATCTTTTACCTCTAAAATGTGTGAAAAAGGTCGAATAAAGCTCAAAATGTGATAAAAAAGTGCAAACCTACCAGCACCCCATAGCAGTCTAGCTAGTTGTGCAATCGATTGTGCTAGAAATGATGTCAATGGGTCAGAATGCCTACTAATACCATTTTCTCTCTCTAAAACACTCTAACTTCTCCAAATTCACAAAAAAAAAGAATTTGGAAATGACACTTGTACCCCTTTTATAACCTTCAACCTCATTTTGACCTAACTTTCAAACTCCTTGAAATTTTGAAAAGATTGCACCCCTGGCTAACTTTGATGTCCTAAATCCATTTTTAATATCAAAATAAAAATCCAAGTTCATATTGATACTCAAAATCACATTTTAAAATTCTACCTTCTTCTAAGTAGTTAGCTGACATTTTCAGGTCTAATCTTTGAATTTTCACTAAGGCATCTTCATTTCTTCATGTCTTCATCATTTCTATGCTTTATTTCTACTTCAATTTACCTTTTCATGTCTAAAATCTTTTTTTTACTCGATTAGACCTAAATTTTATGATTTATCCTTTGTGGTTAACTATGGTCAAACTAGGGCATTATATCACTGCTTTATTGTCACTATTTGGTTCTAATCATCTACCTGTCACCTTAGACATTTCTATATCTCTATTTACTCATATCTAGCTCATTTCTACATCCCCTCACCTCAATTAGATTTTGATCCCAAGGGAGCAGAAATACTCTATCACCACTTGCTATAATTATCTATTTCTAAGGAGCATATGGTTTATCTTTTCATTTGCTCTTGATCTATCTTCTTTGCTAGGTGTTAGCATTCTTCTTAAATTTTGACATTTCCTTTTTCCTAGTGTTTAATACTACCACTATTAGCCTATACATTTAGGATTTTCTATCTCTTTCTACATTTTGTTCTTTGTAATCAAATATCTATATCTATTGCTGCCTACCTGGCTTCTATTTTCTTTGATGTGATGTGTTCCCAAATCAATCACACATTACTCAAAGAGGGGGAAATGAAATCACCTAAAAATGGTCATCTAGACTATTAGACCCATTCTCAGCATTTTGGGTAATTTAATTAATCATTTACCTAGACTAAATTGCTAATAATCAACTAATTTGATCATAACCTATAGTTTGACCATGTTATCCTATGTTCATTATTTGATTAAAAGAACATTTCCACTTTTAATTAAATAAAAGACCCCATTCTTTTAACCCACTTA
This sequence comes from Cupressus sempervirens, assembly GCA_028749045.1. Taxonomy (NCBI): domain Eukaryota; kingdom Viridiplantae; phylum Streptophyta; class Pinopsida; order Cupressales; family Cupressaceae; genus Cupressus; species Cupressus sempervirens. The sequence continues at coordinate 712,308,421 of CM053790.1, forward strand.
AAGTGCATTCATAAATTTTGTTTTCTATTTTTTAAGCTAAAAGAAAAGGCTTTGTGACTTTTTTCTTATATTGGAAGTCAACTTATATTCTATTGGTTGACTTGTATATGCTCATGGACCACTCCTCTTTTTGAACTCCACTATTGATCATCCATCATCTTGACCTTGATCTCTACCATTTGTACAACTTTAAAAGAGAGAGAGCTTTCCCCGTCAAGGGATCCATCCACCTTTTGAATATTTTTATGTTGTAGGTTTTCTAATAGGTGTCTTTGGAGCTTTGAGGAGAACTTCCATTTCTTGTTTCATTCTCTCTTTCCACCACATACTAGCATAAGATCATATATCATTTTTAGCATCATTGCATGTTAATTTAGTTTCTTTGCAATAGCTTAAATCACTTAGTAATTAGCTTTGATTTTGTAACACTTTCATCTTGCTTATCATAATTGTATTTTGCATTCTCATTCTAGCTTAGCCTCGATTTGCATTGCATCTTTGAGGAATCCTTAGTAGACATTTGGACTCTTGCATCTCACCTCTAAGAAAACATCACATTGCATGGATTAATAGAAAGAAGAGCATTCCTAAGGCTCAGCTAAGAGCCCTTGCATTTGAATAATATAATCTTGCACTCCATAGATAGGGATCTCTAAGCTGACATCCAAGTATTCCAAACTCATGAAATCCGTTAGATAGAATCATTTAGAGTGGGACACTTTTCTAGTGTACATTTTTGGCACCCACTATGGGGTAGAACACTTGGTTTTGTCCTCTATTTTACTATTTTTTTTGCCTTTTTTTCCTCACTATCTACAAATTTTCCTTTTTTACAGCTACAAAATTTGGGTGACATTTTTCTAGTTTCATGCATTAGTTCTTAGAGAAGGAAGGACATGTCATCTCCCAAATCTAGCCCTATAAACTGATAGAGGAAAATATCATAGATCTAATCTTTAAGAACCCTGATAAAGGAAAGAAAAAGGTTATAGGGATACAAATCAATGAACCTTAGGTTACATCTAAGAACCCTATCATGAAAAAATTGACTTAGAGTTGGAAAGATAAAATAAAGAAAGAGAAGATCCAACTAAAGAACTAGAGAAAGTTGAAAATGAAGTAGAAGATGCAAAGACAAGGAAGAAAATCCATTTCCTCAAATATAATTGTTTCTTAGCATCTTGGCCTAATCAAACTACACAAGCTATACCTTCTATTCCAATTTGTGGACCTATAGTGAATAGCCAAAGTTTGTCCCAGTTAATACTAGCTTCCTCTTCCATAACTACTAGCCAAATAGCTACAACTCAACAATTTCAAATCCCTACATAAAACCAAGGAGTTGGACCTAGTAAGTCAAATGTTTTAGGTTTTTAAAAGAGGGTTATTTACATGGAGAGAAACAAGAAGATGACCTTTGTAGGTATCCTTGGGTTTCCTTGTCCTATCTCAAATGATTTGAGAGATAAGATCATTAAATTCTCAAGAAACAATGGTATAACTGGTGAAGAAAATCTCAAAAAATTTGCTGATATGTTAAATAACTATTGAGTGGAATATGAGGATTTGGTTATGAAATTTTTTATGCACTCACTTACTAAGGATGCAAGGGATTGGTTCAAAAGGTTACCTGATGACAATATTAGTTCTTGGGATGATCTAGAGAAGCTCTTTAAGGAGTAGTATGGTGACAACACTAATGCAAGTTTTATGTTGAACGAGTTTAATAACATAAAGAAAAATTAGAAGAAGTCAACATTTGATTTTAATGCATGATTCTATATGTGAATGTATAAGTTATTTCAAGTTATTAGACATGGTGATAATGTTTGTCTTACCACCTATTTCAATGCTTTTAATAGAAAGATGACATATATACTAAGAGATAAATATCCTAGGACATTATGGGATGCTTTTAAAAAATTTGACAACATTGAAAACAATAGGAGAACATCTAGTAAGCTAGGAAGAAGAGATGATCCAAAATAGTTCAATCCTAGGGGTAATAGAAAAGAAGGTGATAAGGTTGTTACAACTAAGAAAACTAAGGATGACAAGATGGACCAAGTTTTGAATCTTCTTAAGAATTTGAAGCCACTAGTGAACCATGTAAATCTAATCTTGGTGAGAAACCTCAATTTAATAACAACTATGATAACAAGATTAAATTATAGAACTATCCCTATACCACATGGTGGAAGGATGGTAAGCCCAATCCTAACCCTACCTAAAGCACAAAGGATAAAAGTACACTAGATCCACTACAGAATTTTTTTGTAAATATGATGGAGGAAATAACTTGGTGCATTATTTTCCAATCCCCTCATTCTCCTGACAACTATGTTTTTTACCCAATCATTTTCTACAAATCAACAAGCACAACTTGAAGAAGGTGAGGAAGAAAATAACCACAAAGATGTAGCATGTAATATGATTAATTTACATGACAATGGTGAAGAGCTTGATCTAGAAGAATCTAAGATTGATGTTAGTAATCAAAGAAGCCAGTATCAATTGCATCATCACTAAGTATTTCTAGATGATGAAGATAAAATAATGATAGCACATGCAACATGATATCAGATGTTGAGCATATGAATCTAAGGAAGAAACCAAATGAAGAAATTGATAGAATAACTATTTATATAGTGGCCCAAGTTCATAACACTTATAATCTTAGAAATAAAATAGTAAACAATGATGTTGGGAAAGCATTTGGTATTTTCATCAAGGACATAACTCATCAACTAGATGATGGAAATAAAGAAGATAATTTAATGATAGTCAAAATCCAAGACAGTAAGAATAAGAAATGGGAACTTAATAAAAAAGTATAGTTTCAAGGTGTAGAGGCATTTATGATGAATACACAAGAAAATAAATCAAATCTTAATGTTGTTAGACAAGTGGAGGAACCTATGGTTCAAGTGCAGCCAACCAAGGGTAATTTATTCAAACCTCTTGTATATGATCATGTTCACATGACTTATACGTTATCACAAATTACTATTAAAGTCCCTATATCTAAAATGTTTATAACAAAAGAACATAAGAGTAAAACCCTTTCTTGGTTAGGAGGAATTGGGAACAATAATGTTGTTGAAAGGAAGTCATCAATATGGAAGAAAATACCATTTTTAGTAAACAAAAAGGAAGAAAAAGGAGTCATGTCCCAAATACCTTAGATGTATTTGGATAATTCATCTACAAACTATATAGAAAACATTGACCCTTTCTTCCTTAGCCTAATCATAAATGACAAAACCTTGAAGAACTATATGATTGATTTAGGAGCCTCAAATACTATTATGTCATTTAAGATCAAGGAAATCCTTGGTTTAAAGGTGGATACAAAACATGGTAGGTGTAGAGACATGGATGCTAGAGAGGCCCCTGCTATAGGTACAATTAATGCATTTCTATTTCAACTAGCTTCCTATCCTCA